>QLNU02014176.1:133327570-133340796 GCA_006491805.2 Dysdera silvatica
TACTTCACCTAAGAGCACGCGTAACGAGTCATCTTATTCCGGTCATTGCGAAAAATCCTGCAAATCCTAATTAAAGCTTAATTACTTTAAAATTAAATAGTAATTGGGATAAAGAAAAGTATAGGAGGAGTCGAAAGATGGCGAAAAGGTTCGACTCCATTTATTTATTTCATCTGTGAATGATGTTGTTGGACGGATGCAATAATGATTGGAATTTTAGGATGAATAAATATAGTAGTAATAATACTTTATTTATTCTTCTTGGAACAGTCGTTGTGACAATACATGACCACACAAAGAAAGGTCCTAAATAAAAAATCTATGATGAATTTAACAGGCTTGAGGACCTCAGACTGATTCAACATAACAATTCACACAAACAATATATTCAGCCATCAGGATATTTCCACATATTTCAACACCCCTCACTCTTTACTAAAGATCACGCATATGTAATGCACTTCTTGTGTGAGTTGTTTTTATAATTTGTATTTAATTGATTTTTTTTTTAATTATCGATAAATTGTTGGACATTACTGACTATCCAGTATCTTTTAAGCTTTTTTTTTAAATTTTACTATATTATTTAACCTCCTTAGTTCATCTGGTATTTCATTTCAATATTTAGGTGCTATGTAATTTATGTTGCATCTTCCCAATTCTGTTCTTATTTTGGGTAATATTAATTCGTTATAGTTTCGATATCTACTTCTTTTTCGTTTAATTGAATTTTTATAAGATCTGTATGTTTATTTCTCTCATCCTTTCAAACATTTTAATTAGTATACAGTACCTTTGAATCTGTTCAATTTGTAACATATTAGAATTCATTAAAAAATTCTTTAAGTCTATTCTATTATCTCTATTAATCAGTTTGATTTATTTATTTTGCAAATTTTTTATAATATCATTGTTAACAACACCCAAATTACCCCAAACGCAGTTACTATACATATACTAGATGGCAATTAATCAGAGAATTATAGAGTTCATTATTTATTTTTGGGGATCGATTTTTACTTATCCATCTTAGAATTCCTATAACTTTACATATCTTTTTTCGTTATTTTGTTTACATGACCATTCTAATTTAATTTATTTGTAAGTTGAACTCCTAAGAAATAAATTTTATCCACTATTTCTATTTTCTTATTATTAACTGTTATAGATTTATTAATCACATCGTCATCTATTTTTTTATTTTTACCTGAAAAAATTATTAATTTTGATTTGTCTACATTTAACTTCAGTTGATTAATAGAAAACCATTTTTCACATTTTTTTATTTCATTAATACCTGTTTCCATTGCCTTATTTAAATCCTTATCAGTAATAATGACACTTGTATCATCAGCAAACAATGTAATGTTTCCTACATCAGACACGTTGAATATATCGTTAACATATAAGGAATACAATAATGGCCCCAAATTGCAGCCCTGAGGTACTCCGTAATTATTAACCAATAACTTAGATTTCGTTCCCTTCACATACACTACTTGTTTACTATCCTTTAAATAACTGCTCAATAAATTTTTGATCTTCTCCCTTAATTCGCAAATTTTAATTTTTTTAATTAATATTTCTCTATTTATTACATCAAATACTTTACTCAGATAAAAATAAGCCAATTCTTGTTTTCTATTGCCTCTTGTGTTCTATTTATTGTTCTTAATAGCGCCCCTGCAGTTGATTTGCCCTTTCTAAACCCAAATTAGGAATTATCTATTATATACTCATTGTCTATAAAATCAATTATTCTTTAGTAAAGTAATTTTTCAAATGATTTCGCGAAGACGGAGGTTATTGCTATTCATCTTTCTTTCTTTCTTTCTTTCTTTCTTTCTTTCTTTCTCTTTCTTCTTACCTTCTTATATGGTAACTATAGTATTAGTGGGGGGTCAATTAGTTTTAAAGAAGATTGTGATACAGCTTTATAGAAAATTATCTTTTTTTAATATTTATATATAGGGGGCTTAAGGCCCCTTTTCTACGTCATTGCATACATTTCTTTAGCTCACGTTGGAAGGAGTGACGTGGCAACACGAGGGTTCACTTTACTTCGGAAAACAGAAAATAAAAACACGTGAAAATCCTCTTCCATCGGCGAATATTGCGCATAAGAACGTATCGAAACATGCGCAGTAAAATCATGAAATCCTTTAATTTTAATATACCTATATGTATATACTAAAAAATAAAATTCGGACAAAGTGTAAAAACGTAAATAGGAAAACTATAAAACCGCATAGGAAAGATATCCAATTGTATTGTACTTTTATTGTGATGATAATATTAAGATGTTATTTAACCATTGCATACGTCTAAATATTTCAATAATATTTCTTTTCTTCGGACAGAATGGACTTCGCCAAACTCCATAGTGTTTACCATTAGCGTATGCAGAAAGTTTGTAAGTGGCGGGGTTTATAGGCTCACTGGGGGTTACAGAGCTACAACTCACATATTCCTATGTTAAATATACAAAATTTCATTGCAATGGGGGGTTACAACCCCCATCAACACCCCCTGCGTACGTCACTGGTCTTTACCCAATGACCCCCAGGCGGACACAAATTTGCAACTTGAAAGATTTCTATTTGTGTAAAAAACTTCGTGTGAAAATTTGTGCAGATCTCATAACGTAAAATAATTCCGCCTAAATAAATTGTAGTATATTCATATTATATATTATGTTAACAATATTAATATTTAAATACAACAAATTATTAAATAAAAAATTAAGTTAATTGTAGTTGAAAAATTAGCTTAAATAAATTTGGAAAAATTTTTAATATATGATTCACAGTCATCATTAAAAAGAATTCCAGTTTTTGAAAACAAGGCAGCAATTCACGATTATAAGAATTCGGTAATTTTGTCTTATATTCAATATCCTTCTTAGAATGATCTTAATATAATCATTTTTAAAGGAACCACGAATGTTCGGCTTCCAAAAATGTCAGCATCATTTATTGCTAATATTAAAATTATTAAAATAGATTTACTGAAATGGTTTATATCAATTAAATCTGTTTATATTTATTACGAAATTTGTATAATAGTTTATTTTAAATAGAAAATATCGTTAATGTTTTATATCCAGTGGCAAAAATACAGTGTCCTGCTTATGGGGACAAAGTAACAGGTTACAATACCACTGGCATTTCCATATTTAAATCATAATTATATAACCCACTTACCTATAACCATCAAGTAAGACCCCACCACAGTGTGAGTATATGGAGGAAAAGCGTAGGAATAAGCGGCAGGCATTAATTCCTCTGCTGATGTCATAGTGTTGTTCTCGGTCATCTTAAAAATTATGACTTTTCCAGAAAAAGAAATTTCACAAAAATAGTAATCTTTATCGTAGTTTAATTAATTGTTGCTTCGCTGCTTGCGTACATGGATCTGAACAACAGGTCTTAAAGCCACCAACACTAGGGAAGAAATTCTTAGGGGTTTTGTTCGCCAAGCAATCGATAGCTAGCCAAAAATAACAGCCAAGAAAGATACCGACGCACTTTCTTTTCCACTTGTTGCTTTCCAAGGAATTGCACCCGTTTCCAGGACCATCTTGGCCCATTCGGGGCCTCGGGCTCCATCATTGTTTGGAGCCTATTTTCTCATTAACTTTTAAATTTCGAAATTTTTGCAATAATGTAAATACGTTGCTTCAACGAAAGATAGTAAGTTGATAAAAGCAAACTTTGAAAATAAATGAAGAACGCAATCGGAATTTAATATGGCAACTGAAATTAAAGTTAGAATTTTCGCGCCCAATAATAGCGATATATTGAAATCAAATGAACAAAGAAATTTTTTTTAACAAAAAAAAGCAAACTTAGGTAATTTTGTGGTAACCTTGTTTGGATCGGGGCCCAGTTGACCTACCCATTAAAATGGCCCTACTCCTTTTGGCTCGTTTTATTAAGCAAGAATGAGAACCATGTCACAAATATTACGATGCAGCTAAACTGACAGTGTAAATGCTAATGAAATTTGTAATGAGTTGCTTATGAAATTTGCAGTTGATGAAAGTTGCAATTTTTAGTTGCTGATGAAATTTGTAAAAAGTTGCAACGTCAATTCATTTAACTAGCGATGTAAATATTAATCACGAAATAACGATACAAAATATTAGCTACTGATTGTTGAATTACATAATTAAATTTTAGCCATATAAGGGAGGGGAAGAGTGAGAGAGAAATTTGGTTAGAGATTTCAGTAAAACAATTCATTAAATTTCAATATAGTAAGTTGAATAAATTTCAGTTTAATTATTTAATTCATTTTACATGAATTGTTTAATTCAAGTTTAGTTCAATTATAATATTTATTATTAAAAGCTTTTTCTAAACTCTTCAATCTTATGCGCTTGCGGGTAAGCACAGGGGCGGACTGGGTCCTCTCAAAGGGCGCATACCTTGGATTATCAGAGGGCGCGAATCCTTGTCCATTCAGAGGCGCCAGTCCTATTTCTCATAAGGGCGCAAGTCCTATTTCTTATGAGAGCGCACCGGTCCGGGGTCCGGTTGGCCGGCGGCTCAATCCACCCCTGTATAAGCAAGATAAATTAAAAAATAACAGGACGAAACGTGTTTAGATGCTGACAACACAAAATAATGTAGTGTTCGATTAATCACTGAAACATCTGCAACAAAACACATTGTTTGACTTCAGCACCGTAACTTGCTTCAGGAAACACGATTGAACATCGTCAGTTTAACACTATATTTATAGCCAACAGCAACTGAGTCAAAGTGTTAACTCGTATGTTAAAAAAAATCGAAAGTGAGTTAGCGTTGGTTTCTATGAATATTTTGTGCATAATATCCGAACATGTTTTTTTTTTCTCATTAAATTTGCAAAATTTCAAAGACAAATAGGACAGAGCCGAAGAATTTTAGTGAAATGGCATGGAAACTGAAGGGGCATTGTCCTTTCAGATTTTGCGAACACATTCCTCCTTAGTTATAGTAACAGTATGGGCCTGAGGAAAGATGGTTGCCACTACCAGTCAACGGAGTATCGACTTATGAGTGGGTAGCATGTTCATCGTTGTCATGGAAAAGCATACAGTATGATTGCATTTATCGTAACCATGGTGACAAGTGCGTAGTCATGGAGAGGTGAAAAGTTTAAAAAAATCATGAGCACAAATAAACTCTTTACGATATTGCAAGTGCATGTATTCGATTTTAAGATATTGTTGCCTTTCTCAGGGACCGCATAATTATCAAAGAAAGTGGTTAATACGCAATTCATTGATTGATACTCACAGGAGAGTGCAGGAGTAGCAATGACTTTTTTGATGTTTTTGAAATCCGCGTTCAACGGGGCTCAAAGTAGGGCTCAAAAATATACCCCGATAGCATGTGTGTAACACGAATACGGAACAACTCGGACCATATGCATGATATATACCCGCCGGCCGGGAAGTGTTACCTATACGGCACTGGCTCAGTAGAACAATGGAGAATAATTTTCACAAGGGTTATATATTCATAGAGACTATTTTAAAAATGCTTTAATCAAACGATAAATTTTAAACATTTGTTTTTAATGGTTATTAAATTATCAACTACCTTAATTAATTTATCATTAACCATGAATTTAATGAAAGTTAGAAGGAATAGTCATTCAGAGTTTAGAAGAAAAGAGTATAAAGAAACAAAGCTCTTTATATACTCTATGTATTAAAGTTTCTAGAAAAGAGAGCTGGCATATATTCGCCATTTTCTTACCATCGTATCACGTGATCCTATTCACTGCTGTGTTAAAGTTTAGTGATTTACAAGTGTGTTATTTTTAATAAAATAAGGTGAAATGGGTGAGTGTTCCGCTGGGAATGTTTCTAATCATTCGAGGAATAAATATAGAATGTTGAGATTTGCAACAGATCCCTATAAGAAGAAGAAAATGGATTATTAATTTTCCAATGGTAAACGTTGTTATGAAACCGGAAGTGTACAAAAGAATGGCGGCTGATGCGTTGGCCTATAATTCTAGGGGCGCTAATATGTATATATTCATTGTGCATTACTGTTGACTTCTTCTTTCTCCTCGGGAAATACTTTCATAAACAATATAAATAACAGCTATGGAAAAAAAACAGTGAACGAATAAATAACCAGAAAAGCTTAACAAAGACGAAGCTATCGACTACTCATTTGTAAATCAATTAAGTCGCGTTGTGGTTTTCAATTACAGGAAATGCGTAAACCATCAGCAAAAATGTACTCTTTTAAAAAGGTCGCGTTTCAAAGAAATTTAATACAAAAAAGGGGACATTTCCTCTTCCGTCGTCCTCGAGAATAGGGGAAAAAATCCCTACTGTTGAAAAAGGAAAAACAATAATTAATAAATAAATATATAAATAATGCTTAACCAAAATTCATACTTGAAATTTTTTGAATCTCAACTATTAACTACGTTTCAGTATATACGCCCACATTAGAATTAATAGGCCTTCATTTTTACGAAAGAAAAGCCCAAAGGAAATTAGTAAGTATAAATAATACCTTTAAAGCAGGGGTCTTCAACCCGTCGCCTGCGGGCCATGAGTGGCTCACCAACAAAATTTTCGTGGCCCGCGAGCTGTCTTAAGGTTTTAAAATAATTACAAAATAATTATACGTTTTAAAATAATTACAAAATAATTATACGTTTTAAAATAATTACAAAATAATTACAAAATAATTATACGTTTTAAAATAATTACAAAATAATTACAAAATAATTATACGTTTTAAAATAATTACAAAATAATTATACGTTTTAAAATAATTACAACAAAATAATTATACGTTTTAAAATAATTACAAAATAATTTAATTATACGTTTTAAAATAATTACAAAATAATTATACGTTTTAATAATTTTTAAAATAATTACAAAAGGATAAATGTAGAAAGTTCCAGCCTAATTTTCACAATGAATTATGCATTCTCTGACAAAGGAAGAGAGGAACCCAGACGCCAGATATTTAGTTCTCACCTAGACAAAACAAACGAGTAATAAGGCTCAATAGAAGTCTGCCAGCAGACAATGTTTATTTCGAGCGTTCAGAGACCGGATGCCTGGTTACTGGTTTAAATTCTTCAATCAGCAGACGCGCTTGGTCTCTGAATAGGATAGGTGCAAAATGGCGAGCTGCGCTAGAAAGAAGAAGAAATTGATGAGAAAGCACGATTTTTTCAAGAAAGATGGTCGTCCCATTATTTTTTTTTGTTAATACAAGAATAAGGAATTTGCCTTATTTACAAAGAGAGCGTTGCGGTGATGAAAGAATATAGCGTCAAGAGGCACTATGAAACGAAGCACAGTGCAAAGTATTCTGAATTGGAGGGTCATTTTCGCAGCGACAAAATTAATGAATTAAAAGCCAAGCTAAATTATCAGCAGTCATTATTCTCAAAGATTAACAAAAAATCGGAAAATAGTGTTGCCGTTAGCTATATGATAGCTGAAAAAATTGCAAAACGTGGGAAGTCATTTCTTGACGGATAGTTTGCATTCATTGCGCAGTCGGTGTACTTTGTTCGTCACAGGCTCAGGTTGTTTCGGACATTAGCTTGTCTGGTGTTTCAGTAGCGAGGCGCGTGGAGGATCTGGCTGCAAATATATTTAACAGTTTCAAATCGAGGTGCAAAGAAATTGTATTTTATTCAGTAACGATGGATAAATCCACAGACTCAACCGATACTGCACAAGTATCCATTTTTATTCGTGGAATTGAAAGACAGTTCACGATTGTAGAAGAATTAGCCAGAATAATTGCTCTGAACGATACGACACGGACTTTAGTTTTGTACTCAAGTCTAAAACATACCTTGGGACACTGTGAGCTAGACTTGATCAACATATCAGCTATAACTACAAATGGTGCGCCTGCTATGTAGAGGCGGATAAAGTCCATCGGGGGCCCCTGGCAGTAAAAATTTCGAGGCCCTGAAACCCAAGCCACAAAATAAAAAAATTGTATAAGGATCTGAGGACTTTTTCGGGAAGATTTCAGTAGTAAATTTTTAGTGAGTTCCTTAAACCGGCAATATGTAACTAATAATAAACTCAACGTTTCAAGAAAAATCAGATATTTATTCAAAATATTTATTATATATCGCGCGATTAAACGATCCAATAACGTCCAATTACCTTTCAGCATTCTTAAAGTGCGTGCGTACACACAGAGGATAAGTATTAAGGCATGTGCCTAGAGGTTAAATCAAAGTTGTTCTTCTCCTCAACTTTTTATAAGAAAAATGGCGTTGTTGAGAACAGGGTTTCCGCCATTACGATTTTATTTCATTTAATTCTAATTTCATTTATTTAATTATACATGGCATGGCATGGGCGCCCATATGGGGGGAAGAGGGGCTCGGGTCCCCCCTTAGCCGTTTAAAAATTTGATTTGCAAGGTTCTGCTATGCATTTGCTTTCAAAAGTTTTACAAGCGCATTTTAAAATAAGGTACTTTTTAGCTCATTACTAATTGTCAAGCAGTATCAATTATTTTTGTAGCATTTTAGTATCTTGTACATTCACTAAAATTTTTGACAGCCTTGAGAAGTAATAATTTTTCTCAATCCCCCACCCCCAGAAGTACTCATATGGACGCACATAATACACGGTGAAACTAAAGTTATGACTAGAGCCCGGATTATATGCACTAAGAAACCAGCAAAATATGCACTGAGCCTCAAAATATCCACTTAAAATGAAAAACATGTACTTAAAATGAATAAACATGTACTTAAAATGAATAAATATGTACTTAAAAAAATTTTAACCTTTGAAAATTTTATATTCCTTATTTTAAAACAAATAGATTTATTAACAGCCAAGTAGAAAAACTCGATATACATTAAATCATATGTTTTATATATCACAAATCCTATGACTGTATATCGCAATGTATCTCTCGTTGTTCTAAGCAGTTAAGCTTTATCTTCTATCATATAATAGCATTTCTATGGCCAAAAGGGTCTTCCTTAGAGCTACAAAAGATACTGAGCAAAACATACATTTTTGCTGGTTTTTATTACGAATAGTTTATCGATGATAGAACGATGTCTATCACTGAAGGAAAATGGTGTGGAAATTTAGAATAAGTGTTTGTTTTAATTTGACCTTCAATCAATTGCCAGCCAAGCACAGTAAAACTCAGCTTTGGTCTTCATAACAAGGATGGTGGCTATAATTCAGCTACGACAACATTTTGGCGTCCTAGGACGTAATTAAACGTGTACATTTACAAATTCCATTGCCTTTCCGCTCAGATAAGAAGTAAGAGGAAAGTTTAACTTTAGTATTGTGTGGTGAAATTTTTCGGATGAGGAAATAATAAAATTACTAAAACCCTTAAAATATGCATTTATTCTGGAAATTCATCGTTTTTATGCACGCATATGCACAAACACTAAAAACAGCTAAAATATGTAAGTGCATATTACATATAATACGGGTTCGTGTTATGACTATCATTTAATCATTCTACACTCATTTTTACAGTGGCGCACCCGGAATATTCCCAAGGAGGGGCCCAGTTGTGAAAGGAAGTTTTGGTGGAAAAAATGGCCAAAGACCATATCAGTTACGGTTGTTTTTTATGTTCATTTATCATTATTAAATTGCTACTAATTTGACAGTGCAATATGCTTAAATGATTAAAAATGGTGGATTTTTTTGTACAATTTTACAATGGCCAGCTTTTGTTTTCCACAAAAGATCACTGTTTTAGTAATAGGTTAAAAACTAACCCTATTGTGCAAAACTTGCTTTTGCTTGCCCTCTATCTAGTACTTGATCTACAGAAAGCATTCTCCCTTTTTATGACCTTTGAAAACTCATCGGCTTTGTGAACTGAATCCTTATGATAGAGAAAAGTTCTATGTTGGCTGAACTTCTCCAAGGTCTTCTTCCAATTATTAAATTCTTTTGAAACAAGTTGACCTGTGGCTTGTGTTGATCTTAAACAGACTTCATGGGGTGAAAAGAGAACACACAAAATTTGCTATAGGCACTGTTTTCTGCATTTAGGCAAGTTATGTTTACTCAGTTCAGATGGACAGAACTTCTGACTGTGGTGAGATTTTCCTTGACTTTATACAGCACTAATGATGGTCGTGGGAAAATTGCAATTTGCATATGGTTCGCAAAGACTTTTTAGCACTGTTATCCTATCTTCATCAGTGAGGTTAGATTTCTTGACATAATTAGAAATATCTGCAGTCAGAATTTCTATTTCAACTGTTTTGGACTACCTTTACCTCCTGGAAAGCATTTAAAGACTGCCCCAACTCACTGCTGTTGCTTTCCTCAACAGCAATCTCATCAATGTCACAAGAGTTCAGGGAAATGTTGCTGGGATCGTCATTACTTTCAATTTTACTACTTTCAAAAAAAGAATTTCAGTGTCTGTTGGCGTAATAATTTTCCACTTTGTTAGCCCAAGGGGTGCGCGGGCCCCCAAGGTAGGTGCGCCAGAGCATGTTTGAACTAATATGATTTTTAATTAACTTTAATTTAAAAAAAGAACGTTCTGTACTTATATACGTAAAATACGTGAATAATATTAAGTATTGCATCTTTCGCTTTTTGTGTTGTGGTAGTTTTTAACGGGGAATCTCTCAAGCTCGAGGCCGCTTAAGATTCAGGGGCTCCTGGCGGCCGCCAGATCTGCCACCCGCTTAATCCGCCACTGCTACTATGTCCGGAAAGAAGGGACGAGTGACAAGTTTAATAAAATCTGAAGCCAAGGAGTACGGCAATACGAAGATAATGGCTTTCCATTGCATTATCCACCAAGAAAATTTCGGTGCGAAGTCATTCTCAAATTTTGAATATGTGATGACTGTATTTGTAAAATTGGTGAATTTTATCCGCTCGAAAGGTCTCAACCGTAAGCAATTTCAAACGTTTTTGAGAGATTTGGAAGCTGAACACGGTGGCGTCGTGTATTATACAGAAGTACGCTGGTTGAGGAAGATGCTTCAGCGCCTTTTTCCTTTGAAGGACGAAATTTAACAATTCATGGAATTCAAAGGAAAACCCATTCCAGAGATACATAATGAGAAGTGGTTAAGAGACTTTGCATTCTTTGCCGATATTACTGGTCACTTCAATGAATTGAATCACCGTTTGCTTGGGAAAGATCAACTTGTTTATAATCTTTGTAATTATGTGAAAGCTTTTGAGACCAAACTAAGCCTGTGGGGACGTCAACTGCAAAAAAAACTGCATTCACTTTCGAAAATTAGCTGAGTTAGTAAACGAAAATAGAGCATGGGGCTCAGTCGATTTTGTACACTCAATTTCAAGTTTGAGACAGGAGTTCAAAAGCAGATTTTCCGATTTCATAGAGAACGAAATTTCCATGGTAATGTTCTCCTCACCCTTCCTTGTTGACATCGAAAGTGTTCCACCAAATTTTCAGTTTGAAGATCTTCAATGTGACTCTTCAGAGAAATGCAAGTTTTTAGAAGTTTCAAAAATACTCGATTTTTATTCCAAATATGTGTCTGAAGAAAAATATCTAGAAATACGTAAACATGCATTATTCATGTCTTCTATCTTTGGCAGTACATATATATGTGAACAGTTCTTCAGTCAAATAAAGCACATAAAATCAAAGACAAGAACACGTTTGACGGATCGACATTTGGAAGACACTTTGTGAATTGCGACAATGAATATTACACCTGATATCGAAGCTTTGGTAAAGCAAAAACAATGACAAGTTTTTCATTAAAACTGCAATGACATATACTCCTGCTGTAGTGTAAGTACCTTACTGAATTTGGCTTGTAATATTATATACTAGTACTGTACTTTGTTAAATCATCGTAAATAAAAAATATCAAGTATATTAAAAAGATTCTGAATATATATAGAAAAAATGCTCCAACCAACTTATCTTAGTATTAAGAAAATATTATATACCATTAAAATATAAGTAAGCTATTAATAAATAATTTAGACGAGTGGTCCGCGGACGCTTCAGAATTTATTGATGTGGCCCACGGTCCCCTACTTTAAAGTAGTGTCTAGATACGAATCCTTTAAGTATCGTAGATGCAAAAATTTAAAGCATTATAGAGATTACAATTTTTAATCTATTTAAATAAATCGAACACTACACACATAACACCATCTAATCACGCCATAACATCGGCGCTGGTATCACTACGCCAATAAACGTTGATTTATATTGTTGTTTAATTTTCAATCTATTGTTTTGTAGATTCAAATTTTTCATGTGTTGTATTGTAGATTCAAAAGTTTCATGTATTATGGATATAAATGTTTAAAACGTTATAGATATAAATTTTTAAAACGTTGTTGATATAAATCTTTAAAACGTTGTAGATATAAATCTTTAAAACATTGTAGATAAAAATCAATGTGTTTTGCTCTCCTTGCGTCGTAAGCGTATTAAACGTATTTGTGGTGATAATAGATAAAAAATATTCGTGCTAACGATATGCTATCAGAAAATGAAAAAAAACACCAAGAAAGAATTGCCAGACGGTCATGAAATTTGCACGTGCTAATGGGATTGAATACACCTAGCTGTGAGCTTAATTTCAGGACCGACAAGTGAGCTCTTACGCCACAGCACTCCATAGTTGTAAAATATAGTCGGTGGTATTTAAGGAGTAGGGCGAAGTGAATATTATCAGTCGTTGAAATACAGGTCAGCGTGAGTTTAATTTCAGGACGGACAAGTGAGCACTTACCCCACAGCACGGCATAATTGTAAAATATAGTCGGTGGTATTTAAGGAGTAGGGCGAAGTGAATATTATCAGTCGTTGAAATACAGGTCAGCGTGAGTTTAATTTCAGGACGGACAAGTGAGCACTTACCCCACAGCACGGCATAATTGTAAAATATAGTCGGTGGTATTTAAGGAGTAGGGCGAAGTGAATATTATCAGTCGTTGAAATACAGGTCAGCGTGAGTTTAATTTCAGGACGGACAAGTGAGCACTTACCCCACAGCACGGCATAATTGTAAAATATAGTCGGTGGTATTTAAGGAGAAGGGCGAAGTGAATATTATCAGTCGTTGAAATACAGGTCAGCGTGAGTTTAATTTCAGGACGGACAAGTGAGCACTTACCCCACAGCACGGCATAATTGTAAAATATAGTCGGTGGTATTTAAGGAGTAGGGCGAAGTGAATATTATCAGTCGTTGAAATACAGGTCAGCGTGAGTT
>QLNU02014176.1:133340896-133382777 GCA_006491805.2 Dysdera silvatica
TAGTATTTCGCATCTTTAAAAAGGCACGGTAAACGTGTTACGGGTATAAAGTAGTGAAATTTTCATTGTGTTTAAATTGAATCCCAAAACTGGATGCAATATGTAACCCTTGTGACAAATAAACATTATTATTATTATGTCTGGTATACATTGTTGTGTTACACAGTGTCAAGGAGATAATCACTATCCTCTTGATCTGGAGTTCTTGGTTCAGTTCAAGTCTCACCCAGAAACCTGAGAACTGTCCATATATCTTCCGAAAATATAGGCGGTGCCCAGTAAGGCGGTTTTTTGTAGGTCTGTTGTCGTTATGTCAGTAATGTCCAGTATTATTATCATTATTATTATTTGCACCGTCCATCTTGAATTTGACGACCAGGTGGATTCTTTAATATCGGGGCCCCTCACCAAGGGCCCAGGATGTCAAAAGCATATTCTTAGGATGTGGGCAGTTCCAAAAAAAGCGGCCTTTCGGTGCGCTACCATCCCAGTAGCAGAAACTTTTCTACTAATCTGCGACACCGATTTTGGCATTTGAAAATAACCTGCAGCATAATTTTTTTTTAAATTTGCATAAAATACACAGGCATTTTGTCAAAAATTTCTTAATTTCTCATAAACATAAAAATCTGGAAAATTAATTTAAATATTAAAAAAACTAAAATATTTAATATTATTGTATTTTAATTTCACATTTATATTTTAAGAAAATAATCATATATTGTTTTTCGTAAAATTAAACATTTCAAAATAGCCAAGACTAAACTTTCACCACAGTTGAATAATAAAACTGTAGCTTTTATTACTGCAACACTTAATTTTTATTGAAAAAAAAATGACAAATAAGATTTTACTTTCTTAATTAAACGTTGAATGCCATTAAAATTATTACACTTTTCCCAAAAAAATAAATGAATGCACTTTATTTAAATTTCTTTTAATTAAAATGTAACTAAGAATGCTTTGCTTTCTTTTTCTCAAATATGTATTAAGACAGAAACTTTCAAAATATGGGTCCCTGAAAGGTGAAAGTATAGGATGCCTTTATTTGAAGTGGCCTAGAGAGAAATTCAAATCCTCCCCCACACTATGATTTAAATTTTTTCCTTTAGTAGGCTATGCATTGCATGTTAAATGCCATTAAAATGTGTTTAGTTATGTAAAATGTTGTGAATTAGCAATAGCATCAGCTCAAATTCAAATCAGTTTTGCATCTTAAAAGGGGGCAAGACGGCCCTCTTTACTGGTCCCTGGATCCGCCCCTGAAATTCTGGGGTTTTCACATTGGGTCACAATAACCCCTAAATCTCTAAATATGCAATCCATAATCAAAACAATCTAGCATTCTCAATACTTAAATAAATTGAAAAACATGTAAATGGCAAACTGAAACCAAACTTTCTACTTCCCCTCTTATCTCAATTTGAAGATCTATTTTTGAACTTCGGCCATGTGCACTAGTTAAAGGTCGCAGCAGACCATATGCGATGTCCGATGTCTGCCCTGCCAGAATTTGTTAATTAGCCCCTTACTTTTCCCTTCCCCCTTTAAAATGGAAGAAATAATTGTTTTTTCTTAAACGAAAAACCTTATTTTACATGAATATATACTTTAGTGGGAGTTGGGATGGGAAAAAGAGTATAAAGGTGGCTACACATGTAACGATTTATCGCAGGGAGGCATGCGGCAGCGAGAAAAACCGCCCGTGTGTATATGATGAAAATCCGCGGGTTTTACGGGCTTGGAAATCATCCCAAACGATCAAAAAACGAATTGATCGATTTGACGAATCGATTTAAAGAACGATTTGATCAAAAAACGATTCTTTTAGCCTCAACAGGAAATGACGGCGCGGTGAACCCCGAGTTTGTGTGGACACCCAAGGAAAATCTGTACGATAAATCGACATGCGTTTGTGTAATCGCCTTTAGTTAACAGAACATCGGAACAGGGATCAAAGAAAGGGGTCGCTCACAAACGCGTTTATTTTCTTTCTGTTTTAGGCAAACCGGACTCAAAAATCTTTTTTGTTGTGGGGTGGGGGATGGGGGTCATAGCCAGTTTTGTAAAATAATCTTCAGGCTGCTCAAAAAGCTGCGATGTCTGTCTCCCGTCTCACATTTTCTGCTATCGGGGCCGTCATCGCACCACATAGCACATTTCTACTGTTTCTAGACCGACCTTTTATTTAAATTTAACATTGAATAATAAAATACTTTATTGTCTTCTGAAGAGTTATACATGTTTACTGTGAGGATATATTGTTTGATTATTACAGTAAAAATAAAAGTTAAATTTTTAACAAGTGGTCCATTGATGGCAACCTGTTTCCATGAATGGACCACTTACCAAAGTAATAAAAACTGTATCTAATTAGCATTTTTATTACACTTATAGTTTCTCTATCCTTTACATCTTATACAGAACTACTTTTTCTGTCCTTTCTTAACACCAGCGCATTTTGTATGCACCCACTTTTTACGCATTATACATTGAATCATATCTTATTGCACATCGTCACTCATGTAACTCATAAAGCCAGGTTGGTGTGGATTTATTTTTCAATTTCTTTATTGCTCTAATGGAGGTAAACTGAAGTGTTCTCGGCTTCTGTTTTGGGGAAGATTTTTTTAAGCTGCGATTTATAAAGCGAAACAGTAACATAGGAATTCAAAACTCATGGAGCAGCTCCAGCGGCTTTAAAGAAGATTATGTAATGCGGCCTTAGAGAAAATAATGTGTTTTGATATCCAATGGGGGGCTTCAGCCCCTTATCTACGCTACTGTAGCGAAGAAGTAAAAGTGAGTGCATTTTGGCGAACACTTCTTTTCCGAATCATGACTTCAGCGTTTAGTAAAGAAGAAATTTTGCAAGGGAAGTCCCGAAGTGGTAATAGTGAAACGGCAAGTGTGTTACATGTCGTTAGAAAAGTCTCCCAAGGTAGACGTCACGTGTAAAATATTTCACTTGAATGTCTTCCCTAGAGGGTGGGGGAGGTGGTAGAAACCAAAGCTTGTACAACGCTCTACGCATGCGTATATTAAATAAAACATTGACTTAACATATACAGTAGTATCTCCGTACTCGTCGCTAATTGATTCCAGAAGGCATGACAAGTGGTGAAAACGATGAGTACCGAACGAATTTTTCTCATAAGTAGCAATGTTAATTGAAATAACCGTTTCTGAACAACACAAATTTCATATTTTACTTCGTAATTTATATATTTATGGGGCTATTGTTTTATAGAAAACTTTAAAATTAGAGAGGCAAATAACAAGATAAACAATTAAGCGCGTATTAGATCAGATTAGAGTGGTTATTACCGTTACTTGGAAGGGGAATCTCCTTTCAATGAAACATCAGGCACTTGCACGGGGGTTCCTTCTTTTTTCTGTCTCTTAACATCACTGAACCCTGTTGGAAACACAGAATTAGGGAGTTTCACTAGAAACTTCTCAAGAGAAACTTGTTTCTGCCTACGTTTCAAAATGCTTCGGAAGTGAGACAGTGCTTTATCATTAAAGAAGTCCACAAGTCCGCTTGTTAGAGCTTTCTCAGGGCAATACTTTTCAACAAAATTTTGTAATTCAACCCACTTAGAATACATTTCTTTCAGCAGTACAGTAGGGACTTCCTCTCTTCTCTCCTCTTTACCTGAAGGAACTTCCTCAGACACTGCCTGCTGCTCCTCCTTCTGAAGTTCTTGCATATCGTTAGCGCTGAGCTCTTCTCTAAGTTCCTCGACAGGCTGTGAATAGAGATGTAATAATCCGGGAATTTTGGACACAATGAAAACTTTGATGGGAAGAAACCAAGATAAGTAGAATAAAGGAGATAGTCCCGTCCGCGCCTTACTTTCTATTGATCGATCGTGTCGAATCGACCAATAGGAAGAAAGGTAAGGACGGGACTACCTCCTGTATTCTAGCAATCTTGGTTTCTTCCCATCAAAGTTTTCAATACGTCCAAAATTCCCGGGTTTTTTACATCTCTAGTTGTGGAGCGCGGCGTTATTGGTTTTGCAACGAGTGACGAGCAAGCGTCGAGTGCTGAAGCATTTTTTTCTCGTCAGATTGCGTCGAATACCGAATTCGACGAGTTCCGAAGCCGACGAGTGCCGAGGTACCACTGTGTCTAACAATTTAGGGGAAAATTATAAAAACAACTCATATAAGAAGTGCATTACATATGCGTGAATATTGGAAGAGAGTATAGGGTGATGAAATATGTGGAAATAGCCTGGTGGCTGCATATATGGTTTGTGTGATTTGTTATTTAAAATTAGTCTGAGGTCCTCAAGCTTGAGATATTGTAGATATTTTCTTGGTACCTTTCTTTTTGTGGTCATATAATGTCATAACGATTGCAGAAAAAAAGAATAAATAAAGTATTATTATTAGCGGGTTTCAATAGATATTGAACCCGCTATTGCTTTTGGTTTTTCTGTCTATGGTCAATAAAAAGGGTAAGGTAAATGTCTTCGGTAAATGCAACGATGATGGTTATTATTAACGTTGAAAACCTACCGAGTTACTGTTCGTTCACGAAAAGAAGTCCAATGGAACAGTTAGAAATAACGGGAGATGGCGTGACAAACGGGCTAGTTTATTACAGCAAAGGAGGGCTACAATTTCAGAACTGGGTTTTGGTAAACGTTTCTCGGCTCCAAAATCAAGTTCTGAAATTTAAGTCCTCCTTTGCCGTAATGGGATAGGCCGTTTATGACATCACTTCCCGTTATTTCTAACTGTTCTATCGGACTTTTTTCTTGAACGAAGAGTACTTGAAAATTAGAGAGTTGCGAATTAGAGGATGGCGAATACGAAGGTGGCGAGTATCGAATTAGAGAGTCGTGAATTAGAGGGTCGCGAATTAGAGGGTCGCGAATTAGAGGGTCGCGAATTAGAGGGTTGCAAATTAGGGTCACGAATTTGCGAGTCGCAATTTAGAGAGTCACGAATTAGAAAGTCAAGAATTAGTGAGTCGCGAATTAGGGGGTCGTAAATTAGAGGATCGCGAAATAGAAAGTCGCGAATTTGAGGGTCGAGAATTCGAGAGTCGCGAGTTAGAGGGTCATGAATTATGGGGTCGCGAATCAGAGGGTCGCGAATTAATGTTAATTGAAACCCGCTAAATTTAAATATCGACCTTAAGCGATTTTCTTTCACTTGCTTGTTATTATTATGTTGCATTTGCACAGTCCATTTTGAATTTGAAGACTGAGTAGATTCTGTAATATCGAGCCCTTCCCAATTATTATTATTATTATATCTCTGTGTGTGTTTATCTTCAGTTGCTCTTTCCATCACCCTATCCAATATTATCGGCAAGATAATAGCAAGTATCAATAGACAACCCTGCTTCACCCCTCTTGTTACTTTGAAGAGGTCTATGATTCTGATTCCCACATTATCTAACGCCTCCCAGTCATAATGCTGGTAAAGGTAATTAATTAATTTATCAATTTCGTTGGTACTCCAAAATTTTTTAGAGCCTTCGGCATTGCTTCCGTTTTGGTAGAGACGAAGTTTCTTTCAAAGCCTGTGAATAGAAGAGATTGCTTAACGTTATTTGTGAGATGTTATTTATTACGCATTACCATATTTTAAATATAGCTTCAGAAATAGTATTATTCAAAGTGATATGACTAGCTTTTACATCATTAAAATATTTTTTATCTTACCGTGTAAATTGAAGTAACATATTACGGAAAACATTAATCATTATTTATTGTACCGTTGAACATTACAGATCATACAAATTTTTAACTTGAAAATAAAAATCATCATTATCGTAATTGTGTGCAAGCATATCAGTATGCATACAGATGCACCTTATATTGTATTATACGCATGTAGTAAAGAGCGCTGTTACCATATGCATATCACCAACTGTAGTCTGAATTAAGTGGCGCTATTTGATTTTGACACCAAAACGTGGAAATCGCCAAGATTGCAAATTACATGTTTTAAGAATAAAGCAACAATAGTATATTGCAGCCTGGTTATAACGAGTGAAACGAGGATATAACGAATAAATGATTTCGTTTAGTTCGATTTAATGCATTAGCGTAGGAAAGTGGGCTCAAGCCCCCCCCCTCCCCACATTGGATATCTAGATACATCGTTTTGTCTAACGCCGCATCAGATACTCGTCTTTAAAGCACCTTCAACCCCCCCCCCTCAATAACTTTTGAATTGCTACGCCACTGATTTCATGTATAATATATATGGAATATATATCATGGCTAAAACGAACCTTTTACGAATATGACGCGAACCAATTTTGCTTCTAATTACGAGGACGAATCAGAAAGTCTTTGCCCCTAATTTTTTTAGTCAAATTACGGCTGTAAATGCGAAGTCAACATATCCATTCCCAGCGGTGGATCTTTCTTGGACCGGCCCGGTCTTATCTGCCGGTAGCTCCGCGGCACGGCGCTGCTGTCAGTTGTTGAAGATGGCGGTTGTGCTTCACACGTCCACGGGGTACGAGCATGTGTAGATTTCATGCCACAAGGTGCAACCATTAATGCCGACAGTTATGGTTCCACACTGTCACGTCTACGGGCTGCCATCAGGCGAAAGCGCTGAGGGATCCTCAATGTGGACAACATGGTTATCCTCCACAACAATGCGAGGCCACATGTGACAATCAGAACTGCCGACAAGCTCCGGTCATTTCACTGGGAGAGTCTGGACCACCCACCATACAGTCCGGACCTCGCCCCTAGTGATTTCCACGTTTTCGGTCCGCTGAAGAAGTTCCTGGCAGGACAGCGATTCACGTGCAACGATGAAGCCAAGACAGCAGTCCGACGGTGGTTCCACAGTCAGCCGGACGAATTCTACCACAGGGGCATCTCAAATTTAGTGCTGCGATGGGACAAATGTCTGAACCGGTGTGGGGACTATGTGGAAAAATAGTGTAAGGTACGTATATTTGTAATTACCTGTATGTACCTTATTTTGGCTAATAAAAAATAGGGGCAAAGACTTTCTGATTCATCCTTGTATTTTGTCACTCGCATTCAAAGATAAATAGGATTTTTATTTAATTTGAAAATAAGATTTTACCAACAAATACCAAAAAAGTAGACTTAAGATTTCAATGTCATTCAGATTTATAAACTGAAATAAACGTTACAAGCATAAAGTACACTTACAACATTAGTTTCTTATTATAAATCTTACCTGCGTTACATCAAATTATCTTGCATCATTCGGATTATCATTCCATTAAAAATGGAATGCATTTCAACTGCCATTCTGTTGTCCTGGGCAATTGGAAACTTCCATAATAGTTAATTGAGGTAAAGTCATGCAAGTGTGCGTTACAAAAAATGTTAATTTCTTTTAAAAATAATGGTGATTGGTTCGGGGTATTGCTGCATATAAATTATGCATATTAATTAATAATAGTTGTCAAAAGTAGGATTTTTGTTAAATGGTTACAT
Source organism: Dysdera silvatica (assembly GCA_006491805.2). Taxonomy (NCBI): domain Eukaryota; kingdom Metazoa; phylum Arthropoda; class Arachnida; order Araneae; family Dysderidae; genus Dysdera; species Dysdera silvatica. The sequence continues at coordinate 133,348,357 of QLNU02014176.1, forward strand.
CGAATAATGGTTATAGTGAACGTGGGGATACAGCGAAGGAATTCCTCCCGTCCTTTGATGGTCATTATAACTGAATTCGGCTGTACTAATTAAATTTAGACTTTCAAAATTTGGGGTGTTTTCTATGTAGATAATCTAGTTCGATAAGATCGATTATATATTCCGAGGTTTCACCTAGATAATTTATTTAACAAATTAGTCTTTCTGTTTTTAATAATCGTTTCTGCTTGGAAGATTGTAAAGAAAGCTGAAATATGGTGGAAAATATTTATAATTATGCAGTTGGAATAATTGTAGAAGGAACAAATTGTGGTGCTGGCGAAACAGGCGATCGTTTTAGACGAAGGAAAACTATATTTCCGAAAATGAAGAGCAGGACGAATACAAAAGCCGCAGAAATGGCAATTAAAATGATCCAGTAGAAACTCATTTTCTTGGCCTTTAGTCGCGTGGTAAAACTGCACTGTCCAGCTAAATCACATCGAAAATTGCCATGAATGCTGTGGCAAGGAGAATCAGGTTTCCGTATATATTTGTTTCCCTGTGGTGTGTAAAACCCTAACGTCCAAGCTGGAACACACTTTCCCGTATTAGGTCTTTTGCAACATACATAGCATGTGAATGCCTCTAATTCACAAATACAATCTGATAATTTGTGGTCTAAACAAATGGTACTGTTGCACACACCATCCAAACAAGTTTGTGAAGTAAACAGACATGGTGTTCCGTCTGCTGCAGATGATGGAGTTGGGCAATCTTTTGAAATACCATTACAAAAGCTGACTAAGCAGCGTTCATCATCGTAGAAGCAACGACGATTTTGGTTCGTAATATGGCAATCGTTATCACAACAAGGATTTTCTAAGGGACTGCACACGCTTCCAGCAGATCGCCTGAAAGTACATTCGATATCCGTCCCAAGCCCGCCTCTGGGAGTACAACACCGATCGATAACTTCGCACTGACTCAGCAGCTGCCCACAATCGCACTCTTCATTTCCGTCTCTCACACCATTTCCACAAAACATGTTTCTTGTTGTATTTAAACAGGGAAGGCGGTCTTGAATAAGACGAGACATGTTCGTGATGCTACAAGGGGAAAACGAGCTAGTAGTAGAAGTGATTTCATCTTGAACTTTTGCATGCATTAAATAATAGCCATATGTTCCATCTGGTGAACAAATAAAACTTTCTGGGGCATCATGATCGCTTCCAAATAAATGTCCAAGTTCATGGGTAAATGCTCTTGTAGATACAGCAAGAGGCAATTTCTCATCGTTCTTTGACCGTATGGTCATTACGCCTGTATTGAGATGTAGTGGGTAATTTGCATTGCCTACTGGCTGTGTTCTACATATGCCCCCCATGCTTTTTACAGACGCTCTGAATGATACTCCGATAATATCGTCTGTAAACTTTCGGTCGCAAATGCAAAACGATATACAGACATTCTGAGGTCTATGAGCAAATTGGAATAAAAGTTGTTTGGCTGTGGATGAATCAGAGAAGGTATTCTCCGAATGAAAAGGGTTTCCATAAATTGCGATGGATTCGGGGATAATCCGAATCGGAGGGACACCAAAATTTGTTGTTCTGAAGACATGGTCGGCAAATTTCACATGCAAATATAATAACGACGCTGTCCTCTCAACATTACGCCCCATTTTCCAAAACAATGTGTGGTCCCCGACAATTTCGATGTTACAAACTAACTCCTTACTACTGGGATGGTTTTCAGAACGTCTGACGAAACTCCGGGAATGTGATAATTTACCTTCTTTGATAGAGAAAAGTCCTGCGTTAATGGTCTGATTCGCTGGAGAGATTACATCCACATTTCTATAAATAAGGACTGTAGATTTCGTACCACGCTTGGGGAAGTACCAAGTTGGCGATTCTAAGAAATATGTAACATTTCCTAAAATTAGGAACCCCACGAAAACATCCTCGTGAAGGTATCCAAAAGCTGTGACCTGAGGGTGACGCTCGTCGAAGTTCTCATACAATTCGGACTTCCAACTTCTGACTGTCGATTTTAAGTAACCGATATTTTTAATCTTCAGCTCGTGGCTTTCCTTTTTCACTGCAACGAAATCAATTTTTTTACCAAACACAAATAAACATACCCGAATAGATGGTAAAAACTTCCTGTCGTCCGTTTTCTTATTAAAAGTAGGCAAGAAATCAGATTTAATATCATAAGTAATTCGGACTTTAGCTAATCGGTAATTACTAACATAGTTATTTAGCCTTAGTGCATAAACAAACATATTATTTATAATTAGATACAAGAACAAGATGCGCCAAAAATTCATCCTTTTTTAGCAAAATTTACGCACCAGCAAACACCATCTTAAGCTTCGAATTCCCTTCCAAAAGTACTGCAGGTAAACAAACCTATTGTTTCGAAAATGTTGCCAACTAATTAGTTATTAAAAACAAATTTGTTCCTTTTTTTGTTTGCTTTTCTTCTTCTCAGCTTCATAAACTCCCATCCAGAACATTTTGCAGCCACGCAGTCCCAAAACTACATTACAGATCCTTTCATCCTGAAACTTCATTAAAAATTCTCTAATTAACGACGAATTACGCATAACGACGGCATTTTGCGGACTCGGCAAGCGCTTCAAAAAATTATGCACATTCGGATTAACGTCGTTATCCATTTTACGAAGCATTTTCTCCGTCCTGGAAAGTCATTAATGAAGGAGTTTACTGTAATATGAAATAGAGATCTGCCCAGAGATGCTGAGTGAGTACGCTACGTTTGGCCAGTTTCATTTAAGTTATTGGTTTTTACCTTTCTTGGCGCGTTTTCATGTTGTAATCGCAACATGAAACACGCACGTGTGGTCCTAGCCAAAAACGATTTTTGTACAGAAAATTTGGTGATCATGAAATGGATTTGCGATATAACAATATAAAGTTATTATATTTAAATGGAATATATAATGGATTTGCCCCTTTGTTGTTGTGCAAGTCCATATAGGAAAGTTGGCAGCTGAAAATGGCTTTGCAATCCCAATGAGGAGTGGGCCATATATGGGAACAGTGAAAAAGAGGAGGAAGTTCCGTTAAATGGGGAGGCTGGTACGGATAAATACGAAAAGAATCCTTTAGAGCCCTACCTCTTCATCATTCATTTTACGAACAGGGGCGGCTCAAGGGACGGGCGACTCGAGCGGTTTCCCGGGGCCACATTTGGATGAGGGCACCAAACTGAAGTTAAGTTTAATTTTTTTATTTGATCCAATAGTAGAAAATCTCTTCAAAATGTGATGAAAAGTCAATGAGCTTAATTCCATTTCCTTAACTTTTTTTTTCTAATATGTAGGAATGTTGTGAGCCACTGTCAATGAGAATTGAATTGGAATTTGTAAAAAGGGGATATGTGCCATTTATTTTACACATAGCATATTATCCCCTTTTTACAAATTTCGATTCAATTCGCAAATGCCGTTCTTTTCCTTTTACTTCTAACGTAACGTTTGAAATAACACTTCCTTCATAGTTCGCACTATTTCTTGTTTTCATTCTAAACTAAATTTCCGTGTTTTAAAACATTCTTTACTCTCGTGAAATTTGTCACAAAATGTACAAGTACTAAATCGTTTATTTTTCTCAGCCGAACCAAAAAATAAATCTCTCGCTGTAGATTGAAATGTAATGTCCGGCGTCTTTTTGTGTTGTTCGCCAAACTTCATATTTGAAAACCCCGATTTCGCCAAATGAATTCGTGATTCTCCATAAACTTCTGCTTTAAGAAATAGTAAAAAAAAAAAATCAGTTTTCGAGTGTAAACATTATCAGTAGAATCGTTATTTGAAATTAAGATGGGCTTTCGCAACCACGCTCTAAACATCTCTTCCGAGATACACGATTCAACTAGAGAAGTGTTTTTCAAACTTTGGTCACTCGTGGACCACTTTAAGCATTCCTTTATTTATCATGAAACACTGGGGATTCCCCCCCATTAATATATTACTTGAAATTAAGGTTTCCAACTATGGTTAATAATATTAAGCCCAAATTAGCCACCGCCATACTGATCCCGCTCCCCGCTTCTCCCAATGAGAGACTTAACCAAAGGAACCCTCTATCTACGTGATTTATTGTCAGACTTACATGTGTATATAAGAGTTTCGGCAGGAGAGATTTATTCTTCCCTCGAAATATAGTTTATAGTAATTTTAACCCCCCTTTTGTGGTAAATTTTAAGCTTTTCTTTAGTTTTTGTTTTACTTCAAAAAGCACCAGCTTTTGGCAGAAAATCTCTAACATCTACGTATAGGGTGCGTGTACATTTATTGCCACGGGTCAGGTATATATACATTAGGGTGCCAGCGAAGTACATGGAGAGAAATGAAACACCATATTTTTGACGACGATATATTAACGATACCCTCCCAGTTTGTTCCATTCGGGTTAAAAACCAAATGCTGAAAATTTTGTTCAGTTAAGTTAATATTAAGAGGTCGCTCAAGGACCGTCAATATCTTTATATATTCCTCGCTAATAATGAATGCGTAAAAGCCGTACACTGTATTAATTTCATGATATTTTTTTACAGATTGTTTAAAGTGAAAATGACCAATACTTCCAAAGTTGTGACAGCAAAGAATGGTGGTATACATTTAATTGGAAGAACATTTGACTCCATTAATGGAAACAAACTGTCTTCCAATAGGCAAGTGCTTGGACGATTTTTTCATTTACACGATGATGGCAACTCCATTCAAACGAGTGCAATGGAGACAACAAAAGAAGTGTGTACTTTCTAGATCAAAGCAAGAGTCCCCACAAGGCAACATTGTCATGTGATTACCAAAATCAAACGCCTACACTCTACCTGGAAAGGACTTAAGAAAAAAGCATCGAAGAGAACAGAGACGCAACAAGGAAAAGAGAAGGCCTTTACCGAAACACTTGACAATCTTTTTGATATTGCACATGCTGATGCTCTAATTTTGGTAACATTGGAAGAAGATGGGAAATTCTTGCTGGCTCAACAGGAGAACGGGAGGAGAGGAAGCATGGGTTCAATTGACACCACTTTATGGAGACAAGGGATAAGACGTCAAGAGAGAGAGAGAGAGATGCAGAGCCAGTCTAGAAAGAGGGGGGAATCAGAGCGATCAAGAGCGGAGGAAGCAACTGTGAATCTCAGTAGCAGTAGTAGCGACAAAGATGGCGCTGACGACCAGTACGACGCTGAAGTAAAGTTCCATACATTATTGCTGATCAAATGTTTAAGGCCTTCAAATATCGTTAGGCCTGAATTGGCGTCTGCGCTAGATAGAACAAAAATTAGTGACTGAAATGCAACATACGTTCTCTCTGCAGCAGCACAATCCATGAGACACAACCCTGAAAAAATTGCCCTAAACAAGGAAACGATAAGGAAAGCTCGGAGACAACACAGAGAATTTTTTGCAAAAGAGATAAGAAGCTCTTTCATACCTGATACTCCGCTTACTATCCATTGGGACATAAATATGTTACCAGCACACACATCAAAAGAGACCGTTGACCGACTAGCTGTTTTGGTATCTGGAGAAGGTGTCATGTAACTTTTGGGTGTCCCACAAATTGAGAATGGAACTGGAGAAGCACAGGCAAGTACGGTATTTAAGTTAATTCAAGGATGGAATCTGGCTGAATGGGTGCAGATGATGTCCTTTGATACGACCTCTAGCAACACCGGACTCAAAGCAAGAGCCTGTATACTGTTGAAACAGAAGCTCAACAAAGACCTTCTGAGTTTGGCTTGCAGGCATCACATACACGAGCTTATTGTCACAAAGGTATTCTATCCGCTGATGGAAGCTTCCAGTGGGCTAAACATTAAATTTTTCCAGAGATTTTCTTACTCCTGGAAATTGCTTAATAAAGAAGAGTACGAGAGTGGCATAAAGGAAAAGTCCATTGTTTCCGAATTGGGGCCAATGACAGAAGGTGTAGTAAGTTTCATTCATTATCAATTATCCAATTTTCCTCCTAGAGATAACTAAAAAGAGCTGCTACAACTAGCTATGGTTTTCCTAGGAGAAGATTCCGCAGTAGGACTCCGTATTTATGCGCCAGGAGCATTGCACAGGGCTAGGTGGATGGCAAGGATGATATATTGCCTGAAGATTTACCTGTTTCATGCACAATTCAAGCTGTTTGTTCGTGAACTACGCGGACTTCGGATATTTAATGTCTTCGTGATCAGATTGTATTTGAAGTCATGGTACAGATGCTCAACTGCTGCATCAGCACCATGGAATGACCTACAACTATTGGAAGATTTTCAGGAATATAAGTAGGTCAACAAATCCGTTGCTATAACTGCAATGATGAAGACTTTTTCTGCACAATTATGGTTCATAATTATGGCTCATAAGTGAAACTTTTTCTGCACAATTATGGTTCATAAGTGAAACTTTTTCTGCACAATTATGGTTCATAAGTGAAACACTTATTGGCCCTGTCTTTTTTTTAATTCTGCTGTTACAAGAGAAAAAAAGATAGCAATGGTGGCAACTCTAGATAAGGTTCCTCCTATCGATCCTCCTCTAAGGGGTATCCATCTAGCAGAACATCTTGTTAAGTAAAATGAGTTTCCTGATTTTATGTCAATAAACACGAGGAGGCTCTTTGTTACTCTGGATATTTCGCAGGACTTTCTCAAAGAGGACCACGGCACATAGCAGACGAACGATGATTTTATCGCAGCTAAAAGTAAAATTCAGCAGATGAAAGTAGTGAATCATACAGCAGAACGTGGCGTCGCGTTGATCCATTCCTTCAATACAGTGCTTATAAATCAAGAGGACCAGAAGTAGTTTCTACTTCAAGTCATGGAGAAACATCGCCGAGAATATCCGAAATCAAGCAAATCCACGATTATGAAGGTACTTCAGAAAATATAATATACGTTTATTCTCATTTTATTGTTCTTGTCATTTATTAGAAGTTTGTTACTTGTTAATAACGATATATTGTACTAATACAGTGCAATAAACCAATACTAATAGCATTTATTAAGTTTAAAGTGATTTTGTTTATTAAGCGTTTTCTATAGAATGTTCAATGGCGATGAGCGACCAGTAAATATTCACAGAATGCTTTCAAACTTTCAGGGGTTTAGTTTTATGGTAAAAGGAAGAAAATGAGGGGATGTTGTTATTAAATTGAGCAACTTCAATTTTGAGTGGCACCCTCATATATATATATAGCATAAACAGGCAGGTAAGTATACTTTCGACTCTGTACAGCGAAATGATGACTTCTCGCACGTATCAGCCAAAAAGTCCGGAGTTTGTATGCCCTTCACGCAAAGCCATTATTACCATTTTTCTAATTTCATTCCTTTCAAAAGCAGTAATTTTGTGGACTCCCACAATATAAATGTTCGCTTCGCAGGCTTTCTTAACTGTTGCCACTTAGAAAAGCAAGAAAATAAACTTAAAAAGTTCAATTTCTAAAATTGACACCATGCCAAATCGTGTGCTTTTATTTCATATTTTTCAAATATTGTATAATTATATTTTCACTTTCTATATTTGGCAGCAGTACGTGTATAATTGTTTTCCGAATTCTAAAATCAAATCAGTCTTCAATTTACCATTGGCGTGTGCACACGTACTACGAAGGCTTTGCATACTAAAAAGGCGTACTAAATTCTTTTAACGTTGTATTGTAATTTAATTATCTTTTGGCGAACTATTCTAAATATTTAATGTTTTAATAAATATTATTTTAACTGAATGGAATTGCTTCATGTCTTCAATACTCATTTCTGCAAAAAGCATAAAATACGACGTTTTCCTGGAACTAATGTATATTTTACGAAGTAAGACGGAAATAAAATTTTTAAATAAAATTTTAAAAGGTATGCAAAATCGTATTTTTAAGTACTACTCTTTTTTCTCTAACTTTTTATTTTTAATATTAATGCAGATAAGAGGGTTTTTTGTACCTAAGCCTGCCTAAGTGTTTTTCCGTTTCATGCGGTGTATCGATTCATTTCAAAGAACCAGCTTTCCCTTTTTAAGCTCAGAATTTAAAATTAAAAAAGTAAAAAAGACATTCCCATACCGAGAATGGTACTTGCGGCCCTGCGTGGAGAACCCGTGACGTCATTAATTTCTCAGCTAACAGTGTCTGAATACAAGTCCCCTTCACGCAAAAGCCATTGTTGTCATTTTTTTGAATTTCATCCCTTCCAACTTTCCCTTCAATCTTTAATTTCATAAAATATAACACACGTTTCTTTACTAAATGCATATTTTTGCACATTTTTAAGATCGGTAAGTCAATATTAAATCAATTTTTAAAAGTCAGGCAAAATCGTACTTTTAAACACTATTTTTATTCTAACATTTTCTATATTTAATGTTAATGTAAATAAGATTTTTTTCACTTAAGACTGCTCTTAAAGATTTTTTTTTCTTTTCATGCGGTGTATCGCTTCATACCATTAAAAAAAATTAGGCTTCAAATTCAAAATTAAAAAAAAAAGAAAAAAGAAGCATTTCCATGCCGAGAATCATACTTTCGCCCGTCTTTAGTGACCCAGTGACGTCATTCATCACTTAGCCAAAAATGTTCCGAGTTCGAGTTCACATCACATAGAAGTTATTGATACCATTTTTCAAGTACCATCGCCTTGACAAGCCATACACTGCATATAAGACACAGGATTGGATAAAGGTTGTGTGGAGCCCTAAAAAATTTTTTTGCCTGGCCTATTTTTATATTAAATAAGCCCGTGTAATTACAGTAGGACCCGTACCAACGAGAGTCTTATGACCAGCGGAAATGCTCTCTATATCCGATCGCTCGCTAAATCGGTTCTGGAATTTAAATTTTAATCTTTGTACAGAAAGCCGGTACAAGTAACGCACTTGCATGCAACGTGCATGCAAAAACTCTAAAATTCGCGGAAAAAGTCGCTGAAATTCGCGCCGCGATAAAATTACGGTCCTAGTGACAAGGTCTGATAGTCTACAATATTGGTGTAGCGTGGGGTTGTTACCGTGCCGGGCTCCGAAAAAAAAGGGCCCTAGACAATTGTCTTGTTTGTCTATGCGATCATCCGGCCCTGGGAATTTGGCAAAAAAGTGTGGCGATTTTAATATATTCAAGATTATTAAAATGCTGTAAGATATTATTACCCTTCACAGGGATAACACAATTGCCAAATATGGTCAACACAGAAAAGCCTCCGGGGCGAGATTTTTGTGTTTTTTCGTGGGGGAATAATTATACGTGAAAATTCCGACCCCCCACGTTTTCTAGCTCAGAATATAGAGCTCTTTGTTATAGGAGAAAAAGAACCATCGTCTCTGACCTAGATTCGAACTGGGGTCTTTCCGTTAAGCCTGGAGAGTCCCTAGTTCGAATCTAGGTCTGGAACGATGTCCCTTTTTCTCCTATAACAAAAAGCTCTAGTTTGAGCTAGAAAACTTGGGTGTCGGAATTATCACGCAAAATTATTAAGAAGAAAAATTCTAAATTTTTAAAAGTGTATGTAAAATTGTCTATTGAACACTTAAGAATATAGGAGAAATATATATTTATTTAAAATAGAAATTAGACTCAGTTTCATGGTTTAAAAGAAAAAGTAGATGAAAAATGAGACAAAGTCACCCCGGTTGACGGTATTTGAAACAATTGTAATTAATTATAATTTAATTAAGTTTATTTTTAATTTAATTGGTTTAATTAATTGACAAATAAGAAAATATTATACATTAACCTTTTTAATAATTATACGTGATAATTCCGACACCCATGTGTTCCAGCTCAAAGTCACCCAAGTTTGTGGTGGCTATGTTTCATGTCTCAAAAATTATTTATTAAGCTTCCGCAGAAAGCCTGGATACAATGCTACCCTTATATTCATGGCCGAAGAGAGTAGTTACGAGCTCCCAGGCAGATCGGGTAAAAATCTTACTTGCTACCTTTCTACATAATGTAGAAGCAAGTTTTTTAAAGAAGTTGACCGCAAGCAAATTTCGCAGAAAACGCAAGGAAAACAACAACTGTAGTGATGCCACCTTCAATAACTAAAAATTTAAAATTAGACATCTCATTTTCAATCCAGTACTTCCATCTATCGGAATCAGGTTTTATTAAAATAGTTCGACGAAAGAGATGGGTGTTCTCATCACCTTTACCTTTTCCCATTTGGTGGGGGAAAAGTCACCCCGTTTGACGGTACTTTAAAATTACATTACCCTTAAAAAATATACGCTTTTCTCTTTTTTTAATATATCGTACGCCAGAAGATGCAAAATTATCCATTTCTCTTCTAGCCGCTTAGTAGAAATAAGATATCGTAGTCCACAGGAAGGGAAAGGTGGTCGTAGAATTATCGGATAATTCTTTACATTCTTTCAGATGATCGGCTTTCATAACTGCATTAGAGTCGCAAAGTTGGCAGATTGGACTGCATCTCATTCCAATTTTATTTGTATGTGCTTGTAGATAGTCATGGCCTATTACCATTCTAAAATTTGCTACCAATTCCTTTCTCAGAATTTCAGGTAGAACACGACTGGCTAAAAAAACATATAGGATTGTCTTGGACTCGGCACATCTTGGATTTTTAGACTACCAGCATTCCAAAACAGGATATTTAGGATTGCATCATGAGAGCCTGGAAAAGGGCTATTGCATGTCATCATCTCTACTCGGCGAAAGACTGTAAATTGTATCTCATTTAGTTCAGTGCAAGCTTATCCATAGGGATCACATAGAGGAGAGTTACACCACCCCATTAAAAACATTTCAAGTAATTATTGATGGAGATATGATAATTTCATAACAGTGGTGCATAAATATAAAATTTAGAATACAGTTTTGGCACTCCAACCTCATCTCTTAAGATACGGTTATTTGACTCCAAATACAACAAGTAAACATATATTAATACGTTTCAAATATTAGAAAACGGTTTAGGAAGAAAATCTCTTGTTAAATAGTTAACAAAGAAATCAAGATTATTTTTTTCACGTTTGATTTGAGGAAATACCTTCGCTCAATATAGAGCTCCCAGAATTCTAGGGGCTACTCACCAGCCGCCATTTTGTTGCACACTTCCGGTTTCATAACAGTGTTTACCATTGGAAAATCAATCCAAACATCTATTTCTCGTGTGATTTGAACAATTTACGGCGGAACACCTACCAATTTCACCTATTTTATTAAAAATAACACATTTGTGAATCACTCTACTTTAACATAGCAATGAATGAGATCACGTGATACGATGGCATCAAAATGGCGGATGCATAAGATCCCTTTGTTTTTGGGAGCATTAGCTCAACCAGGTCTTGTATAGACATATCACCGAGAACTGTGTATATCTTCATAGAATAGGCTAATATTTTCACCTCTTTCGTCGATGAAATCAATATGAACAGATTTTTTTTGTAAATTGAACTTTTCTAAAATAGCTAACAGAATCGTCAGAAAAAAGTACTCAAATTATTTTTATGACTGTATTGATAATGTTGTTGCACTCTTGAATAGTTCAAATTATGGCAAATACATCATTTTTTGATTTCCACGAAAATGGCATGCGGAATTATTTTCTAATAGTTTGCAATAGCAATAACCTTCAGAAACTTAATTTAATCAACTTTATATGACTTTCAACCATTTTAAGTGGTTCTTCCATCATCAGTAATAATTTACAAGTAACGTGAATATCTCCCAAAAAAAAAAAGTTTTACTTCATTGCACCTTCAGTACTTTTGAACTTTACAGATATCTGAAATGACCATTTAAAATTATCCGAAGAGTTGAAAAAAGGTAACATTATTTTGGCCTCCTTTGAAACTCTGCATTTCGAAGAAAGAACAGAAACCGAAAAAAAAAAAAAAATTAAATCGAGAAATATAGAAAAGGGCATTTTGTACATGTTAATCGGAGGAAATATTCCAAAAAGCATGGATTGTCGTGTTTGTTAAACTGTATTTCGTGCTAACCGTGCTCGTGCTAAAATATAAAATCATGGGAATTCGTACACAATTTGAATGGGATTCAGGAATCAGATCCTGTTAAGAGCAACTAGCATTAACCAGGTTTGACTGAATTGAAAATTACATGCTTTAACAGTAACGAACCATCAGTTTTAGTATGATTTCAGCCAGTGCTGGATTAAGGCTGAAAGGATAAAATGGTTTCCTAAAGAAGGTAGCTCGTCTTATCGCGGGAATTCAGCGAAAGGTAAATAAATAAATAAATAAATAAATAAATGAAATAGAAATTTGACTATTCTATTGTAAAGTGATTTATGATTGTTGATTTATGGTTGTTGATTTATGATTTATGATTGCAGTGGAGCCATCTGATGTCACAAATTGTCAGAAATTTAAAGGAAAACATCAAGTAAAAAACCAAAAGCTTTTTAATTGTTATGAATCACTATACAACAAGACCAAGTTATCCTTAGACTCGTAGATAACCTTTAAACTTAAAGAACACCAAGCCTAATTTTGTTGATTGATCTTCCGTCTTTTGGTAATCGCTCCTATTTTCAGGTAAAAACGGTTATTGAAGAGTATGGAGAAAATGAAGTATGGATATATAGTTTTGATTACGAAGCCGGAGCATTTTAGGGAGGATCAGTTGAAGACGCTGGCAAAACAGACGCCTTGGTTGAATGTAGAAAGAGAATAAATCCCGAAATAAAGATTAGAATAAAGATAATAGCGGCCATAACGGCAAGCAAGATAACCCAGTTGAACCTAATTTCATGAAATTTTAATCGCTTGGTAGAAGTGCATACTCCAGAATCATCACATCGATATTTATCATTTTTGAATGCATCATGAATGCTTCTACAAGGAGAATTTGGTTGTCGGATGTATTTGGTCCCATCTGGTGCATAAAATCCTAACGTCCAAACAGGAACGCACTCTTCGGTATCAGGACGTTCGCAACATAGTTGGCAAGAGTATTTTTCTTCTTCACAAATACAATCTAATAATTTTTTATGCCCACAAATGGTACTGTTGCATGTTCCATTCAAACAAATTCCTGAGAATGACATACATGGTGTACCATCTGCCGAAGGTGAAGGATCTGGACATTCTTTTGAAACGCCATCACAAAAGCTGATTAAGCAATGTCCATCATCGTAATAACAACGAATTTGGTTTGCCAAACTACAATTATAATTACAGCAATTGTTTTCCATGGGACTGCAAACGCTTCCAGCAGATCGCCTGAAAGTACATTCGTGATCCGTCCCATGCAAACCTCTGGGAGTGCAGCATGGATCGAGAAATTCACATACACTTTCATTGTCTCCACAATCGCACTCTTCAGTTCCCTCTCTCACACCGTTTCCACAAAACATGAACGTCGTATTCAAACACTCAAGTCTTTCTTGAATGATAAGAGACATGTTTGCAATGCTGCAAGGGGAGAAGAATCTAACATTATGAGTAACATTACCTCGGGATTTGTTAACCATTTCATTCATTATAAAATAATCGTCATCATCATCAAGTAAGCAATTAGAATCGTTGGGAGAATCATGCTCGCTTCCGAACAAATGCCCAAGTTGATGCAAAAATACTTCCGCTGATACAGCAAAAGGTATTCTCTCGTTATCCTCTGATCTTACGGTCATTACACCTGTGTTGACATGTAGTGATTTATTTTCAATGTCCATTGTTTTCGTTTGGCATATGCCGAACGAGTTATTTTCGAAAGTTCTAAATGATGCTCCGATAATACCGTCTGAAAATTTTCTGTCACAAATACAAAATGAGATACAGACAGGCTCCTGTGTTCTGTGGCTACATTGGTATAAAAATTTTCTAGCTGTTATCGGAGAGTCCGAAGACTCATCTGAGTCTGAGGGCCTCTCTGAGATATGAAAAAATTGTGCAGTAATTCGAACTGGTGGAACACCAAAATTTGTTGCTCTGAAAATATAGTCAGCAATTTTCACATGATAATATAAAAACGACGCTGTCATTTCACCTTTTTCTATAAATCTCCTCATTGTGTAATCCCCGAAGAGTTCGAGTTTGCACATTAATTCCTTTTTACTGGATATCTTTTTAAAGTGTTTAGGGGAGGTTCGCCGTGGTATAAATTTGCTTCCGGTCAAAGTGGAATTTTCTGCACCAGTGACTGAATTTAATGGAAAGATGACGTCCATACTTCTGTAGATAATAGTTGTAGAACTCTTGTTGGGATCCGAGAAGTACCAAGATGCATGCTCTAAGAAATACGTAACATTTTGTGAAACCAGGCAACCTACAAAAACGTTATTGTGAACATATCCGAAAGCTGTTATCGGTTGGCGATCATCGCTTAATTTCTCGTAGAATACAGGCGTCCAATTTTTTATTGTCGAGTTTACGTAACCAATACTTTTAAGCATAATTGGCTCATAAACTTCTTCTTTAGTTAAAGTGAAATCAAATTCTTCACCAAATGCGGAAAAACTTAATTGTATAGAAGGCCAAGGCATCTTCGTATTGATATCTGTCTTAACATTAGACAAGGTGTCTGACTCAGTAATAGGCGTAATTCGAATCTTAGATAGTCGATAATCACTAACATAGTTATTGAGTTTTAACGTATAAGCAAGCCTATTATTTATAACGACATACAACAATAAGATGCACCACAAATTCATGTTTTTATAATGAACTTTATACACTATCAATTAGTTATTCCAGATTAGGATTCGTTTTCAAAATAACTGTAAATAAATAAACTGACTTTTGCAAGACCTTCCTCAATTCATTTTCAAGTGTATAACAACAAACGAACGAGACTAATTTTTGAGAAAGCGTTGCCAGTTAATTTCCACTTATTTATTTATTTATTTCTGACAAGACAATCTATCATTGTCATGCATGGTAGAAGAAGGAAAAAGAGAACAAATCTCTTGATGAGCTCTCCCCCAACTTTCTACAAACACACATATAAACAACAAAAGACACATGCAGAAAAAGAAGTCACATTACAACAAATAAAGAAAGTAAACCGACAATCAAACTCAAAGTGTGCACAACGTATTAGTGCTAAATACGGCTGTCAATAATGAATTTCGAAGGCTATTTTTGAATAAGCCGTAACTATTTATACTTTGAACAGCAGGAGGCAACTTATTCTAGACACAAGCGACAGCAAAGCCTAGGATACCCACAAACCATCTATTCTACAAAATTGGGGTATAAATTCTGTGTTATGCCTATTTGGATAGTGCTCATTTCTAGGGTAAAATTAGTGTAGTATAGTTATTCTCTTTTAGTCTATTGTACATAATGATTGCAATTCTCTGAAAATACAGTTCCTCAAACTACAGGATACTAGATACAAGATTTGTATCTCTCGGGCCATATATAAGCTTTAGAAAATTAATATGCAGTCTGTTTAACCTTTTTAAATCGGATCTTGTCCTAGTGGCCCAAAGTGAAATGCAGTGGGAAGATGAGATTGTATACTCGAGTAATAAATCATAAACAAAACTCTCGTAGTTAACATAAAACTACGAGTATATCTTCGAGTCCATCTACGAGTATATCTTCGAGTCTATCTACGAGTATATATAAGAGTGACACTCTTATCTGATACAAATACATACACCCGCATCACAAAAGACCCTACACAAACAATTCAATCCAAAATGAACTCTCTCCTTCTAAAACTCTATAAATCTAAAAAACTTACATTTAATCTCTACGACTCTTTAAAATGCACTTCCGGCCGCTTACCATCCTTCTACGGATTACCTAAAATTCATAAACAAAATATTCCTCTTAAAACTATAGTTAGTTTTTGCAGCTCTCCTACATATAACCTATCACAACACCTCTCACGTCTACTCTCTCCTATAATCGGTAATAACGACTACACTGTTTCTACTAGCCAATCCTTCTGCACCTCTTTAAATAACCTACAACTTGACGACGACGACCTTATGGTCTCATTCGATGTAATTTCTCTCTTCACTTGCATTCCCACATCACTTGCAATCGACACCGCACTTACACGCCTCCAAAATGACACAACACTACATGAACGCACTTCACTAACACCTCACGACATCTGCACATTGTTGAAATTTTGTCTGGACTCTGCTGTGTTCTCCTCAAATGGTTCTATCTATAGACAAGTTTTTGGCACTGCCATGGGATCTCCGGTCTCAAGTGTTGTAGCTAACTTGGTTATGGAGTCATTTGAGGAAACTGCTTTGTCTTCACCGAATTTTAACATTAAATTCTGGAAAAGATACGTCGACGACACGTTTGTTGTACTTAAAACTAATACACTCCAAAGCTTCTTCCATTACCTTAATAACTTAAACTCACATATAAAATTCACATACGAAACAGAACAGAACAATAAACTCCCTTTCCTAGACGTTCTTGTACACAGATCTCACGATAACTCAATCTTCACCTCAGTTTACCGTAAACCCACACATACAGACAGATATCTCGATTTTAAATCGCATCATCCAACATGCCACAAAGCTTCCGTTGTTAAAACATTAAGTCTTAGAGCGAATTCTCACTGCAGTAATGAAACACTTTCAAACACAGAAACAAAACACATACACACGGCACTTAAAAATAATGGATACCCTAAACGATTCATTCTCAGAAACTGTAGACCCAATAGTACATCTTTAAACAATACATCTCACACCCGCATATCTATTCCATATATTCACGGCATTTCCGAAACAATCTCTCGCATCCTTAAAGAGGCAAATATCAAAACATTCTATTCCCCTGTCACAACACTTCGCAAACAACTTACAAAAGTTAAAGACCCAGTTCCACCAGAAGATCTCACAGGCGCCATATACCAAATACCATGCAAAGACTGCAACAAACATTACATAGGACAAACAAAAAGAATGATCAAAACAAGAAAAAAAGAACACAAACAAGCACTCGCGAAAGGAGACATAGCCTCACGTCTGGCAGAACACGCTTTACAACACGGACACGAACCCGACTGGGACTCAACAAAAATACTACACCGTCACATCACAAACAAGAATAGTAGACTCTTCTTAGAATCTTGGGAAACTTACAAACTACACGGGAAAGCCATTAATACATCACAACCACTTCCAGAAACTTATAAACAACTCTTACTCTGAAATGTATGGGACTTCCCCAACATTAGGTAACCCGCAGTGTAGGTTTCTCATTGGTTCCCATTGGGGTTCTTCCATGATTTCTATTGGAGGCCTCCCATTGGTTCTCATTGGGTTTTTCCATTCTGCGGGACTACTCTGATGAAGGGTTTTCCAGAAATTTCAAGTATAAAAAAGAGACAGAAACATAACATCGTCATTACTCCTGATGAAGGACTGCTGCTGATGCGTCCGAAAGCTTGAGTGATCTTTTTCATTGCTATTTTACCAGTGTTTAACCTTTTGTACGCAAATATGTTTTATTAATGCTCAGGGAAAGACAATTGTGTGAAAACCATTTAAATATTTTTCATTCATTTTCTTCTTTATTAAAAGTAGCAAGTTGCCACCATAATAGAAGACACTAGCATCATCAGCAAACATATAGGGCCCCCATTTGATTTATTCCAAAGAAATCATCAATGTCGATCAAAAATAGAATTGTTCCCAAGGATCACCCTTGTGGCACACTCATATCGTATGCGAGTATTTTAGCGGTAAAGTATTTTATTTTAGCATAATGATGGCGATTGCATATATAGTTTGTAAATAACATGTGCCATACCTCTTATACCAATGGTATGTATGTTTGTATAATAAAAAATCCAAATCAATAGTATCAAATAATTTGAGAGAGATGGAAAAAGGCTGCAATAACATAAAGCTCCTTTGACAATTTTTTTTTGTATATGATCATGTGTAGTTAGAAGAAGACACTCCGTTGATTTCTCCTTTTGGAAACAAAACTGATCAGTGTTTAGTGTTGATTTAAAAGAAAGGCAGTCAATTAATCTACTACATATTAGTTTATCAAATATTTTTAAAATAATAGCAGAACAATCGGTCTATAATTATTTATATTGAGTCTATCACCTCGCTTAAACGCAGGCACAATTTTAGATATTTTAAATTTTGAGGGGACACCGCCTGCCTTAAATATTAGAATAAAAATGTAAGTCAATGGTTCCACAATGTAACCAACAATTCTCTTCAATACTTTTGGATGAAAGTCATAAATGTCGAGGTTTTTTCCATTATGCAAGTTCAGGATAGCCCTCCGCATTTCAATCTGCATGACAGGATACATATAAAAAGAATTGGCAGTTGGGTTAGATAAATGACTTCGATATTAGTTTAATCCCTGAGGAAAGTTATTCTTTAATTCAACGGGAACGTGTCTGAAATTACCACTGGAATCACTAAAAATGCGATTTAAATCAGTTATTTCTTCATTATTAACACACCGAATGGAATTTTCCTTACTTACCTTACCGAGAAATGCACTTACCTTTGTCCACATGACCCAGAATCATCATTTGTAAAAACATGTGAGTAAAAACAATTTTTTTGCTCTCCTGGCCACGCTATTTAATTCGTTTCTGTGCTTTTTAAAATGTATCCAGTCCGAGTTCTTCTTTGTCTTAATAAACCTAGCATATAATCTATTCTTAGCACTAAGTTGTCTTAAGCTCTTCCTGGTCATCCATAAACTCTTAACTCTCTTCCTACTTCGTGCTTTACATACGGGAAAACAACTTTCTGCAAATCTGTGCAAAACAACTCTCACATTCTCTGCTGACAACAGAGTGAAAGTAATTAAAAGCATTATCAAGGCTCTCAATAAAATAAGGTGAACACCAATTCACACAATGTATTGCTGAGCAAAAACTTGACATATCCCCTCCATCTGCTTTCGAAACAAACGGACACTATATGTATCTGCATTCCTCTTCTGCATGTTATGACACTCACAAATAATAAATATTGGCACATCATCACTAACGCCACAAGTTTCTGAAAAATACTTTATAATGTTGTTAATGTATTACTGATTAACGATCCCATTTTTTACCAACGTTTAGCATTGCCCCTCATTTCTCACAAAGATGTTTTGGTAACGGAATTAAGAAGTTTGGATCAAATTTATGATGAGAAAACAAAAGGAAAACTGGTTGGTCCAGATGAAGATACTTTAGATTATGAAACTGGGGATGATCTACCTCCATCTCCCAACTTCAAGCTTCGAAGAAGCAAGCAATGCTCTAAATGTCCTTCGCAGGTATATTATCTCATCTGACCTAGAAATCAATCCGTTTTAACTTCTTGAAAAGATCGAAGAAAATATTTTATAAACAGGACCGAAATAAATTCCATCGACACTTCTTGATTCTTTTTTACTGAATAGAAAAAAAAGACGATCTGTTAATCATTACTACATTAATATAATGTATTGTTATTGCACTGTATGTAACTTTATTAAATTATAAGGTGAAATCAAATAATAATATTAATTATTTCTGAACACACCGCTACATTTGTGAACTGTATTGACATTCCAAAACCAAAAGAAGTCAAATAAAACATGGATGTCCCTCTTTACTTAATGCATTCCGATTGGCAAATATTTGTTTCGCGGTCCTTTGAAATTCCTTAATTGGAGAATTTCCTTGTTCAACAAGAAATAGCGCCAAATGTATGCTTTCTGAATGGAAACCATACCGACGGTAAATATATACTAAAATCTTTCATTAGTGTCAAGTTTTATTTTAGAATATTGTGATATTATTTATATAAATATATTATATAAAATTATATTATTATATATAAATATATTACATTATTGGCCTGTATTTATAAATTATATAAAATATATTATATAAATTATATTATTATATTATATAATTATATTTATTATATTTATATAATATAATAATATGATATAAATATAAATAATAATTTATCTATAATATATTATATAATAATAATATATAATTATGTATATATTATATAATATAAGTAATAACAATTTATATAATATCCTTTACACTCGAATGTATCACAATATATTAGAGAATATATGATATATTATATAATTATATATTATTATATTATAATTACATACCATCCTATTATATAAATTATATTATTATAATATATAATCATATAAATATATTGTATTATTAGTATTACAGTAAACCTTCCTACAGCTTGTTGGAAGTATTCGATATAATGAGTAAGGAAGCCACGCTTTACAACGATAATTTTTTCTGCTTCCATTATAGCTTGCGGTTTCACTGTATAATGAACACAACGATACTTTTTCTCGGTCCGTATAATATTGTTGTAGGGTTTTACTGTAATAGAAGTGATATATACATATATATATTGAGTCAATTGACAAAAACTAAAATCTCGTTAAGCACTTATTTAAAAAATCTTACAGTCCTTTCCTCAAAGTTTCCCTGTAAAGTATGTTGTTTCTTATCATACTTTCATTCAAATATTCTGCCGCGTTTACTTCCCTTGTAGTTCCTCTTCACAGGTCGTCTTAAGTTTGTGAGTGTCGTTATATTTCTTCTGGCTGTGCTTTGTTGGTGTTTTTTGTATTCTTGCATTCTTGGGGTTACGTTGGGGTCAGCCCTTTTTATAATTTGACCTGGTAAAGGTAGATGTTCGTTATTCGTTAATATTGATTTAGTAAAACTTGCATACAGACAATGGCGTAGAAATTTCAAAATTATGGATACGGTAATATCCAGAAGAAACGCAGCGGCCTTTGCGTGTCTTTAAAAGTTCAATTCTCTGAATGAAAAGTTTTGTTTAATTGTAATTTTGTTCGTGTTTAGGAATGGTACGCAAGAAAATACAATACAATGATTGTATATTCTTTTTCATCCTTGGCTTAACGTGGAAGTTGCTGATATGGTATATTGTGATTGATAAAATTCTTAAAAAGCGAATAAATAATAAAAATATAAAGGAAATTTTTTCTCTTTCACAAAAAATAATTAAATAATTTACTTATATCTTCAGAAAATGGTATCTATGAGAAAAAGAAAAAAAGAAAATATTCAGAAGATTATTTGAAAAATTCCCTTCCTCAAGGAGAAAGTGCTACTGCTAAGGAATGGCATAGCGGGGTACTACTGCGACTCCTTTCTTCCTTACACCATGAATTCTTCTCAAGAGGCCACACTATGCTGCATCGGTTTCGCCTCGGATATGCCTTCACCAACAGCTTCCTGCACAGGATTCTCTAGCAACCTACAGCAACGTTTCTCCAGTGCACCATGAATGAAGATGAGACCCTGAATTGCATCTTCTTCTCATATGCTGCTTATGGATTTCTCCGCACGGCGCTCTTTGCCTTGATCTAACTTAGCCTTTACATCTAATGGACCTGCTCAATTCAACTGTTAGCCCAAAAGAGCGGAGGACTCTGGTTGCTGCTCTACTTGCTTTCATCACCAGTCTCGACCGGCGTCACTGATTCTATGCTCCCGCTACTGCAGGAACCTCGTACATGGTACGCTGTCTGAAAAGATAAAGCTGCCTACGACGGCCACCATTTTCAATTCAATCTAATTGCTCAATAAAAAACTATTTAAAATTTGTCTCTACTACATTGGTCAAAAATGGCATAAAGAAGCCATAATGCGTTTCGTGCCATGTTGTTCTCAATGCTGAGTTGAAGACAAACCTTCAAAACTTAAACGTCACTTGGAGACTAAGCACTAAGAACCTAATAAAAAGAATGTGAAAGTCTTTGGGCGCTGTGAAACTTAAGTTTCAGACTTCAGAGACTTGATACTGAAGGAGGTTTTCAGCAACAGTGCAAGCATGATATGAAGTTAAATTGAAAATTTCCCTCCCCTCCACACCTCCACAAAAAACAATAACAACACACGATTTTAGAAAATCCCATTAAACTCTGCATGTTGAAGACAGCAAAATTAATTTTACTAGAAGATAACGAAATAAAGGTACGACAAATGTCACTACACAATAACACCATGCAGAGGCGCATTTCAGGTGTGTCCATAGGCGTGAAAGAGCAGATTTGAAATGAAATCAAAGTTTCTACATTATTTTCTTTTCAAGTTGATGAATCAATGGACATAAGTTCATGTTCCCAGTTGCTGATCTTCGCGAAATATGTCCATTTCGATGGAATCAAAAAGGAGTTCCTGCTTTGTAGTGTACTTTAAATTACTAACTATTAAAATTGAAGATGTTACTAAAAGACAAATACACCTTTTTGAAACTGAAGGATTACAGCGAAAAAATGTCTGTGGCTTTGTAGATGGGGTATCAGCAATGCTAGGGTCACTGTCGGGCTTTTAGACATAAGTGAAAAAAAGTTGCTCTCCAAACAAAAAAGCATTTATTGCATGATTCACCGATATGCTCTTGCCAGCAAAACTCTTCCAGGTCCTCTGCGAGAGGTACTTAATTCTCTAATTAAAATTGTGAATTATGTCAAATCTAGTGCCTTCAATACCCGTCTATTGAAACAAATCTGTAAAGACATGAATTCTAATCACGAGCTTTTCTTTCCTACACTATTGTACGCTGATAATCTAGAGGAAATATTACCACTCATGTATTTGAGTCGAAAGATGAAATAAGGTTATTCATGGAAATGCAAGAAAAACATAAATCTCGTAGCTTACTTTAATGATGAAGCTTAGAATGAAAGAGCCGCTTACTTAGTATACATTTTAGACCGTATATATAAGCTCAACGTGAAACTCCAGGAAAAGGAAATATACATTATCCAACTTTAAGACAACCTTCTGGCATTTGCATCCAAACTGGAAAACTGGCATTGGTAAGTAAATATTAGGAACGTTGGTTGCTATGTTTGAAAACCTCTGAAAATTACTGAGCACTTTGAATCGCTTGAAAAAAAGAATTTCAACGATACTTTCCTGAGCTCACAGGAGAAGAAACTGCACTTGTATGAAACTCATTCTCTCTTACCCTGGACAGAGATAGTTAGCATTCTGTATGAAGCACAGGATGAAGTTTTGGGTCTGCGGAAAGGTTCTTCGCCACGTGATTTGTTTCCTGAAATATTGCTGATATAATTCTGGTATGCTATGTATAGTTTATATCCAAATGTCGCCATGCTTTCTCTTTCAGGGCCCGAGCCTACTGGACTTGTAAATCTAACATGTAAATCTGATACTGATATTAGTATTTCATTTCGCATGTTTTGTGTGAATTATTTGATTTAAAAACATCCTAGAGAATATTCATACAAGTTTCTGAAGACACTTAATTTTGTAAATTGATCTTCCGTCTTTTGATTACCGCTCCCATTTAAAATGGTTATTGAAGATTATAAGTTAAATGAAGTATTGGATATATATTTATGATTATGAAGCTGTAGAGTTTCCGGGAGGAACTGTTGAAGATGTTGGCACAACAGGCGACCTGTTCATATATAGAAAAATTATAATTCCCGAAATAAAGATTAGAATGGAGATAATAGCCACGGCAATGGCAATAAAAATAATCCAGTTGTTATTCATTTCATCAGATTGTGATTGTTTGGTAGAATTCCATTGTCCAGATTCATGATTTTCGTATTCTTTATTAATGCTTCTGCAAAGAGGATATGGTTTTCTCATGTATTCGGTTCCATCTGGTGTATAGAATCCTAACATCCAAGCAGGAGCGCACTCTCCCGTATAAGGACTTTTACAACATACTTGGCAAGAGTGTTTTTCTTCTTCACAAATGCAATCTGATAATTTTTGATGCCCGCAGATGGTAGTGTTACACTTTCCATTTATACAAATTCGTGAGTTTAACTTACATGGTGTACCATCTGCCGAAGGTGATGGATCTGGACATTCTCTTGAAAAACCATCACAAAGGCTGATTAAGCAGTGTTCATCATCGTAATAGCAAAGGGATTGGTTAGCCAAATGGCAATTATTATCACAGCAGGCGTTTTCCAAGGGACTGCAAACGCTTCCAGCCGATCGCCTGAAAGTACATTCGGTATCTATCCCATGATCACCACTGGGTGTGCAGCATGCATCGAGAATTTTACACTCACGTTCGGCCTGTCCACAATCGCACATTTCAATTCCTTCTCTCACACCGTTTCCACAAAACATGAACGTTGTATTCAAACAATCAATCCTTTCTTGAATAATAAGAGACATATTTGCAATGCTACAAGGGGAAAAGGATCCAGGAATGTGAGTAATTTTATATGGAGCTTCGTTATTGATTTCTTTCATTATATAATAACCGTAATCCTCATCAAGTGAGCAATCAGAATTGTTTGGAGGGTCATGATCGCTACCAAACAAATGCCCAAGTTGATGTGTAAATATTTCAGTTGATACAGAAAGAGGTAATCTATGGTTATTCATTAATCTTATAGTCATTATGCCTGTATTACTATGTATAGACTTGTTTGCAACGTTTATTGTTTTTGTTTGACATATGCCGAATGAGTTATTTTCAGAAGCTTTGAATGATACTCCGATAAGATCGTCTGCAAAATTTCTGTCACAAATGCAAAACGATAGGCAGGCAGCTTGCTTTCTCTGGCTAAAATGGTATAAAAATTCTTTAGCCGTTATTGGCGGGTAGAAATCCCTAGATTTTTCACCAAAGGGGGTAATGTGAATTATGGTATGTTCGACACTAATTCGAATTGGTGGGACACCAAAATTTGTTGTTCTGAAAACAAAGTCAGCAAATTTCACATGATAATATAAAAACGATGCGGTCATTTCAGAGCCACTTTCTAAGAGGTTTGACAATGTGTAGTCCCCCACGATTTCGATTTTGCAAACTAACTCGTCGTAGAGAGAATAGTTTCCAGGGTGTTTAAAGGGTCTCCGCGGAGGTATTGAGTTGCCTGCACCAAGGACTTGATTTATTGGAGGGATAACGTCCATACTTCTGTAAATCAGAGTTGTATACTTCTTGTTCTTCGGAAAATACCAAATCGGTGGTTCAAAAAAATACGTAACATTTCCTACAGTTAGGCAGCCCACAAAAGTATCATCGTGCAAATATCCAAAAGCCGTCATCCGTTGACCACGATCGCTAAATTTCTGATAGAATGCAGGCTTCCAGTTTCTTATTGTCGAATTTATGTAACCAACACTTTTAAGCGTCATAAGCTCATAATTCTCCTCCTTAGTTAAAGTGAAATCAAATTCTTCATCATATACGGAAAAATTTAACCGTATAGAAGGCTGAGACATCTTGGCGTGAGTTTTTGTCATAACATTAGACGGGACGTCAGGTTCAGTTTCATGAGTTATTCGAATCTTAGTTAGCCGATAATCACTAATATAGTTGTTAAGCCTTAACGTATGAACAAGTCTATTACTTATAACCGGATATAACAACAATAAGAAGTACCACAAATTCATATTCTTATAATAAACTTTATGCATTATCAACTAATCATGTAAGGTTATAGTTCGCTTTCGAAATAACCGCAAATAAATAATTAAAAATAAAACAAATTTGCGGAAGCGTTGCCAGGTAATTAGTTAACAACAAGGCTTTGTTTTCTTTTCTTGTTGTTTTTTTATGTAAAAAATAATAAATAATCTGGAAATGTTGGCCGAGCAAGCGGCACTGTGTTTCCAGGAGAAGGAGGGCTTCTTTTTCTTCCTCTTCTTGTTTTCTTTATGAAAATAATTGCATAAAAAATGTAAACAACCTAATCTCGAAACTCATATGAAATAAGAACCACAAAATAATTGTCCTAAAACGTTTCTTATATATCTGTGGTCACAGGAAATAAGTGGTTAAGTCGAAGAATGGCAAAAATAAGTGCACTGTGATTTCAGTGCACAGGGTTTCAACAAAGTAATTATTCTCCAAACCATAAAATTTAGAATGTTATTCGAGTCACATTCATGTCAGCCAAATACATTTTTTTTTTCAAAAACTTTATATACAGAAAAAGTTCTAAGGCAAAAAAGTGCCGCCCCAAAAAATTGCGATTTTATACTTCACCAGTTATTCCCTGTGACCACAGAAATACTATATATAATACACAGAACTCGATTATAAGGAATAGAATGGAACGAAATCAGAGCTATAACGAAGAAATTGTTTAGGTTATTTTGATTAATTGAATAATATATATATATATATATCAAGTAGCGAAAATAGTCCACCAGAAATTGGCAGCGAATGCTGGCTTTCTGACAGAAAAATGCCCGTACTACAAATATGAGCCAGAGACCGTGCATGAGAACGAAACACACAAGCTTTACTGGGATAGAGCAATCATAACAGACAAGACAGTCCCACATAACCGTCCTGACATAACCCTCGTCGATAAATCGAATAAGACCACGTACTTAATCGACATAGCAGTACCCAACACCAATAACATACAGACAACCTACACAACGAAAATCACCAAGTACCAAGATCTCAGACATGAAGTACGAGATATATGGGGTATGGAAAAGATCCTCATCATCCCGTTAGTCATCTCAGCAACAGGGATAGTACCAAAAACGCTTGCGACGAATTTGGAGATACTCAACATTGACCCAAACACCTACATTGAAATACAAAAAGCCACAATCCTAAACACGTGTCACATTGTCAGGAAGTTTCTAGACATGGCACATTAAGAAGTGATGTAAAAAGAGGCTTGGGAACATGGCGCTCTGCCCGTCCCAAAGCCTGTTTCCGCCAAGAATGGGCGAGGAAAACTTTTATATATATATATATCAGTGTGGTTCTGGCGAGATTTTAGGGTATGTGCATGAAGCCAATTCACCAAAACCTAAAGTTACCTTAAATTTCTTTCTTATTTACTGAATGAGGTAAAAACCAGTTTCTTGACGAATAGAGGCCATAAATTGATGCGTTTTGGTGAATTAGTCTTCATGCGTACACCTTATATATTACGGGCCGCCACTGATATATATATATATATATAGTGATCTCTCACATGCGCGTGTGCAGGGGACAGCGAGAAAAACGCGCATAAGCGAAAAATCACAAAAGGGAGCTCAAAAAAAAACAAAAACATCAATAGATTGTACATCAATACATTATATTGTTAATTAATACTACATATGTATACACTACTGAAAAATGTAAATAAGATTAATTTCAAAATGCAATGAATTTATTTTTTAATGAATTACTGTACTACGTATTTTTTAAGAGCACAAAGAAAATGGAAATGCTTACATACCCAAATTTCGTTTTACTCCTATTACTACTTTCTCACAAGATAATTTACAATCGAGGATTGTTTTTGTTTTCGTGAATTTTCAAAATGAGTGTTTCCAAGTCCATCAAAACGTGAAAAAGTTCCTTCACTTCCGGAATTGAACTGAAAATAGTCATGCAGAATGCTTCTAACGCTACTGTGTAAGTAGGAGGACCTTTTGCCGCATCTTCTTCATCATCTTCATCATTGTCACCACCATTTATTTCAGCTGCAATGTCTCCAATTTCCCGCAATTGAGCCTTTTACTGACGTCCATCATAAGAACCCCCCCAGGTAGACTCCTATTTATTAGGTAGAGTAATGTGTTCATGGAATCTGAACAATAGGGGAAGGGCGAGGGAATGCATTCCTACAAGCAGAACAAAAACGGGAAAAAATTTTGGGATAAGCAGCACATGACTACTTGAGGAATCTACTTTTTAAACTGAGATTTTTTTGTTTTGCAACGCGCATAAATGAGAGATGCATTTTTAGTGTGGCGTCTATATCCATGGCCGGGACAGTGGAAAAAACGCGCATAAAAGGGAGCGCGCATAAGTGAGAGATCACTGTGTATATATATATATATATATATATATATAACTCGCCCGTTCTTGGCGGAAACAGGCTTTGGGACGGACACAGAGAGACACGTTCCCATGCCTCTTACATCATTTCTTAATGTGCCATGTCTAGAAACTTCTTGACAATATGACATGTGTTTCGGATTGTGGCTTTTTTGTATTTCGATGTAGGTGTTTGGGTCAATGTTGGGTATTTCCAAATTCATCGCAAGCGTTTTTAGTACTATCCCTGTTCCTGAGATGCTTAACGGGATGACGAAGATCTTTTCCATATCCCATATGTCACGTACTTCATGTCTAAGGTCTTGGTACTTGGGAATTTTCGTTGCGTAGGTTGCCTGTACGTTATTGGTGTTGGGTACTGTATGTCGATTAGGTACATTACCAGCTTAACATTATTAGGTACATTACCAGTCCTAAAGGTAGATTACCAGCGTACAACAGTGTAAGAAACAAAAACCTCGTGATTAGAATTCATGTCTTTACAGAATTGTTTCAATAGACGGATATTGAAGGCACTAGATTTGACATAATTTACAATTTTAATTGGAGAATTAAGTATCTTTCGCAGAGGACCTGGAAGAGTTTTGCTGGCAAGAGCATATCGGTGAATCATGAAATGAATGCTCTTTTTTTGCTTGGAGAGCAACTTTTTTCACTTGTGTCTAAAAGCCCGACATTGACCCTAGCATTGCTGATACCCCATCTACAAAGCCACAGACATTTTTTCGCTGTAATCCTTCAGTTTCAAAAAGGTATATTTGTCTCTTAATAACATCTTCACACTTTAATAGTTAGAAATTTACAGTAAAACCTCTCTACAACAATATTATACGGACCGACAAAAATTATCGTTGTAGACAGAGTTATTGTTATAGGGAGGGTTCATTATACAGTAAAACCTCTCTACAACACTATTATACGGACCGAGAAAAATTATCGTTGTAAAGGGATTTATCGTTATATCGTTGTTGGGAGGTTTACTGTAATACTAATAATACAAAAGTATAAATATCTATCCAAATTGTTTTCTATCGTAGAACGTTAATGGCGATGCAGAAGTCAACCGACAGATTATCTAGTAATGCTCTTTAGATTTTAACTTTTTAAGATTCAAGCACACAGGTTTAAAAACTGGGTATGGTTGAGTACCAGCTTCTCCCTTGAATATGGACTCGCTGAAAAATATTCAGGCATCCAAATGTCGTTTCGCTGTTCAGAAAGCTCAGTCATTATTACATTTTTATTCATAAGGCACTACCAATAATCAAATTTAAGTAAAATGCAGTTTTTGTTGATAAAAATGAAATTACTATTGTATATATATATATATACATACATACAAATATAATAAAATCAGTCCCATTAATTTTTTGTCACAATCGTTCAATTCAAAAGCTTTATATGTATATATATATATATATATAGAGTAAATTCGCCAGTTATTGACTTTGAAGGGACTAAGGAAAAACGTCGTTAGTGTCAAAAATTGTCAGACTATGCTTAATTATATATGAAACATTTACAAAGGCCGCAAAATATCATCATGAAATAGAAATAGCCGTTGTAGAACGATGTTACTGAAAGAAGATTAAACTTAAACACCATTCATATACTATACGTATACTACATCGTGGCTTGACGGCTTAACAAATTGTGAAGCAGTATGTTTGAAAATTCCTAGAAACTTTTAATTAAAGTAGGGAGTAGGGTGAAGATAAAAGAAGCATGGGCGCCCATATGGCGGCATGGGGCTCGACCCGCCCCCTAACCGTTCAAAAATTTGATTTGCCCAATTCTGCTATGCATTTACTTTCAAAAGTTTTACAAGTACGTTTTAAAATAAGTTATTTTTTTTTATCTTATTACTAATTATCAAGTCGTATCAATTATTTTGTAGCGTTTTAGTATCTCATACATTCACTGAACTGTTTTGCAGCTTTGAAAAGAAGGGAATTTTTCTAAGCCCCCTCCCACTAGAATAATTACTCATGTGGGTTCTCATGAAGAGAAGTAAAAACAAATAAACATATCTGAATACTGATCATATTGTACTATATAAGCATATTACTGGAGTCAGTACGATTTATTTTTAGCTTGATTTATGTCATTCGTTTTTAAGGACACACTTCGATAATTAATAATAAATATATTTATCTAAAATCACAATATTCTCCAGTAAATCTTGACATTAATAAAAGATTTTAGTATATATTTACTGTCTGTATAGTTTCCATTCATAAAGCATACATTTGGCTTCATTTCTTGTTGAACAAGGAAATTCTCCAATTAATGAATTTCAAGGGACCGCGAAATAAAAATTTGCCAATCGGAATGCATTAAGTAAAGACGGACATTCATGTTTTATTTGACTTCTTTTGGTTTTGGAATGTCAATACAGTTCACAAATGTAGTGGTATGTTCAGAAATACTTCATATTATTATTTGATTTCACCTTATAATTTAATAAAGTTACATACAGTGCAATAACAATACATTATATTACATTATCAAGACAAGCTTAGTACAGAACTCAAACATGTCCGCACCCAATTTCTTCAAAATGGGTACCCCCAAAATTCATAAAAACTCACAGTTTCCAATCTTCCTGCAATCTATGTTCCCTTCACACCACTAGGAAAGAAAGAAGGGAAACTGTGACACTTTCTTATTACCAAGGCATTTCTGAACGCATCGCCAAGATTCTCAGAAACCGAAAGTTTGTAGTTTTATACCAACCAATTACTAGGTTGGCTAACATCCTCCCTCCCCTCCCCCTATATCTAAAAACCCTAACTCCATCAGATCAGACCACCGGAGTTACTTATTCAATACCTTGCAGTAACTGTGTCAACAAATATTATGGTAAAACTAAAATAACCCTCAAAACTAAACTCCACGGACATAAAACAAATTTAGGACTCAAGATTTTAGTTCACTTCTTGTCTAACACTGCGCCGAACAGAACCATATCCCATGCTGGCATGATGCGAAAATCTTGCAAAAAAACATTCATAACTACAGTGGACTAATATTCCTTGAAAGTTGGCAATCTATCAACAATAGCCATCGTAACGCGTTAAATGAATTCCACAATCTACCCGCAGAATATGTAACGCTCAAATAATATTTCAACATTTCAACAATTTCCGCACTGAAGATAAAGCTGCGGTAGTTTCGAAACATATGCCTTCAATTTGTTCTATGCTTACGTATTTGTTTCTAACACCAGTCGTAATTTATTTAATTTATTTCTATTCATATATTAAGAAGGATTCATGTTGCCATTTGGATAAGCAAAATCTTTAATGAAAGGAAATTTGGCAATAAAATCCTGAGTCAAAATGATAGCACCAGTCATATTTTTTCACGCATATACGCTTTCCTTTTTAATCAACGCCAGAAGTCATCACTCTTCGTTTTGCACGCAACACCCGCTCGGTTCTACACTCTCCCTAAAATACACTAGCATCGATATCCTGACATGAATCTCAGGAAAATGATGCATGCCCACGGACTTTATTGTCGATGCTTCTAGACCCTTCCCTAGGGGGTGGTATAAGAATTGAAGAAATATTGTACTTCTACAAATACATTACGACTGTAATCGTAAACAGAGAAGAATAGTAAATTAGTGTTGACGTTTTATCCTGCTTTGGATCCCAATATGTTAGGTATTTTCTTTTAATGCGTATTACGATGTGACTGAATTTGTAAATGCATTCCATTGAATACGTACCTTAGGATATTGGCGTAATCTGGTAGGAGCTCCTGCCCCCAACCCCGTTTTTTTTAGAAAAGAGGCAAAATCGTATTTATGCTGGGGGGGGGGAGATGAGGATTGTGCAAGGGTTTCATTGGGAAGGGTGGCCGCCGGATCGTATTTATGCTATATTTAACTCTTAGTTGTAAACATCACGGGAATCTACTTACGTTTTCAGTCACATCATAATCACACAATAACTTTCACACTAGCACTCCTTAGCAAAAAGTGTTACGTTGGGATCCATAGCAGGAGTTAAACGTCATCACTAATTTACGAGTCTTTCTCTGTTTACGATTATAGTCGTAGCGCATTTGTCGAAGTCTGACGTTTCCGCAATTCTTGTACCACCCCCTAGAGAAGGGCCTAGAAGCATCGACAATCCGACAAAGTCCGTGGGCATGCGCAATGCATCATTTTCGTGGGATTCATGTCAGGATATAGATGCTAGTCTAAAATACATAAACCTAGCATTCCTTCTCGCCCCATCATTTCTTGCATTGGTTTAGTACCATACGGGCTGGCGAAGTTTCTTGTCACCGTTTTCTCACCGCTTACCTCGTCTAACTCTTTCACCTGTAAAAACTCCGCCCATTTCACTTCTGTTCTTCATTCATTTTCTCTGGATCATTGTACAATGGCTACACTTGACATTAAGTCTATATTCACTAACATTCCTATTGACGGCACTCTTAATTGTCTCCTGTGTCGCCTTGTGGACTTTTATTTTTCTCAACCTGAGATTGATGAATTGCTTTAACTTCAATGTGTGTTAACTTCACCTATTTCATTTACAACGGCGTCTATTATCAATCAACAAACAACTGCTAAGGCAATGGGTAATCCCCTCTCACCTATATTGTGCGATATCTACATGCACTACTTCGAACTCAGGTTGTTTACCCAGGTTGATTTCAGACTCTGGATCAGGGACGTCGACGATATTTTTATTATCTGGGTGCTTGGAACTCTCTTCTCCAGCCTACACCGTCTCTGTTTCCTTCATCAGATCCTTCTCGTGTTTTTGATTCTCCTCCGCAATTATAATGCCTCTTCTCTTACTATAAAGAAAAGTTGGTTTTCTTGCTTCTCATGAAGAAAAAATTGGCCTTCACACAGTTCTCTTTAACACTTTACGATTAATCGTTTCTATATTTGTTAATTTTTGTGGCAACTTAACAAGCCCGAAATCGGCAACACGCCCTTGCTGCTATTCGACATTTTACAATGCTAGAAGAAGGACGACCATTAATCGTCCGAAACTATCGTCGATTTTATAAATTTTTAGTTATATTGTGCTAAAAAATGTTGTTAAATGAACCCTTTACTACGAATATACGTATTAACATAAGTTTTTTGGGGCCATTTATATACATTGTAAACAAATATTTCTTTCTATATAAAATAAATATTTCTTTCTACAGTTAAACAATGAACTGTGGATAAAATTGGAACATCAAATTGTAAGTACATTATCAGTCGCAACATCTTATATTTATAGAAATGAAAACGAATTGGCCAAAATGCTGATATAAAAAAACAAAACAAAAACCATACTATCAATATCCAATAAAGCGTCCCTATTGGTGAAATGACTTTAAATGCCCTTGTGGGTATAGATGGCACCAATGCTTGAAGTGTGTTGGCATCAATTTCTTCCCAAGTCTCTTCTATTAATTGTTTCGTTTATTAATAGAGTTGTAATGTCTCCCACTTTTGTACACAGAACGTGCAAGTATGTGCCACAAATTCTCCATACGGCTGAGATCTGGAAAAATCACAGGCAAGTCCATTACACAAACTTCATTCTTCAAAAATCATTCCAACGTAGATTCAGTAATATAGATGGGGTGTGACCCTGTTGGTGCACGAAAGAAGGGCCTCTCAATTTCTCTGAAATGGTAGGAGGAGGAATTCCAGTAATGCTAATGCTTTGTAGTCTGTAACCTCATTCGATTATTTGGGAAGTTTAAATTTGAATTACCACTTGAAATGAAACCCGCCCATTCTACAAGGTATCCTCCTATCAGTTTCCTTTTAGAGAAGATCACATTGGACTTCCGAATATCATTCCAGTAATAACTTGCGACGATTTCTTTTTACGGTAATTGTCTTTTAATGCAAGGTAATTGCTTACAACGTTATGCGAGCTAGTCAATCTTCTAGATATTTCCGTCATGGAATGTACAGCTAGAGTTGTAAAAAACCCGGGAATTTTGGACACATTGGAAATTTTGAACATGGAAGAAACCAAAATAACTAGAATAAAGGAGGTAGTCCCGTCCTCACCTTTCTTCCTATTGGTCGATTGTGTCGAATCGACCAATAAAAAGAAAGGCGCGGACGGGACTACCTCCTTTATTCTAGCTATTTTCATTTCTATATTCAAAGTTTCCAATTTGCCCAAAATTGTAAAAATTTTTTTACAACTCTATGTCCAGCCTTATGCTTATTTATTTCACTTATTTGGTCCTTCTCAAAATCAGTTTGCGCTCTTCCATGCCCCATTGCAAAATGTCTGCGCTTACTTGTGGACGGTATCTCTTCAGAACTGTTTTTAGAACAATAATAAAATACTATATGTTGCCACTCAGTGCCAATTAAATACAAATAAAAAACTAAAACACACAAAAAAACAACAACATTTTCTTCTTCTAAAAATATATATAAACTGTTGCCATCGACAAAGTACGTATAATTTGATGTCCCAATTTTATTCACAATTCATTGCTGAACTTTAGGAAGAAGTATTTGTTAGCAATATATGCAAATGGCCTCAAAAAAAAACTTGCGTTAATATGCATATGCGTGAAAAAATTGTGACTATTACTATCATTTTGACTCAGGATTTTGTTGTCAAATTTTTTTATTGAAGATTGTGCTTACCCAAATGGTA
>QLNU02014176.1:133382877-133397431 GCA_006491805.2 Dysdera silvatica
TTATGTTAATACGTATACGCGTGAAAAAATATGACTGATGCTATCATTTTGACTCAGGATTTTTGTTGTCAAATTTCCTTTCATTAGAGAGCGTGCTTACCCAAATGACAACATTAATTGTTCACAGTATGTGAGTAGAAGCATAATACCTATATTTTCTTTATTTTATATTGTTGATTTCATTTGGTTTTGTTTATAAATAAAATTAGCAAATATGTAACTGGAGCTATAATTTTGACTCAGACCTTAGATCGAACGAGTTTTAAGTTTTGGAGGTCAGCCACTTTATGGGGCGATTTCGGAAAAGGACGTACGCTGGAGCAACATGTCAATTGTAAGTAGATATTGAATGTGCTATATAAAATTAAAATAGCGCCAAATATTCCGAGTTTATTAATTTAAATTAAAAATCTCATAAATTTCATAAGCTATGGTTTCTTTATTTAAATAATACTGTAATATTTAAAAAATATGAGGTTTTTGGATGAAAATCTCTTTATATATTTTCTTTATATCTTATCTCTAACTTTTTATCTTTATAGCTTTATATATAAATTTCCATTTTTAAATCACTTCTGTGATGTGTTAACTAGTTGGATTGTACAATAAAAGCAAAATAATTTAGGATATTGCAATAGATGACTTTTATTTCCAACTTCAAGTACACCAATTATATAATATTTTATAAACAAAACTATGCACGCATCTATGAAAATTTATTATTGCTGCAAGCAGCATTTAAAAGTTCCTTAGAAATAAAATACAGGGTACCAGGGAGGAAATTACATAAAAAGGTTAAACACTGGTAAAATAGCAATGAAAAAGATCCCCCTGCTGATCTTTTTCATTGCTATTTTACCAGTGTTTAACCTTTTTATGTAAAAGTTCCTTGTTCTTTAAAATTAATTGTAGCTTAAGTATAAGACAAATCCATGTACAGTACATAGTTATATGAAGTTTCGATTATTTCGATATTCTGCAGCAGCGTCAGTTATGTAAACGAAATATATTGTTATAATGATTTCTAATTTGGACAAATATTGCATGGTACGAACACGGTAGAAAAGTGTGGATATGTTATGAATTGTGTACGTGTAGCGACGTGGCTTGGGTTGCCAACATCAGGGCGAGTTTAGTATTACGCCAGTTAGAATTCGTTATCGCTTTCTTCCACCAGTCTAATATTGAAATTTCGCGCCAGGAGCTTCCACCCCGGTAGCTTTCCCCACGATACGCCACTGTGTATATGCACTCGTCTGACTTGTTTTAGTTTCTGCATATCTATCTAATAACATTTGTTTTAAATCCTGGAAGATTGGATCTTATTTTTCCCCCTTATTATTTTCCTCTCCTATCCATCTAATTCCGTTTTCAGGGTAGGGGTCTTATCTTATTTCTGTCCACCCCAAACATGCTGAAAATTTCTTCAAACTTTTCAAGAGAATCCCTTACTTTTACTCTACTGTTTGGAGCAAAATAGGGTCAACTAAAAAACTTAAATGGGTAATTAAACTTAAATCAACTTAAATGGGTCAACTGATCATATAAGCAATGGGGTGGGGGGAGGGGGGGATATAAGGTGTTTCTGCCAGTGGTGGACACTTTTTGTACCAAACGGAAGAATTTTTTTCAAAGTTCAAAACATTATACTCAACCTTTTGAACATACGGTTTAGGTTTTATAATATTGTAATTTGTGTATTTGTTTGTGACATGTTGTGTACTGACATAGTAAATAACTTCGTTATAAAAGCGGGATTTTGTTAAAAAATAAAAAAATTGTCATGTGTAGAATAAACTACACGTACATACAGGGTGTTAGGCATGGCCCTAACTGTATATTTTTGTAATCCTTACATCATACCAAACAAATATGCAATTGGTTATCACAGTCGGAAATCCATATTTAATAAGATATTTCAGATAATATGTTGCCCAATAAAGAAAGAAGAGACGTTTCAACCTTGAAACGAAAGGCTGAACTATTTTTCATTAGTTGTCTAAAACTGACGTCAATCTGGAAATTCAAGAATCTGATTTAGAAAAAAACAACCTTGTTTTTAGTGTGCGCGACGCAATAAAACTGCCAATGTTTTGTTTAAAGTTAACCATTAAACTGTAAAAAAGTCACGTTGAAATGTTTTCCCAAAAAAATTATATACAACTTATAAAAACGTAATTATTATTTGAAAACTGAGAATGAATACAAGTGTTAGATTGTCATGGATTTTGCTTGTGGTACAAAGGAAACCTAATAATTCCTAATTAATTTTTTACTTTTCCGTCGTTTAATCAATTTCTTTGAGAACTTGATTCAAACATTTTAATAAATGTTATAAGTTGAGCATTAAGTTGTCATTTTAATAAATGTTATAAGTTGAGCATTAAGTTGTCATTTTAATAAATGTTATAAGTTGAGCATTAAGTTGTCATTTTAATAAATGTTATAAGTTGAACATTAAGTTGTTATTTTAATAAATGTTATAAGTTGAACATTAAGTTGTCATTTTAATAGATGTTATATGAACATTTTAACATATGTTATAAGTTGTCAAATGAAAAAGTGAAATGAAATTAGATAAAAATTGAGATTTTTTAAAATAAAAAATATCAGTGTGGTTTATTGACGTTAATTCAATTTAGGTGATACAAATTTTAAGTAAATTGGAATATAAATTGTTTTATTTAAGATTTAAAAGTAACATAAGGAGGAGGAATATCTGAAGAAAAAATTTGTTTTTGCTTGAAAAAAACGAAAAATAATTTTTAAGAAACTTTCGAACATTTCAGATCACATGATATAAAAATTTAAAATTATCGGTGGAACTGAAATAGATAACATTATTTTAGCGGTCTTTGGAACTCGTTATTTCGAAGAAAGAATAGAACTCTGAAAAAAATTGCATCGAGAAACACAGAAAATCGCATTTTGTACATGTTAAGCGGAGAAGATTTTCCAACGGCCATTGATTGCCAGTTCGTGTTGAACTGTATTTCGTGTTAACCGTGTTAAAAAATAACAAAAGCACAGGAATTCCTACACAATTTAACGGGTATTCAGGAAACAGCTAGTTTTAAAAGTAGCATGCCTTGATGTCATATGGCGGTATGGCAAAGTACATGCCTCAAGAATGAGGGACCCCCAATTTTAATTTGATTAAGGCTGAAAAGATCAAATAGACTCTTGTAGAAGGTAGCCCGATTAACAGCAGGAGAGCGAAAATTAAAAATAAATAAATAAGTAAAAATAAATAATTTTTTTGTCGTTGTTATTTGGCGATTCTACTGAAAAGTGTAAGATTGTAGTGGAGCCATCTATGTTTAAAACTCTCAGCAATTTAAAAGAAAACATCAAGTAGAAACTCAAAAGCTTTTTAATTGTTATGACAGTAGACATACGGAAGTTATTCCTAGATAACCTTTGAACTTAAATAATGACAAGCCCTCTTAGGGTCAGCTTGACCTATGCGTAAATTCGGCACTAAATTCAGAATTTATGTTTTATACAAACTATCTAGTTTAACAACATCTTACAGAATATTGATCCAAGTTTCTGAAGATACTTAACTCTGTAGATTGATCTTCCTTTTTTTTTTTGATAATGGCACCTACTTTAAGGTAAAAACGGTTATTGAAGATTATGGAGAAAATGAAGAAGTGGATATGTATTTATGATCACGAAGTCGGAGCGTTTTTGGGAGAAGCAGTTGAAGATGTTGACATAACAGACTATCTGTTTAAATGAAGTAAAAATATAATTACCGAAATGAAGGTTAGAGTGAAGACAATAGCTCCGATAAGAGCAAACAAAATAATCCAGTTGAACTTCGTTTTATGAGATTTTGATCGATTGGTAGGAATACATCGTCCAGACTCATCACATCGGGATTCACTATTCCAAGATTTGCCATATATGGATGTAGTTTGAATGCTTTCACAAAGAGAATTTGGTTTTCGGATGTATTTAGTTCCATTTGGTGTGTAGAATCCTAACATCCAAGCAGGAACGCACTCTGTCGTATCGGGCCTTTTGCAACATATTTGGCAAGAGAAGCTTTCTTCTTTACAAATACAATCCGATAATTTTTTATCTACACAGATGGTAGTGTTGCACGTTCCATTTATGCAAGTTCCCGAATTTAACTTACATGGTGTACCATCTTCCGAAGGTGATGGATCTGGACATTCTCTTGAAGCACCGTTGCAATAGCTGACTAAGCAGTGTTCATCGTCGTAATAGCAAAGAGTTTGCTTCGCAAACTGGCAATTATCATCACAGCAAGCGTTTTCCAAGGGGCTGCAAACGCTTCCAGCAGATCGCCTGAAAGTACATCCAGAACCTATCACATTCTTGTCAGGAGGATTGCAGCATTTATCAAGAGTTTCGCAGTAATGTTGGCGATCTCCACAATCGCACTCTTCGGTTCCCTCTCTGATACCGTTTCCACAAAATATGTACGTTGTATTCAAACAATCAATTCTTTCTTGAATGAGAAGAGACATGTTTGTAATACTACAAGGGGAAAATAATACAGCAGTAATATTAAGATTATTGGGAGCTTCTTTATTCATTAAATAATATTCGTAATCGTTAACAGATGAGCAAATAGAGCTATTTGGGGGGTCGTGGTCACTTCCAAATAAATGTCCAAGTTCATGCGTAAATGCTTTTGTGGATATAGAAAGTGGTACCCTTTTGTTATCCCTCGATCTTATAGTCATTATGCCTACGTTTACATGCATGAGGTTGTTTTCAATGCTTACGGTTTCCGTTTGGCATATGCCGAATGCACTATTTTCATACGCTCTGAACGATGCTCCGATACGTTCATCTGTAAAATTTTTGTTACAAATGGAAAATGATAGACAGACAGCCGGATGACGTTGCCGGCTAAATTTGTATAAAAATTGTTTGGATGTCATCGGTGTATCTGGATCCACGGCCCCTTTCTCAATCGGGGGTGGATTAATTGTGATATATTTAGGACTAATTCGAATTGGTGGAAGACCAAAATTTGTTGTTCTGAAAATCTTGTCAGAAAATTTCACATGGTAATATAAAAACGTCGCTATTTTTTCAATGCCGATGTTTTCAAATTCGAGTAATGTTTTGTCTCCAACGATTTCGATTTTGCACATCAATTCCTCGTTACTAAGTGTGTTTCTAGAGTAGTTAGTGGAGGTATGCCGAGGTATAAATTTGTCTCCTTTCAAAGTGAAATTTCCTGCATCAACGACTGGATTTACTGGAGAGATTAAGTCCATACTTTTGTAAATAAGAACTGTAGCATTCTTGTCAAGCTCCGGAAAGTACCAAGAAGAAGGTTCCAAGAAATATGTAACATTTCGTAAAGTTATGCAACCCACAAAAGCGTCGTCGTGGAAATATCCAAAAGCTGCTATCGGTTGGCGATCATCGCTTAATTTCTCGTAGAATTTAGGCTTCCAGTGTCTTATTGTTGAGTTTATGTAATCAATATTTTTTAGCGTCACAGGCTCATGATCCTCGTCTTTAGTTACAGTGAAGTCAAATTCTTTATCAAATGCGGAAAAACGTAACCGTATAGAAGAAGGCCAAGACGACCGGCCATGGGAATCTGTCATAACATCAGACAAGATGCCTGACTCAGTATTATAAATAATTTTAAGCTCAATTAGTTGATAGTCACTAATATAGTTGCTGAGCCTTGATGTATAAACAAGACCATTATTTACAAATGGATATAACAACAAGATGCACCACAAATTCATATTCTTATAGCTTTTACTCACTATCATTTAATCCTACCAGGTTATGGTTCGCTTTCGAAATGATCGTAAATAAACAAATAATCAAAAATAAAAAAATTTGCGAAAGCGTTGCCAGATAATTAGTTAATAATAACACAGCGTATTTCTTTCCCTCTTCTTGTTTTTCTTAGGTAAATCATTGCACAAAAAAATTTTTATCAACAACTCAATCTTGAAACTCATATAAAACAAGAGCCAATAAATTGCCCTAAAATGTTTCTTCCATACAGAAATCTTGTCAATCCAGGCATGATGGGACCGGACCACGTCTCAATCGCCGAAAGTCTGGATTAAATGAAATGGTAAAATATTAGAACACGGTACACAGAACATGTAAAAAACCACTTGGCGACTATTTTCTTAGTCGCCAATTTGTCGAGAAACCTGTACCGTATTCTAAAATTTAACCAACGGAATAAGATTTAAAATGTCTGTAAAACAAGTTTTAGATGGGTAAAACTATTAAAATTGATGTTTTTATCAACAAAATAAATTTTTCTGTCTCAATACTACAACCTATAATATATAGGCCTTTTCTAACCTATGAATTGAATTAGGATAAAAAAAAGTTAGCTATCTTATTGAATGAAATTCAAAGTTTATTGATTGAACAGTACTAAAAAAACTTACAGTAGGTTTTAAAATTCATGCACACTTTTGAAGGATTTCTTTTCCGGATTAAGCGGAGGTCCGGATTAGCGACTCTACTGTATGATATACAGAACTCGCCTATAACGGACACGACTATAACGAAATCACGGCTATAACGAAGTAATTATTTTGGTTAATTTGATTTACTGTACAATTGATTGATTGATATATATGGTTATACTAGATAACTGTTATAACGGATCATAGCTATTAGAAGAAAATTGTATGGTCTCTTGGTGTTCGATATCACCTAGCTCGACTGTATATATATAATAAACCGCTCACACCTTTTATTCTTCATAATAAGATTATTTGAATGGTTTTATATGGTACACAGTGAACTGATATGCTTGTTGCGGAGATGAATATTAATGGCGGATCCAGAAATACTTCAGGAGAGGGGTGGGGT
Source organism: Dysdera silvatica (assembly GCA_006491805.2). Taxonomy (NCBI): domain Eukaryota; kingdom Metazoa; phylum Arthropoda; class Arachnida; order Araneae; family Dysderidae; genus Dysdera; species Dysdera silvatica. Next base: position 133,389,727 of record QLNU02014176.1, read on the forward strand.
TTGTTTCCGATTCTTCTTTTAGCTAAGTTTCCGGTACTTTTCATTTCATTTTTCACAATATGATCCCACTTCAAGGTGGGGGGGAATGAGGGTTGCCAGATGGTAACAAAGAAAATGCGCTAATTTTCGGTAAAAACAGAACCCCAAAAAGCGCTCAACTGAAATGCTGTTATGCTTAAAATTTATTTTATTTGCGCATCTAGGAAAACGCGCCTTAATCGTTTGAAAGAGGAGGGATATATCCCTCGAAACAATTGCCAACGGATTTTGAATATATAGCATGCTATGGTGCTTTTACTTACTAATTTACGAATATAAGTTTGAGAGTTTTACGGCGCAAGGGTCACGCTGCGCCAAGACCTGCAGTTTTCCAAGGAATGCGAACCTTTTAAAGCACAGGAAATCAACCTCGAGACTATAATGAGCAGCTAACAGGTAAGCGTTCTGGCACAGTTGGTATTCGAACCCGGGATAACGGCAAGACAGGCGAACGCGTTACCATTGCCCCACCGAATATAATTTTAATGTTCATGCCAATATAAAGCATTTGTGAGCAGGATAACGTAAACTTGCAAAATGTCAGTTTTCAAATGTTTTTACGCGCTATACGCAGGGCCGGATTAAGGCCCCAGCAGGGGTTTATCCGGGCTTCATAAATTGGGGGGGTGTGGATTAGATTTCATTAAGTTATTTTTATTGAACACATCGTGTTTAGATTTCATTAAGGGGTGTATCAAAATCTGGAGGAATATTGGGGGTATCAAAATCCTGAAGAGTTTTGGGGTGTATAAATCCCTGGACCCCAGAGCACACAGGAAAGATAGGCCTTATAACTCCCCGTATTCCACGGGCAAAGTTCCACCAGACTCAACGATGTACTGAAAATTTAAAAAATCTGTTAATTCGGGTATCTTACACAGTAAGTAACTAAACGGTCTACTCATAAACACATACTTTGGTTGCAACGAATTATTTAATAAAATCTGCAGAATTAGCTTTTACTTTTGCAGTAAGATCCGATTCAATGGATAGCAACGAAAGTGCATTTCACCTTTGTTGCATCAATGTGGACCTTAATTCTTTTTTAATCCTTTTTAACTTTGAAAGGCCCTTTCTGCTTCGGCATTTGTCACTCCGGTATTGTCAAATTAATACGCAAAAATGGTAAAATTCGGAAAAATAATTTTGAGCTCTTTTAAGGGGATGTCCATGAATGATGTCACACTTTTGTTTTTAATATTTCTGACCCCCTCTCTCCTCTCTGTCATAAAATGTCACACTTTACCAATCCCCCCCCCCCCTGTAATACGTCACATAATGCATCACCTAAAGGGGGGGCCTGTTATCCCAGGAAAATGTAAGTGATTATTCGGCACGTTAGCATGACGTCATAATCTTGCGAACCTTCTACTTTCAGCTCTCATAGATGCAAACAACACGCACTGAGCTATATTACTCATAATATCATCATCATCATATTCAACCATTATCTATCCACTGCTGGATGAAGGTCTCTCCAAATGCTTTCCACACAAGTCTATCCTGAGCAATTCGCTTCCACGTCACCCCAACCTGTTTTCTTATTTCATCCACCCATCTAGTTTGAGGACGTTTTCTAGGTCTTCGGTGGTCTCTTGGAATCCAGTTCAGAATTTCTGTTGTCCATCGTTGATCAGTTCTTCTTGCAATATGCCCAGCCCATCGCCATTTCAGCCCTTTTACTTTAACAATGATGTCCTCTACTCTAGTTTGCTCTCTCACCCAAGTGTTTCTTTTTCGATCTCTCCTAGTTATTCCAAGCATGCACCTCTCCATGCTCCTTTGCGTTGTCTGTAACTTTCGTATTGCTCCAACTGTTAGACTCCATGTCTCTGATCCATAAGAGAGGACTGGCAATACACACTGGTTGAAGACCTTTCTTTTTAGACACAAAGGCAATTTCCCCTTCAGGATAAAACTGTTTCTTCCAAATGCACTCCAGCCAAGTTTAATACGTCTGTTGAGTTCTTTCATAATGTTGCCATCCATTGAAATCAGCTGGCCAAGGTAAATATATGAATCAGCAATTTCTAGCTCAATGTTGTCAACTTGTATTTTTGTTTCCTCTACAAAATTATTGAACATGATCTTAGTTTTTTGTAGGTTCATCTTGAGTCCAACTTCTTTACTTCTAGTTGAGAGCTCCTGTACCATGTCTTGGAGTTCTAATGGGTTCGTTGAAAAAATAACAATGTCATCAGCAAACCGCAGATGATTTAAATATACTTATAACTGTTGTAAAATAGCTAGTTGTAATATAGCTCAGTGGCAGCATGAGGAATTGCTTCCCTCAAGCCGATTCCAATAAGTGGTGATATCTCGTATACAGTCTCATAGAACCGAAGTTACAGTGCGTTTTGTTTATTTTTTTTAAAGTCAACGCTTGGAAAATTCAATTAAAAAAATTGTTTAAAAAAAATCTAAAAATATATTTTAAAATTTGCAGCGTTTATGATGTTACAGTTTTATATATATTAACTCTCCCTTATCACAAAGTGTCACAACATTTTCAACCCCTTCTCCCCTTTAGATGTGATATCATTTATTGACAGCATCTAACTACTTTAGCATTTCTGTTGGCGACTTCCTGGAGAGCTTTTCGATGTTTTTCAATTGTAAACATCCTTGAATTGAAGTCTGTTTTACATCATCCAAGGGTTCAACACAAGTATTTTTTTTTTTTTTTTTTAGAGCGCTGGTTGCCGTGATGGGCCCCTGGTCCTATGTGCACCGTGCAGAACTGGGCTTATGGTGTTGGCAGCCCTGGGCAAAGCCGACCTTAGATGCCCTGAAAAATGCTTTGAAAAAAAAAATGATTTCCTGGTACTCGCAATACATTTTTTTGGCGGACCTGGGCGGCCGCTCAGCTCACACACCTCTAAGCACGGCTCTGGCCCTGTGGATAATACGGCCTTGACTGTACGTTATGTTTCTGTCTGCAAATCTTGCGCATAAGAATCAGTAATCTCCCCCCCCCCACACACACATACAATTGGTATCTGCTGCCAACTTGAATGTGAAATATTATCAGTCGTTTTCTCCATGGGACACCATGCAGGCGACTTGATTCAACCCACAATATTTATTTGGCGCAGTATAGCCCAGATGCTCTTGCGCCATAAAAAAGCCAAACAAACAAACAAAACATTTACATACAACCACAGTCGGATTTAGGACATATGGCGCCCGATGAGAACCCAAAATTTGGCGCACCCTTCACGCTAAATATCATTTTAAAAGTAAGTCCTTCCGTGATGCAGTTTTTTTTTCCATTGCTAGTGATCTCATCAATAGACTAAATTCTATTACAAAAAAAGTGCTGAATATTACTACAAGACGGAAGAAAGTAACTGGATATTAATTAAAATTTCCTTACAACAAATAACATGTAACTAAACTACAAAACAAGTAATTTTTCTGATGAACCACACAATTAAATTGTTTTAATATAAAAATTAAAGCCTTACATGAGATTCAATAATCTGAAATGTCCTCTGTACAGTTGAATAATTTCATCCATTTTGATGTTTACTTCCGCAATTTTTTATTTGCACTGTCATAGTGTATGATACAAAGAATCTGCACACAATATCCATTTTGTATTAGCCTGAATTTATTCTCATCGATTTCAGAAAACATAATTACATGTTGCATTCAGGGAACTTACAATATGTCAATTTCATTTATTGAAATTATTTAAGAATAAGCGCTTAGATGATCCAATTGGATTTGGCCTTGTCTGCACTTCCGGGTCGTTAGTCCATTTTGTGGTCTCCCCCTTTGACTTGGCGCCAAGTGCGATGATACCGGTTGCACCGCCCTTAACCTGTTGCTGCATACAAACACGCTTACTTAGAAGTCGAACTTCAAACTTAACTGGATTCCAAGAGAACATCGAAGACCTAGAAAACGTCCACAAACTAGATGGGTGAATGAAATGAGAAAACGGGTTGAGGTGACATGGAAGCGAATTGCTCAGGACAGACGTGTGGAATGCATTCGGAGAAACCATCCAATAGTGGATAGATAATGATTAAATACGATGATGATTTTTCAATATGAGTATACCTTCCAAGTCAAGACCAAGTGTAATATTTTCCACCCCAAGCCATGGGCGCCGGCAGGTATAGGCAAGGGAGAGCTATTGCCTTCCTCCCTATATCTCTATTTTCTTTGGAAGAAAAAAAGTATCTGAGATAGAAAATTTCTATTTTTAAGATCTTTGCCTCCCCCCCACAATTTTCGCCTTGCCGGCGTCCTTGGGTCCAAGACAATGCTTATGATGCCATATTTTCAAACGTATTCATTCGTACGTATTTCATGCATTTGGGTGTGTATTTTATATTTTGTGCAATCATATTCAAGTACGTAACAAAGTGATATCTTTTTGTATATTTCAGTACATATTATGCAATAATTTCAAGAATATTTGCACTGTTTTAATAAATTGTCATTTTATACATTCCGAAACATCGATTATGAGGAGGGTCCAGATTTCTATACACTTGCATATTTTTGCACATCTTGTAATAATTTGGAGAATATTTGCGTATTATTTGGGCTAAATTTTAGGCATGAATATGCGGGCCTTAGTTGTTAGGACGTTTGAAAATCACTACTGCTTCTCTGCATAATATGGGCCAAAAATTTACTGATTTTGTTTGAACAGTTTTGACCACACTAAAGTCGATGGTTTCACAAAGACTTTCACAGTGCATTTAAAAAAAAACAAAAAAAACAAAAAAACAGATTTTCAAGTAGAGACTGTGTGAAAATATAAACAGAGTGTAATTACTCAAAAAACTTGACGTTTCGGTTCGTCTTTTGCAAACCTCCTTCTGAAGTGGTGTCTCAGTCATTTTCAATCAATGACCGAGACCACTTTAGAAGCGGTCTCAGAAATGCAAAAGATGAACTGAAACACCAAATTCTTTGAGTAATTAAACTCTATTTGTATTTATACATATACTAAATTTCTTATAAAATCAGTTAATTCTTGGCCCAGATTATACAGAGAAGCATTAAAGATTTTTAAACATTCTAATAACTTTAATAGAGGTGATGCGAAAGCAATTCCTGTTGCTTGGCTACCTATTATAACAAAATTGTAAAGCGATAATGCCTGTTTTGGCTTTTAATTACATCTCTATAGTGAAATTTTTATAATCCCATCTTTTAATGTAAGTATTTCATCGATTTTAAATGGCAAACATGCAGCACTCTTTTCAGCTGCTAAGTTAATAAGGTGGCAGGAACAGCCCATAATTTCAATATTTTGGTGATGATTCTTTAACACCGCTGCTACACCTGCTTTTTTTCCTATCATAACAGGTGCATTATCACAGCTAAAGGCAACACAATTAGAAATCGCAAGGTTTTTAGATTGTAAAGCACTTACCAGAAGATTTCCAATATTTAACCCAGTAGCATCTTCTTTCAAAGATGGCATAGATAAAAGACAATTCACAATTTTTTCACATAAAGGATCGAAGAAAGTTACCACTATTGGATACAGCTTTGAATCAACATCGTTGCTTCCATCAGTTGCAATTGAAAATGGATAGCACCTTAAATTTTCAACAAGTGATGAGGATTCCTTTGCGGACATTTCTTTCATAATTGCAGAAGTTTTGGTCTTTGCAGATCCATATTGTTTTGCAATACTGCTGTCAGGAAACGTTTTCCGAAAGAGCATCCACGCATGATCGCTGCAATTCATTGGCAAATTATGTTCGATCAAAAACGATGTAAATAAACATTCAGCGTTAATCATGGAGGTATCGTTAAATGCAAAAAATGAAGGCTTGATACTATGATTAGACTCTACAGCCTTGAACGTCTTCTTATGTTCAACAGTCTCAGAATGCAAAGTAATATCGCGTTTACCACCGTGAGTAATGCTTATGTCTTTACCGCAACACGTGCAGAAAGCATATTTTGGCCCCAGTCTTGATTTTTGAATAAAATTAAATATCGTCATACATTCGGCTTTAAACGTTTGGTAGTACCTTTTATTAACGGTCGACATCGTTAACGTTGTTTTCAAAAACACCTAAAAACAAAACTTTCTTTCCAGAGCAAAGAAATACCAGATATGTCTAACACATGGCTTCCCTACACAAAGTCACGTGCTTGACCAAAACCTTATCGATATAGCGCATTCTTTCTTGCCTTCCCCAACAACTACAAATACAGATGCATGATTTCGTTGTGCAGGGGCATCACTCTACGTCATAGCTGGAGCTAAAATTCCACGTCACGCAGTCAACGGCAGACGAATTTTTCCGATATTTACGAGTATTTATTATTAAATATGCACATATGCGCAAAAATTTAAATAAATACGCATCAAGAAAAATAGGTATTTTATTTTAAAAAAAAAAATCAGTATTTTAAAAAACACTGGGGATTTTAGACGAAACCCCCCAAAATCGGAAGAAATCGTTTTCTGACCGGAGGATCAGAAGACCGATAAAAAATCGGAAGGATTGGCATCTATGTATGGTGAACAATTGGACCTTTTTCACGAAGTGAATAGATGATTGTTGACAATTATGGCATCTGTGATCAATAGCATCCTTATGAAATGAATCTTCCATCTTCAAGATCTCATTATTCTTCTACGACACACTCCACTTTCTCTTCTGAGGTTAAACTCTACGATTCATATTGATACAGACCCTCTAAAAATTCACCTACAAAATTTACATGCTATATATTGAAAATTATATCTGGGTGGGGGGGGGGGAGATTACAATAAACTCTACAACTAGTTTAACATTTTCTGACGTATGGTACATAAACTTTTTCCGTTTTCTTAAATGGCTATAACTGCAAGTATTTTAAGTATTTTATTATAGCAAAACCTCAAAAGAAACACTTCATTATTATGAAACTAAACATGTGGTTTGCTGGATTTGTTTGCATGGATCATACTGGCCAGAGTATGATTGGTGGGTGTTATTGAAATTGCTAAGTTTCAACTAACCATCTCAAAGTGCCCTATGATGGACGGGAAGGGGATGGAAACTTTGCTTGCTAGTTAAGCTTTTAAAAATTAGAAAGTAACATTCTACCATGATTTAAAAATGTGGGTAAACCTTACTTAAAATATATATACACATGTTATTTATTATATCATCATCATCATCATATTCAACCATTATCTATCCACTGCTGGATGAAGGTCTCTCCAAATGCTTTCCACACAAGTCTATCCTGGGCCATTCGTTTCCACGTCACCCCAACCTGTTTTCTTATTTCATCCACCCATCTAGTTTGAGGACGTTTTCTAGGTCTTCGGTGGTCTCTTGGAATCCAGTTCAGAATTTCTGTTGTCCATCGTTGATCAGTTCTTCTTGCAATATGCCCAGCCCATCGCCATTTCAGCCCTTTTACTTTAACAATGATGTCCTCTACTCTAGTTTGCTCTCTCACCCAAGTGTTTCTTTTTCGATCTCTCCTAGTTATTCCAAGCATGCACCTCTCCATGCTCCTTTGCGTTGTCTGTAACTTTCGTATTGCTCCAACTGTTAGACTCCATGTCTCTGATCCATAAGAGAGGACTGGCAATACACACTGGTTGAAGACCTTTCTTTTTAGACACAAAGGCAATTTCCCCTTCAGGATAAAACTGTTTCTTCCAAATGCACTCCAGCCAAGTTTA
>QLNU02014176.1:133400831-133411271 GCA_006491805.2 Dysdera silvatica
GAGCAACCTGCAGATTATTTTACAAAACAGGCAATCTTTTTTAAAAAAAAAAAATATGGCGATCTTCGAATTGGATTTGCCAAAAACAAAGAGAAAATAAAAGCGTTTGTGAGTGACTTTTTTCTCTGATCTCAGGTTCCGATGTTTTATTAACTAAAGGCGGGGCTACACACGTGCCGATTTATCGTACGGATTTTCTTTGTGTGTCCACAAAAACTCTGGTTTCCTTGCTGAGGTTAAAAGATTTTTTTTTTATCTTGCTTGGGATGATCGCAAAGCCCATACAACATGTGGATTTTCATCATACACACGGGCGTTTTTTCCTGCTTCTGCCTACCTCCCTACTGTAGGCACAGGCAGAAAGTTCATAAGGGAGGGTTATAGGCTTAATGGGAGGGGTTACAGAGCTACAACTCATATATTCCTATGTTAAATATACAAAATTTCATTGTGTTTGGGGGGATTACAACCACCAAACCCTCCCCCCTTGGCTATGCCTTTACTCCCTGCTATAAATCGCTATGTGTGTAGCTGCCTTTATACTCTTTTTCCTATCCCAACTCCCCCTAAAGAATAGGAACACCTAACACCTATTGCAAAGTGGAGGGTTCCGATAGTACAGGGAGAATTCCATTTTATTATTCCTTATTTCTCTACTGGTTATCAACCGAAATAGGTTTCTAGTTGAATAAAACTAGCATTTTTGGTGTTGCATTGAAATGGCAGCCAAACTGGAAAATTTTTCATGTTTGGAGTGTAATAAAAAAATTCTTTTTAAAAATCTGAAACAGCATTTTTCGAGATTTCAGGCTGGTAAAAGGTTGCAGTATAAATCTGAGTTAAATGTTAATGTTTTTAGTTTAGTTTTTAAGTTAAACTCAAAGGAAGGAGCATGTGGCATATTAGAAAATGGTGAACAGAAAACTAGTATGGAAATCGGTACTAATTTGCTGTGTAATTCAAACAATGAATCCCCTTAGCCTTTAAAAAAAAAAAAAAAAATCATCCGGTATCTCGGAATCTCAGAAGGTGAAATGGCAAATGAAGACAATTCTATACTTCTCAGCAATGGATACCGTTACATGTAATTATTTTTTTGTATACATATATAGTCAAATCTCATTAACACGCATAGCCATAACTTGGCCTACTTTTGATTAAATATTCACGTAAAATAAGGTTTTTGGTTTAAAAAAAAGATTTAATTATTTCTTCTATTTTAAAGAGGGAAGTGAGAAGTAAGGGGCTAATTAACAAATTCTGGTAGGGCAGACATATGAAATTCCCTATCCTCTGCGACCTTGAACTAGTGCACATGGCCGAGTTTAAAAATAGATCTTCAAATTGAGATAACAGGGAAAGAGAAAGTTTGGTTCTGGTTTCAGTTTGCCCTTTACTTGTTTTTCAATTTATTTAAGTACTGTGATTGCTAGATTGTCTTGATTATGGATTGCATATTTAGAGATTTAGGGGTCACTCAAATTTCCAGGGTTTTCAATAAATCCGGAAATTTGGGGGCGAATCCAAAGGGCTGTTTTGTCCCCCCCCACTTAAGATGGTGCAAAACTGATTTCAATTTGAGCTGATGCTATTGCCAATTCATAACATTTCACATAACTGAACACATTTTAATGACATTTAACATGCAATATATATGCCAGGAAAAAATTTAAATTGGGGGTTGGGGGAGGGTTTGAATTTCTTTCCAGGACACTTCAAATAAAATGCAAAAATAAAGGCATCCCATCCTTTCAGGGACCTATTTTTTGATAATTTCTGTCATAATACATATTTAAGAAAAAGAAAGCAAAGCATTCTTAGTTATATTTCAATTAAAAGAAATTTGAATAAAGCACATTCATTCATTTTTTGGAAAAAGTGTAATTTTAATGGCATTCAATGTTTAATTATGTAAAATCTTGGTTATAATTTTTTTCAATAAAAAATAAGTTCTGCAGTAATAAAAGCTACAGTTTCGTTTTTCAATTATGGTGAGAGTTTATAGTCTTGATTATTTTGAAATGTTTAATTTTACTGAAAAAATGTGGTTATTTTCTTAAAACAATATGAAATTAAAATACTATAATATTAAATATCAATATTTATTATATTTTATCAAATTTCTATGTTTATGAAAAACTAAACTTTTTGACAAAATGACGAATAAGATGCCTGTGTATTTTATGCAAACTTTAAAAAACAAGTATGCTGCAGATTATTTAAAAATACCAAAATCAGTGTCGCAGACCGATAGGAAAGTTCCTGCTACTGGGCTGAGTACTATATCATCAATAATATGTAGGGTGACCTGAAGCCCTGCACAAATTTTAATGAGAGATAAGAAATACTAAAACAAACCTTCTTCCTTAACGCATTCATGACCACAGGTATTATAAGGTGACAATTGGACAGTGTGCCTGAAGAAAAGCCTTTATACCGAAGTGTATGATACAATCTCTTCAAATTAAATTAACATTCCATATGCACAGTAAATGCTACAGTTAATTTCAGACAGACAAGAAAAGGATTAAAAAATATATTTGAAACTTAGCAGGCTACAAATTAAAAAGTCACGAGTTGAAACTCTGCATAAGCAGCACTCAGTGTCTGAACTAAGACTAGCTCTTTTCTAGAATTTCAAAAACATTTATACATATTGTTGCCAAATATCAAAAGTTAAATAATGTACAGTAGTTATAAAACTTTTTCTGTTTGTTGGGATTTGGACGGTGGTTGGGAATGGTGAACCACTGAAAGTGGCTCTGTTTTCCTAGAGAGGAATTACAAAATATGAAAAGAAAACTTAATTTTTCCCATTAGTTAAAATTACAATTATAAAAGCTACGTTGTCAGGCTATCCCAGTGGCAACACTACTGTTACTGAACGTATGCCCACAGGTGTCATAAGATAGCTACTGGGCAGTGTGCCAATTGTATTTTCAGCCATATGCATATATGCATATGGGCACCCATATGGGGGGCAGGGGGAGACTTAAGCCCCCTAGCTGCTAAAAAAATTTTATTTGCACAATTCTGCTATGCATTTACTTTCAAAAGTTTTACAGTCACATTTTAAAATAAGGTACTTTTGCCTCATTACTAATTGTCAAGCAGTATCAATTATTTTTGTAGTATTTTAGTACTTTGTACATTTGCTAAAATGTTTGATTGATTGTTTGGCTTTTTTATGGCGCAAGAGCATCTGGGCTATACTGCGCCAAACATGGTAAAATCAAAGACTGTAGTAAAAACCAGTACTTTTTAAAAATTTTAAAACGTGCGTATGGTCAGCATGGTCATTTAAAATGTCAGACAGTGATGAAGAGTTAAAAGTAAGAGTGCGGGCAAGTCTATAATAGGGGCATTGAGTTAAAATGTGTAAAACACTCATGGGTTCATTGCACACTTGGCAAATTGGTGCTGGTTTTCCTTCCAACAGATGTCTATGGGTGAGATGGGAATGCCCAATGCGAAGTCTAGCAAGGAGAACCTCCTCTTTCCGATTTTTACGGTATGAGGAGGGCCAGTTACCAATTGTATGTTTAATATTATGCAATTTGTTATTGGTTTGATGATCCCATTCTTCTTGCCACCTTTGATTCACACAGGTCTTGATAATTGGTTTCAGGTCAGAGAAAGGAAGAAGTTGGCTAGAAGCAAGTGGTGAGTTCGTTGCCCTTGCAGCTGCATCAGCAGCCTCATTCCCTTTGATACCAATGTGAGCAGGGATCCAGCAGAATTTAATATTGGAATGATTGTGCAGGTGCTGCAGTTGTGAATGGATTTTGGATAAAATAGGATGAGGTGCATATTTAAAAGATTCCAGGGCTCTTAAAGAGCTCTGAGAATCGGTACAAATTATACAAGGAATTAAGCTATGAGTTGAAATATACGCAAGTGCCATGGAAATGGCATAAAGTTCTGCTGTGAAAATGGAGTATGATGGGGGGATTTTTTCTGCAATGGCACTGTTATTAATGACAAATGCAGAACCTACATTTGTTTCTGTTTTGGACCCATCTGTAAAAATGAAATTGGAGTCTTGAAAATGATCCCGAAATTCAGAGAATAACTGCTGGTAAAAAGCATTAGGTGTAGTGCTTTTGCTGTGGTTAACCAGATCGCAATGGATGTCCACGGAAGGAATAACCCATGGCGGAGAGAAATGAGTATGAGAAGGAGCAATACTCCGGCAATCTATACCCAACTCTCTGGTTAGTCTATCCATCCGAATACCAAAGGAAGGGACGCATGAAGGGCGAGCACCAAAAAGCAAGGTGGAACGAGGTTCGAAAACGGCATCCCAAAGAGGGTGAGTGGGCAGTGATTTAAGTTTCGTATAATAGTTGAGAGAGAGCTGCATACGCCTTAAAGCTGGTGAGGTACGGAATGCACCTGTACACAGTCTGAGACCCTGATGGTGAATAGGATCAAGAGCTTTCAAGATGGATTGTCGAGCGGAGGCGTCAATGACAGAGCCATAATCCAGTTTGGAGCGGATGAGAGCACGATACAGACGAAGCATTGAATAACGGTCTGCTCCCCAGGATGTATGGGAGAGTACTCTGAAGATATTAAGGGCTTTATGGATTTGTTTTTAAGAGACTGAATGTGTGGCTTGAAGGTAAGTTTATGGTCAAATAACACACCAAGAAATTTTGCCTTTTGAACAACTGGAATACGATGATTTCCCAAATAGAGTTCTGGTTCTGGATGTAAGCCTCTCCTCCGACAAAAATGGACACAAACCGTCTTCTCTATTGAGAAAGTAAAGCCATTTTCATTTGTCCAGTTAGTGATGTTATTGAGGGCAATTTGCAACTGCCTTTCTAGCCTGCTCATGTCACGGGATTGACAAGAGATTTGGAGATCGTCAACGTATAGTGATGTTTGTACAGTGTGTGGGACCTTTTTGATGATGTTATTGAGCCTTAGAATGAAGAGTGTAGCACTCAAGACACTGCCCTGAGGAACACCCTGTTTTTGGTTGTAAAGATCAGAAAGAACCGATCCAAGACGAACTTGGAAAGTACGATCAGTGAGAAAATTTTGAATAAAAAATGCCATGTTTCCTTTGAGACCGCATTCCTGAAGGTCACAAAGTATTCCATGACGCCAAGTTCTATCATAGGCTTTCTCAATGTCAAAGAAAATAGAGACTAGATGTTCTCATTTGACAAATGCTTCTCGGATCCTTGTTTCAAGCAGAAGAAGGTTATCTGTAGTAGAGCGTATGCGGCGGAAGCCATTTTGAGAAGTCATTATGCAGTTATTGGATTCCAAGGAATATGAAAGACGCTGATTTACCATCCTCTCCATTAATTTGCATAGACATCTTGTTAATGCTATTGGCCGATGGTTAGTTGGATTTTTTGGGTCTTTACCTGGTTTTGGGAAAGGGATAATAATTGCTCTTCGCTAAGAATCTGGAAATCAATGTTCTATCCAGATTCTATTGTACAAGCAAAGTAGATTTTCCTTTGAGCTTTGGGACAAGTGTCTAAGCATGGAGTAATGGATGTTATCATGACCAGGAGCACTATTTCTTGAAGTTTGCAAAGCACTCATGAGTTCATACATTGTGAAAGGAGAATTATAAGGCTCATTTGTGCTGGAGTGGAATTTGAGTGGAATTTTTTCAATCCTGTTTTGAATTACGTAAAAATTTGGATCATAGGTATTATTGCTGGATGTTTGGGAGATAGTCTTTCCCAGTAGGTTTGCAATATCTGGAAGATTGTTTGCAACAATCCCATTGCTATTGAGGGTGGAGGTTGGATAAGACGTATCGTTTCCATTAATTTTTTTTATTTTATTCCAAATGATTTTTGGGTTTGTGGAAGATTTAATGCTAGACACATACTGTTTCCAGGACTCCCTTTTTGCTTCCCATCGGATGTGTCTACATTTTGCTCTTGCTTTTTTGAACTCAATAAAATTATCGTTTGTTGAGTACCATCTAAATCTATTCCAAGCCTTTTTTTGTTCTTTATAAGCAACGCTACAATCAGAGTTCCACCATGGTTTTGGAAATTTGGGGTACTTTGTTGATGTTTTAGGTATTGCTTGATGGGCTGCTTGCATTATTGTCTGTGTAACAGATAATGTGGCTTCATTGATATTTCCTTTCAAGACCAAATTTTCTGTAAGTATGGCATTTATACAGAAACTGTCCCAGTCTGCTCTTTCAATTTTCCATCTTGGAAGTCTAGTGGTGGTACATGGAGAGTTCTGATTATCGATCAAGATGATTGAGAAGTGATCACTACCGAAAGGGTTATCCAAAACATTAAAAGAAAAATTTGGCATGATATTAGGTGAACAAATGGAGAGGTCAATCACTGAAAAGCCGCATGATGCAGGATGGCAGTATGTGTAAGAGCCATTGTTAAGACATGCCAAACTGTGACTAATTAAAAGGTTTTCTATTATTCTGCCACGAGAATTTGTATTATTAGACCCCCAAAGCTGATTATGGCTATTGAAATCACCCAAGAGGAGGAAAGGAGGTGGAAGTTGTGTAATCAAAAGAGACAGCTGGTTAAAATTAATGGGTTCGTTTGGTGGCAAATATATTGAGCAGATGGTAAGGGATGCATGAGTATACATGCGAATTGCAGTAGCTTGTAGTGTTGTGTTGAGTTGGAGAGCAGAAGCAGGAATACTATTGGGGACTATGAGGGCAACCCCTCCACAAGCCCTGTCACCAACTTCATTATCTTTACGGAATATAACATGGTTCCGAAGTGTGGGATCACGGTTAGGAGTTAAGAAGGTTTCTTGGAGAGCAACACAGATAGGTGAGTAAGTGTTAATAAGGTGTTTAATATCATCAATGTTAACTTGGAAACCGCGGCAATTCCATTGGAGAATGGAAGAACGCGCCATTAAGGGAAGTGGATAGGACTCTTGGTCCTATTAATTTGTGTGTCTTCATTGTGAATACCAGAGGTATCTATCCCATCTTCCTGGAGACAGGAGAAGGCATTAGAAATTTCAATATCAGATGCATAATCAGTGATGTCATTTTCGGCTTCTTTAATTTTTTTGCTTTTCTGTTTGGACTCTTTTAAAAAGTCCTTGGCTGAAAGGTGTTTGAAGTTTGGTGCCGATCGGAAGTTGGCCAACCTAATTTGTTTTTTTGAAGAACTTTGGGTTTTTAAATTTATTTTCATCTTTGGTTTGCTGAGTCTATTTGCTTCCGAGGAAGTACGTTTTATGAAGTTGGTTTTTGTTGGAGTGCTGGTTTGAACAGAGTTAGCTGTACAACTACTATTTTGAGGGAGTGTCTGGACTGCAACACTCACCATTGAGGGTTGTTTATTTGTTTGGACAGCTGCTGCAAAATTAAGGCTATTGGGGGGTTTGTTAATGTTTAACTGATTTTTAGCTTCAGTATAGCTGATATTATTAGTGACCTTAATTTCAAGAATGCGTTTCTCCTCTTTCCATTTAGGGCACGATTTTGCATTTGATGGATACTCACCCTTACAATTTGTGCATTTAGGAGAAGTGTTTGAGCAGTTGTTGTCATCGTGGTCGTGGGTTCCACATTTAGCACAAGTTAGTTTACCTCGGCAAGAGATCTTGGAATGGCCAAATTTTTGACAGTTAAAGCATCTAGTTGGGTTAGGGATGTATTCACGGACTTTACAGATCAGGTAACCTGCTTTGATGGTGCTAGTGATTTTAGGTCTATTGAAAGAAAGAATTACATGTGTTGTTTTGATGATATTGCCATCCTTTTTTATTGTAATGTGCCTTGCGGCGGTGATTCCCTGGTCTGCAAGTTCGTTCATAAAGTCTTGCTCGTCGACATCAATCAAATCCAATTCTGATATTACACCACGAGAGCTATTTAAAGTTTTATGAGGATTGACCTGTACTGGAATGGAAAGAAAATTTGTGCATTGTAGAAGAGAAGAGGATTGATTTGGTGTGGCCGTTTCTATAAGTAAATCTTTACTAAATAAAAAAAAATGATTTGAGTCGTTTTACATTTCTAACTGTTCCAGCAACGCTTTTAACGGTTTTATCGATAACGAACGGTGACAGGTTTTTGAATCGTTCATCATTAGATGAAACAATTAAGAATGATGGTTAAACGGTTGTCAGACTAGGTGTATCAAAACATGCTCTTTTGGTCATTGGTTCGACATTCGGTGAAGAAGTTTGTTTTTTTGATTTATCCATAGAGATTAAGATTCGGGCCCCGGCAGCCCTACCCACCACGGAGCCCTACAAGGGGACATTGCAATAATGCCAGAGCTAACCAGGACCTATACCCTTTCGGTTATCCCCTAAGCCGTGAGGTACGAGTGGTCAGAGGAGCAAAATCGATCTCAAGAAAAAAGGAACTATAATCTTGGATCATTCGACTGACGTTTCAACTGAGACAGAGTAGTAGTAGGACCAGTAAAAGGAAAACCAATAGAAAAGAAAAAAGTAAGAGTAAAGTAAATCAAATCAAATGAGGCATGTCACAGTAACAGTGTGTTAGAAGAAAAACAAAAAAAACGAAGGAAGATAAGAAAGAACGTAACAGATTTTGAGGTCTCTAATGCTCCTAACACCAGTAGCACTCGCGACCAGCTGATTGGTCGATACCGGGGACAGGCCGACCTCCCGTTTACCAGGAGCAGGGGCCAAAGTAGCGTGTTGGGGACAGTACCTCGCCCCTCAGCCACCAAGATCCCCCTTTGCTTGGACAAGGGTCTCCACGCACGGCAAATACGTGGGTGCTACACCAAAAGGGAGCACATAAGTTTCCCTCAGTAAACCATCATCGTCAGAAATGAGTATGTGTAGGAGCAATGCTCCGACAATCTATACCTAATTCTCTGGTTAGTTTAACCATCCGAATACCAAATGAAGGGATACATGCAGGGCGAGCATTAAAAAGTAAGGTGGAACGAGGTTCGAAAACGACATCCCAAAGAGGGTGAGTGGGCAGTGATTTAAGTTTCGTATAATAGTTAAGAGACAGCTGCATACGCCTTGATGTTAAAGATGGCTCGTTGGCTTCCACATAAAGACTTAAAGCTGGTGAGGTACGGAATGCACCTGTACACAGTCTGAGACCCTGATGGTGTATAGGGTCAAGAGCTTTTAAGACGGATTGTCGAGCGGAGGCGTAAATGACAGAGCCATAATCCAGTTTGGAATGGATGAGAGCACGATACAGACGAAGCATTGAATAACGGTCTGCTCCCCAGGATGTATGGGAGAGAACTCTGAAGATATTGAGGGCTTTATGGCATTTATTTTTAAGAGATTGTATGTGGGACTTGAAGGCAAGTTTATGGTCAAATAACACCCCAAGAAATTTTGCCTCTTAAACAACTGGAATACAATGATTTTACAGATAGAGTAGGCTCCGGATGTAAGCCTCCCCTCCGACAAAAATGAACACAAACTGTCTTCTGTATAGAGAAATGAAAGCCATTTTCACTTATCCAGTTAATGATGTTATTGAGGGGCCCATTTGCAACTGCATTTCTAGCCTGCGCATGTCACTAGATTGACAAGAGATTTGGAGATCAACATAAAGTGATGTTTGGACAGTGAGTGAGATCTTTTTGATGATGTTGTTATGCCTTAAAATGAAGAGGGTCACATTCAGGACACTGCCTTGAGGAACACCCTGTTTTTGGTTATAAAAATCAGAAAGGACTGACCCAAGACGAACTTAGAAAGTACTATCAGAAAATGTTGAACAAAAAATGCAATGTTTCCTTTCTGACCACATTCCTGAAGTTCGAAAGTATTCCATGGCACAAAGTCCGATCGTAGGCTTTCTCTACGTCAAAGAACATAGATACTAGATGTTCTTGTTTGGCAAATGCTTCTTGGATCCTTGTTACTAGCAGAAGATTATCTGTGGCGCATGGGAGGAAAGCCAGTTTGGGAAGTCATTATGCAGTTATTTGATTCTAAGAAATGCATCAGATGCTTATTAACCATCCTCTGCATTGATTTGCATGGACAGCTTGTTAGTTGGACTTTTTGGATCTTTACCTGGATTGGAGAATGGGATAATAATTGCCCGCCAAGAATCTGGAAAACGATATTCTGTCCAGATTCTATCGTACAGGAAAAGGTGGTTTTCCTTTGAGACAAGTGTCTACGCATGGAGAAACGAATGTTATGACCAGGAGCATTATTTCTTGAAGTGTGTAAAGCACTCATGAACTCACATATTGTAAAACGAGAATTATAAGGCTCATTTGTTCTAGAGAGAAATTTGAGTAGGATGTTTTCAATCCTGTTTTTAATTAGAAAAAAGTTAGGATTATAGGTATTATTGCTGGATGTTTAGGAGATAAGTCTTTCCCAATAGGTTTGCAATATTTAAAAAATTTCCAACAATCCCATTGCTATTGAGAGTGGAGGTTTGATAGGGAGTATAATTCCCATTAATTTTTTATTTTATTCCAAATG
>QLNU02014176.1:133439056-133454014 GCA_006491805.2 Dysdera silvatica
GTATGTCTTCTACATATTCTCCAGCTTCTTTTAAGATATCTAATGTAATGCCATCATCGCCAGGGGATCTTCCTTTCTTCATACTTTTTATTGCAAATGCTACTTCTTCTTTTAAGATTTTAGGAGCTGTTCCTTCGACTATCTCAGAGTCTTCGTTTAATCCACTGTTACTTTCATACAGCTTTCTGTAGAATTCTTCAACTCTTCTAAGTATTTCTTCCCTATTTCTTGTTACAGTGCCATCCTCTCCTTTTAATGCAATGATGTGTTTCTTCCCAATAGACAAACTCCCTTTAACAACCCTAAGGCTCTTGTTGCTTTCAATGGCCTTCCTTACTAACTCACAATTGAATTTTCTTATATCTTCTTTCATGTTTTTGCGCAAAGTTTTGCAAAGTTCTACATACTCGATCTTGCGACTGGTATTTTGATTGTCCACCTTCATAAGTCTTCGCCTTTTCATGAGTTGTTTCGTCTTCTCAGATAATTTGCTATTCTGCTTTTTACATATTACACCACCAATTTCCCCAGCAGTTTCAATTATTGTCTTAACAATGTTTTCATTTGCTTCTGAGATGTCAACTTCTTCAATAAGTCCTTCCAGTGCAGAAAAGCGATTTTTTAATTCCAACTTGAATGCCTCGGTATTTTCTTTTAATTTCTTTAAATCCACCCTCTTACATACTTGTTTCCTAATGAGCTTCTGCCTTTCTAATTTAGTATTTAAGTGCACTTTACATCTCACCATTCGATGATCACTTCCAGTATTAAATCTGTTCAGTACACTGCAATCTTCAATAATTGATTTCTTGTTTGCCAGGATATAGTCAATTTCACTAGTTCCCCCATTTGGGTGTTTCCATGTCCATTTTCTTTGCGGTTTCTTCTTAAAAAATGAATTCATGATGCTAAGGTTTTCAGCTTCTGCAAATTCGATGAGTTGATCGCCACGTTCATTCCTTTCCCCATATCCGTATTTACCAACCGATGTCTCTCCTTGTTCCTGTTGTCCAATTCTTGCATTGAAATCCCCCATGATGAGCTTGATATGTTGTTTCCCTTTGGTGTGTAACTCTTTGATTTCTTCATAAAATTCTTCAACCTCTTCGTCGGTATGGCTTGATGTTGGTGCATATACCTGTACTATCTGAAGTTGGTATCGCTGGGTTAGTTGAACAACGAGCCTCGCTGCTCGATCTGACGTGCTTTCGACTTCAAGAAGGTAGTCTTTAATTCTTTTGTTGATTAAGAAGCCAACACCACTTGTTCTTCCAGTTTCCGTTCCTCTATAGTAAAACAAATGTCCGCTTTTAAGTTCCACCAGTCAGCCGGCCTGCAAAAGGGTTTCTGGTATCTAACTGGAAGGAGACCTACACGCTGAACGTATGTGACGATGTGTGGAACCGGCCAGGCCAGTAACCTAGTGTCCTACCCCGCCTTCAAGTGGTGCAGGCTGGGCTTCCTATTTATGAGGCAAATTAATATTTGCTACACGGATGAGCTGGAAGGGGACTAATTCGCAAACCGTCTAGCCAGTGTGGTGAAATTATTGCTAATTCCTCCATTATGTTGACAAGCCAGGAAACTATGACCCCCTAGTCTCCAGGTGCTGGATTGCTCCTGAATCAAGACGGCGGTCGGCGTGGCATGAAAGCAGGGGATTGCTAAGAATCACTGGAACGGCACAGGCTTCCATTCATTATTGACCTTGGCAACGTATAATGGACGATTCCTTGCTTTCGAAGTAAATTTCAGGAGTGGAAGAGAACTTGAAGATCCAATTGGGACATTATAGGACTCGAAATAGTCAGAAGAAAGGTGAAGAATACAACCACATATATATATATATGGCCTGCAAAAGGGTTGCTGGTATCTAACTGGAAGGAGACCCACACGCTGAACGTATGTGACGATGTGTGGAACCGGCCAGGCCAGTAACCTAGTGTCCTACCCCGCCTTCAAGTGGTGCAGGCTGGGCTTTCTATCCAAGAGGCAAATTAATATTTGCTGCACGGATGGAAAGGCGGAAGGGGAGGGCTAATTCACCAACCCGTCTAGCCAGCGTGGTGAAATGATGGCTAATTCCTCCATTATGTTGACACACCAGAAACCATGGCCCCTAGTCTCCAGGTGCTGGAGTGCTCCTGATCAAGGCAGCGGTCAGTGTGGCATGAAAGCAGGGGGTGCTAAGAATCACTGGAATGGCCCAGGCTGCCGTTTGTTATTGACCTTGGCAACGTATAATGGACGATCCCTTGCTTCTGAAGCAAAACTTCAGGAATTGGAAGAAGAACTTGACAAGATCAAATGGGACATTGTAGGACTCAGTGAAGTTAGAAGAAAAGGTGAAGAGTTGGTGGAACTGAAAAGCGGACATTTGTTTTATTATAGAGGAACGGAAACTGGAAGAACAAGTGGTGTTGGCTTCTTAATCAACAAAAGAATTAAAGACTGTCTTCTGGAAGTTGAAAGTACATCAGATCGAGCAGCGAGGCTTGTTGTTCAACTAACCCAGCGATACCAACTTCAAATAGTACAGGTATATGCACCAACATCAAGCCATACCGACGAAAGAATTGTACTGAATAATTTAATACTGGAAGTGATCATCGAATGGTGAGATGTAAAGTGCACTTAAATACTAAATTAGAACGACAGAAGCTCATTAGGAAACAAGTAAGTAAGAGGGTGGATCTAATGAAACTGAAAGTAAATACCGAGGCATTCAAGTTGGAATTAAAAAATCGCTTTTCTGCACTGGAAGGACTTATTGATGAAAGTGATATCTCAGAAGCAAATGAAAACATTGTTAAGACAATAGTTGAAACTGCTGGGGAAATTGGTGGTGTAACCTGTAAAAAGCACAATAGCAAATTATCTGAGAAGACGAAACAGCTCATGAAAAGGCGAAGAGATATGAAGGTGGACAATCGAAATACCAGTTCCAGGATTGAGTACATAGAACTTTGTAAAACTCTGCGCAAAAGCATGAAAGAAGACATAAGAAAATTCAACTGTGAGCTAGTAAGGAAAGCCATTGAAAATAACAAGAGCCTTAGGGTTGTTAAAGGAAGTTTATCTGTTGGGAAGAAACACATCATTGCATTAAAAGGAGAGGATGGCACCGTAACAAGAAATAGGGAAGAAATACTTAGAAGAGTTGAAGAATTCTACAAAAATCTATACGAAAGTAACAGTGAATTAAACGAAGACATTGAAATAGTCGAAGGAACAGCTCCTAAAATCTTAAAAGAAGAAGTTTCATTTGCAATAAAAAGCATGAAGAAAGGAAGAGCCCCTGGTGATGATGGTATTACATTAGATATCCTAAAAGAAGCTGGAGAATATGTAGAAGACATACTTGCAAAATTCTTTACCAAATGTCTTAACAGCGGTAACATACCAAACCAATGGGATTCTGCAACAGTAATTCTTTTGCATAAAAAAGGTGATAAAGAGGATTTGAAAAATTACCGACCAATTAGCTTGTTACCTGCTATTTATAAAATCTTCACAAAAGTTCTAACACATCGCCTGCAGAAAAAATTAGATGCAGCTCAACCAAGAGAACAAGCTGGATTTCGAAGTGGATTCAGTACAGTGGACCATATTCAAGTATTAAGAGAATTAATTGAAAGAACACATGAATATGAACTTCCATTGTGTGTTGCATTTATTGACTATGAGAAGGCCTTTGACTCTATAAAAACATCAGCAGTCATCAACTCTTTAAGATCAACAGACATTGAGGATGTGTACATTGACATGGTGAAACGTGTGTATAAAAATGCAAGTGCAAAATTTCGGTTACATAAAGATACCAAAACTATCAAACTTGGCAAAGGGGTGAGGCAGGGAGATACCATTTCTCCAAAACTTTTTACTTCTGCTTTACAGATGATTTTTCAGCTGATAAATTGGAATAACAAGGGAATAAAAATAAATGGTGAATATTTAAATCATCTGCGGTTTGCTGATGACATTGTTATTTTTTCAACGGACCCATTAGAACTCCAAGACATGGTACAAGAGCTCTCAACTAGAAGTGAAGAAGTTGGACTCAAGATGAACCTACAAAAAACTAAGATCATGTTCAATAATTTTGTAGAGGAAACAAAAATACAAGTTGACAACATTGAGCTAGAAATTGCTGATTCATATATTTACCTTGGCCAGCTGATTTCAATGGATGGCAACATTATGAAAGAACTCAACAGACGTATTAAACTTGGCTGGAGTGCATTTGGAAGAAACAGTTTTATCCTGAAGGGGAAATTGCCTTTGTGTCTAAAAAGAAAGGTCTTCAACCAGTGTGTATTGCCAGTCCTCTCTTATGGATCAGAGACATGGAGTCTAACAGTTGGAGCAATACGAAAGTTACAGACAACGCAAAGGAGCATGGAGAGGTGCATGCTTGGAATAACTAGGAGAGATCGAAAAAGAAACACTTGGGTGAGAGAGCAAACTAGAGTAGAGGACATCATTGTTAAAGTAAAAGGGCTGAAATGGCGATGGGCTGGGCATATTGCAAGAAGAACTGATCAACGATGGACAACAGAAATTCTGAACTGGATTCCAAGAGACCACCGAAGACCTAGAAAACGTCCTCAAACTAGATGGGTGGATGAAATAAGAAAAGAGGTTGGGGTGACGTGGAAACGAATGGCCCAGGATAGACTTGTGTGGAAAGCATTGGAAGACTTCATCCAGCAGTGGATAGATAATGGTTGAATGATATATATATATATCTTACAGTAATCATCAAAGTTCAAGGCAATAGTATTATTTCTCAATTAAAAAGAACCCACAGAATTTGCCTTGAAGACTCAAGCGTTTTAGAAGCTATTAAATTGCTTGAATGCAGACTGAAAGGCAATCTAATACCGGAACGTTTTATTGCTTATTTTTTTAATAGGTTCAAAAAACAAAAAGATTGCTCTGAAATCTGTCCATTTTGGAGGCTTTCCTAACGCTTTTGGCTTCCTTAGCTTTAGGCTGGTAACTCTGCAGCCCTCCCCTCCTCTCCCTTCCGTTTAAGCCTAACTCTGTTCTTACTTCGTTCGCCGTATCGTCCGTCTGCATCCCAATGTATATCCCCCAATTTTTTATCATTTTCATAAATTTTATTCGTTTTAATTCGGCTCGTTTTTTGCTCCTGAAATGTCGTGAGGCGTGGAATTTTTTTAGCTTAAGCTATTTTCCATACAGAAACATTCCATTGCTGAAGGACCACGTGCTTGGAGCCTCCCTTGAAAAAGTTCCTACACGTGGAATCCCGTTTTTCATTTTCCATTTATTATGATATGTTTGTCGAATTCTCTCCGTTTCTTATCTCAAATTGCTTGTTTTTACTTACTGACTCTATTTTTGTATTTCCTATGAAGTTGCTAAACTTTTGAAAATTTTGCTAATTTATTGTTATTCTGTTTTTATTTTTTATTTTTAATGTTTTTACTGTGTTTCTGCTATCTCTATTTCTGTCAATTTCCTGTCATTTCAATTTTACATAACTTTCTTACATTTTTAAAAATAATATATTTATTTATTTATTCATTCATTCATATTCTCTCTCTCTCTCTCTCATTTTTCCAGGTTGTAGTGAAAAATAGTTTTGTTACGCGATTTCATATTTTATCCCCGATCTTCAAATATTTCATTTTCCTAAGTGACATCCATAAACCTGCAACCCTACCATGGAGGATGTACCATTATATCCTTTTAGAGGGAACCCTATGGATTGAACCCTGTAATGAGCGGTGTATGTCCCAAACAACGCTCTGAGAGCAATAGAGCCCATCATATCGAGATGTTATAGATATGAAAAAATGTATGCGACTCGGGTTCTTTTTATTTGGCCCCTTTCAGCCTTATCTAGCGGGCATCTTGTACTCAAAGTATACGCGTGCTAGATAAGAATCTGGAGCAGACGACTAACAAGTCCTATGGGAAAGTGGTCATCTGAATAGCGTTTGATGGGCAGCGAGAACCCCTGTGTAATGGGAGAGGGTAGCGCTGCTCCTTTTTTGTCAATGTTTAACAGCAAATGAGGATAAATGCATTTCCGAAATCCTTTTTTTGTGAATATGATACTTCGATTTTGCGCATGCGTATTGTGTTTTCTAAAGTAATGTTCATACATGTTCCTATTGTTCGCGGGCATTTAAATCTGCCTATCGTTACAAATACATTTTTTTTTTTGCGTTGTATATTTTGGTTTTGGGATTGTATTCACCTCCATTTGCTTTTAACGTTAGGAATGTTTAATCTTATAGCAGTCCTTTTATTTTGAAGAGAAGACGCGATCTTTTTCTTCGTGTATTCTGATGGAATCCACAAAGAAACGTCGCAAGCTAAAGGTTACTGAAAACTACGCTCGTGAGATAAGGGGTCGAAGTAATTGAAGACGTAATAATTGAATATTAAATTTTAATATCATGTAGGGTAAGCTTGAAACAAAATTACGATTTTATATCAAAATTAACTGCATCGAAAAGTAAAAATATAGAGAAAGTTTTGTTTTCATAAAGTGGTGGCAAATATTATATAATGATTGCAAGCAGGCTTTATTTTAGAAGATATTTTAATTTATATATATATATATATATATTTAATTTTGGGTGTACTCAAATTTCCATATTTAATACTTTTTCAAAATATATACTATAATAAACTGTTATATATTTCTTAAATTTATAATGAGAATAAATGAAATAATTAAGCTAAATTACAACGGAATTTTAACAGATCGTAGTATAATAATGAATATAATTACAAAGGAATAGTTAATGTAAAATATATTGTGAATGCATGATAATATTGTTAATGTAATTGTAATAAAGTATTATATGGTTTAATAGTGAAAAATGAATTTTTGAATAAACAAATTTATAAACTCTTCGTTTACGCTATGTTGTTTATTTTTTTCTCATGTGAACGTGATCAGCTGCAAACGGGTTTGAAGCTTGCTGTAAGCGTTTATAAACAGTGACAACACTTTTGTTTACGTACATGTAAAAAATGTATAACAATGGAAACACTTTTTGCTAATGTACATGCAGCAAATATATAAAAATGGTCACATTTTTGCTTAAAAATATAAAATAAATATATAAAT
This sequence comes from Dysdera silvatica, assembly GCA_006491805.2. NCBI lineage: Eukaryota > Metazoa > Arthropoda > Arachnida > Araneae > Dysderidae > Dysdera > Dysdera silvatica. Next base: position 133,446,171 of record QLNU02014176.1, read on the forward strand.
ATACAATTATATGAAACTGCAGTAATCTTGCTTCAGTGTTGTTTTTTTAAATTTGTTCCGTGGGCCAGGGATGGTCCGTGGCATACACTATCAAGTGACCCCCAATGCCTTCAGGAAAACTTAGGAGAAAAATTAATGAAATATAATGTATTTAGCATCACGACTCAAAAGAGGTATTTGTTCATAAAGGATGAAAATTTAGTAGGGGCGCTAAGTTTTTCAAAAGTGGCAATATTTTGGACATCAAAGTAATTATATATATATCATCATCATCATATTCAACCATTATCTATCCACTGCTGGATGAAGGTCTCTCCAAATGCTTTCCACACAAGTCTATCCTGGGCCATTCGTTTCCACGTCACCCCAACCTGTTTTCTTATTTCATCCACCCATCTAGTTTGAGGACGTTTTCTAGGTCTTCGGTGGTCTCTTGGAATCCAGTTCAGAATTTCTGTTGTCCATCGTTGATCAGTTCTTCTTGCAATATGCCCAGCCCATCGCCATTTCAGCCCTTTTACTTTAACAATGATGTCCTCTACTCTAGTTTGCTCTCTCACCCAAGTGTTTCTTTTTCGATCTCTCCTAGTTATTCCAAGCATGCACCTCTCCATGCTCCTTTGCGTTGTCTGTAACTTTCGAATTGCTCCAACTGATAGACTCAATGTCTCTGATCCATAAGAGAGGACTGGCAATACACACTGGTTGAAGACCTTTCTTTTTAGACACAAAGGCAATTTCCCCTTCAGGATAAAACTGTTTCTTCCAAATGCACTCCAGCCAAGTTTAATACGTCTGTTGAGTTCTTTCATAATGTTGCCATCCATTGAAATCAGCTGGCCAAGGTAAATATATGAATCAGCAATTTCTAGCTCAATGTTGTCAACTTGTATTTTTGTTTCCTCTACGAAATTATTGAACATGATCTTAGTTTTTTGTAGGTTCATCTTGAGTCCAACTTCTTTACTTCTAGTTGAGAGCTCCTGTACCATGTCTTGGAGTTCTGATGGGTTCGTTGAAAAAATAACAATGTCATCAGCAAACCGCAAATGATTTAAATATTCACCATTTATTTTTATTCCCTTGTTATTCCAATTTATCTGCTGAAAAATCATCTGTAAAGCTGAAGTAAAAAGTTTTGGAGAAATGGTATCTCCCTGCCTCACACCTTTACCAATTTTGATAGCTTCGGTATCTTTATGTAACCGAAATTTTGCACTTGCATTTTTATACACACGTTTCACCATGTCAATGTACACTTCCTCGATGTCTGCTGATCTTAAAGAGTTGATGACTGCTGATGTTTTAATAGAGTCAAAGGCCTTCTCATAGTCAATAAATGCCACACACAATGGAAGTTCATATTCATGTGTTCTTTCAATTAATTCTCTTAATACTTGAATATGGTCCACTGTACTGAATCCACTTCGAAATCCAGCTTGTTCTCTTGGTTGAGCTGCATCTAATTTTTTCTGCAGGCGATGTGTTAGCACTTTTGTGAAGATTTTATAAATAGCAGGTAACAAGCTAATTGGTCGGTAATTTTTTAAATCCTCTTTATCACCTTTTTTATGCAAAAGAATTACTGTTGCAGAATCCCATTGGTTTGGTATGTTACCACTGTTGAGGCATTTGGTAAAGAATTTTGCAAGTATGTCTTCTACATGTTCTCCAGCTTCTTTTAGGATATCTAATGTAATGCCATCATCGCCAGGGGATCTTCCTTTCTTCCTGTTATAGACAGAGACAGACATACAGATAGATAGATGGATGGATGGATGGATGGATGGATGGATGGATGGATGGATGGATAGATAGATGGATAGATGGATGAATGATAGATAGATAAGATGAATGGTAGATAGATAGATAGATAGATAGATAGAAGAAACCTTCATGGATGTTTTCATATGCTATTGAAGATATACAGAACAGTGGCTGGCTTACAGCCAACTAGCTAAAGTGATCAGCAAAGCCTCATATTATTAATCAGAGTTGCCAATTTTATTTTTCAGACATATATTTTCCTTTTCTTGAGAAAATCCCACCACCCTCTTCTTGGTGATCCGTGGTAAGTAAAGGGAGTGATTAAAGAGGCCGTGGTGATCGAAGTTTAAGAAACACTGGACAAGGGCCGTTTCACAACCAGAATAGGCTATCGCCCAGAAGGCGCAAAATGGGCGCAAAAATTGGTTAAATCAAACAAAGAAAAAATTGAGCAAATGAGAAAAAAAAAAAAAAAATTGAAAAAGAGGAAAAATTAAAACATCGAATTGTTTTCAAAAGCATACGGGACAATTACTCAATAAGTGCTTACTTTGACGAATGTAAAATTTCTTGATGTGTTTCATTGTTTAATTTTGCACACAAGTCCTTTTATATCTAAGACACTTAAGCCTTCTAGCTCTGATAATACAACGTTGTGTTTTGAAATATTACTCCTCTAATATCTCAGTTTTCAAAAATATAAAATGTTGAAATTAAACTATAACATGTAGCAATTGTTTTACTATTCTAATAACCTAATACAGCGTTCTTAAACTTTTTTGGTCACGGAGCCCTTTTAAATCCAAAACTATATGACGGAGCCCCAAATTCTATCACGTAAACCTTAAAAATTTAGCAATTCATTATGTATAAAGGGGGCATTAAACTATTACGTAAGCATCTTAGGAGGGATGGGGTTTGAACTTCGCTTATTTTTTTACTTTTGGGACAACAGGGGGCCAAACTATGCTTACGTAAGCATAGTTCAGTTGTATTATTTTCAATGTCTTACGTCGTAAGACATCGTAAATAATACAACGAGCACAGTGGGGGTTGTTACCAAGTGACAACTGCCTTAACAGAAATGCACTAATTAATTCATAATTAAAACCTATACCAATTTTTAAATTACTCTAAAATTTGTATTTACAGCAGCAAATGAAAATCAGGGAACGCAAACCTCGTGTAAACGTCAAGAATTGGTCAAGTATTTGCATTTTTGTTTATATGGAGACGGGTATAAAACGTGAAATATGTGCCTAAATTTAAATAATACTCGAACGACCCACATAAACAGTGATAGAGAAAGTACGCTAACAAATGTCTACTCTCTTTCGTGAAGGATTAGTTGGTGGGAAAGAATACGGCTTTAAAATTTTTAGTCTTATTTTATTTCAAGAAATTTTTATGAAATTATGATTATACATATTACATATTAAGTGTAAAAATATTGAAAATAAATTTTTGTGCAGATTTAAGGGATGTAGCGTCCGCCCTTAATGGGACAGATGGTATTGCTTCCCGTTTTCACAAAGATCTTTTATTTGGTTTGACTAATGAAAGCTGCAGTTTTATTTTAGGCTTAACATTCAGTCTATTACGATATTTAGTTTTTGTTGCAACATAAGCTGAAAACCCTAATTTGCATAATAGGTTGTCACAAATGGCAGTAATAATGAAATCGCATTTTGGGACAATTCTAGGTACTCACATTCCACACCATACCAGAATTCTTCAAATAATTTTTCAGTGAATGCAGTTTGGTGGGCAAAATCCGAAGTCAATTAACGATTCGTACCGTTTAAGATGTCAGGCATTATAGTGTTTTGATGATGGCAAACGGACTTTTATCCCATTCGTCACTTTTTAACTGTTCTCCTTGCTCCTCTGGGAAATAATCCATAACTGAACGAAGCAAGTCTTTCAGATGTTCGTCGATTTCATCAAAAATATGATCAGGAAGCTCATTTTCGTCCATGTCATCGTCACAGAAGTGTTTTAATGTCGGGGAACAATCGACGTTGCGGTCTTTGATAGGTTGTGCCCAAAACTTCAGCTTCGTCTTAAATATTGTGATTTTGTCATTGGCAACAAACACTATTATGTGCTTTCCTTGGAGACCAAGATTAACATCATTGATTTTTGAAAATATGTCGGCTAAGTACGCCAGCATATATATAGCCATTATTTTTCAGTATTCTAAACCTATTTTCAACCTATTAAAATTGTGATCAGTGAAAAAAAACAACAGTTATTTCCTTTTTCAGTTCAAGCAACCGCATTCATGATTTGCTTCCAGAAAGCCACTTAACTACAGTATGAAGAAGCAGAGATTTGTGAGAGCTACCCATATCGCTGCACATTGCTTGAAACAAGCGAATGTTGAGAGACCGTGATTTAATGAAATCTATTATTTTCACTGCTTCATCAAGGTCAGATTTCAGAACCATTGGTATTTTTTTCAAGGCCAATACCTCCCAGTAAAATACAATGACTTGTACAATGACAAATGCAATATAAAATTTAATGACTACTTGTACAATTGATGGCAAATTCTTTGTTTCGTGCAATAGCATCAGCAGTTGTTCCTACCATAGCTTTAGCACTATATTTGCAAATACTGAGACAATTTTCCAAAAGTCTTTGATTTTCTGTAAAGAAATCGTCCAATATATTAAATATTTCAGCCCCTGTGGTATTACTTAGTAGGGATTCAATCAAAAGACAGTCTTCCTTAACTAATGCTTCGTGTTTGTACCCGACGAACAGCACTGACAGTCCAGCAACATCGGTGGATTCCTCCATTTTAAATGCAAATTCCATCGTTCTAAGAAGGGACGTCAGTTCAGTCTTTACGCCCATCGCTATAACTTTAATCCGCTGACTTGCGATATCGTTTGACGAAGGCAATGAGAGAATCAGTTTCGATGACTTTTTATCTAACATGCATTTTACTATATCAGTTACGCAGATCTTGATAAGAGTTTCAGCAATCTTGTGAGCTTCTCCTGCAAGTGCTACATGATAGCTTACAAAGTACGATGCATCAATCGCTTTTTTGTTAACAGTTCTGGAATGAAAATACATGCATTTTTGTTGTCCAAATAATCCATCGCGCCTTCTTTTGAAGAAACGTCTTCTTATCTTTGTAGTTAGGATGTACAGTTTGAATATGCCGACGCAGTTTAGCAAAGAACATGGAGCCGTTTGCAAGCACCTTTAAACTAATAACACATTGAGGGCAAATATTATTGTCCATGAATCCAAATGACAGGTAGCTTTCGTCATACTTGCGCTTCTTCATGTTCACTCTACCTTCACTATCTACCATGGATTGTGCTGCGGTTTACCCTAAATATGCATCGCGTCTAAGGAAGATTTTATAAAATTAAACACAAAAATATTCTTCAATTCAGAATACCGACAAATTTCCAGATCTTTTTTAAAACACCCCATTTTGGAACTAAAAAACTAGATTAATAAATTTAGTTAAGAAGATACTATTTTTCCAATTCCTGATTATTTTATGCCGATGTTCATCGCGGAGCCCCAAAATATTACCTGCGGAGTCCTAAGTCTCTGAAGAGCACAGTTCAAGAACCACTGCCCTATTATTGCAAAATGATTAATGTAAATAAAAAATATAAATATAATAATAATAATAATAAATTCCTTTATTTCGGGCAAAATTGTACATAAAACAACTATAACCAAACAGTGGTAATATAAAAATTTTGTCTGGACAGCAATGAGTAAAGACTTTTACATCTGACGAAGCCCACGCTGCCCAGGTTCTCCACCAGCGACACAGAACAGAACAATAATAAACTATGTACAATCAAGAAGGAAAAAAAAGAATAAGTAAGCAAATAAGTAAAATAAAGCATGATAAGAACACAAATTCATGAATTATTCAGCAAATCAAGTAAATATGTTTTAAATGAAGGAAGTGAGCTGAGTTGTTTCAGCTCACCTGGAAGAGAGCTCCACACCCGAGGGACCAGATTTCCGATGCATGATAAGCCAAAATTTGTTCGCGCGAAGTTAGGTCTAAAAGTAATATCCATTCTGGTATAATATTCGTGCCCCGGCAGACATGCTACAGAGATATCTGTGTTGTTTCCAAGCTTAACAAATCCAAACATAAAAATTGAAATTTTATATTTAAGGAGGTTATCTATTGTTAAAATATTGTGCTGTTGAGCAATCTCTGATGAAGTTTTGCTAATTCCAGTATTAAAAAGTCTAAGAATTTTATTTTGAAGTACCGAAATACGGCACAGATTGGATTTAATTGTGTTTCCCCAGGTAAGAAGGTAATAATAATAAATATACGAGAAGAAAAATCAATAATGTTAATTAGCATGTAGGTTGGAAGATAAAAACTAATGTTACGAATGTCACCAAGGTTTCTACTAATTTTGCTGCATAAAGTTTGAATGTAGGGATTCCTTTTAAGAATATGATTGTAATATTACGCCTAGGAATTTAGTTTCTGTGGAAAAGAATATTTGATCATTATTAATATTAATGTGAAGCTGATCAATGTTAATGTTATGTTTAAGCGAGAAAAGAAGACATTTAGTTTTTTTGGCATTAAGGGTAAGATAATTCCGTTTGAAAAAGTTAGTAAGATGTTCAATGTCCCCATTAACTGTATGAATTAAATTATTAATGTCATTATCCTTAAAGAAAACACTGGTGTCATCGGCAAAACAAATCATCTTAAGACAGGTGGGTAAGAAGAAGATATCATTAATATAGAAGATAAATAAAAGAGGTCCAAGAATTGTACCCTGGGGAACACCACATAAAATAGTTTTAAATGAGGAGCGATCACTACCGATACTCACGAACTGCTGGCGATTAATCAGATAGTTCCGCAAGAGGACATTTGAGATACCACGCATTCCAGCTAAGTGGAGCTTATAAAGTAATCTATTGTAACTTATGGTGTCAAAGGCTCTGGACAGGTCAAAAAATACCCCAACTGCGGATTGTCTTTTATGAATGGGAGAATAGATATAATCAGACAAATTTAATAACAGTTGTGTGTATCTGATCATGTCCATGTCCCCTATTCTGGTCCAAACTCCGAATAGCAGATAAGAGTGCAAGTTCACCAATGTCACATAAAAACAATGAGTTATTGAGGTTTTAATCATGACAATTATCCTTATAATCACATGAACTTACTAATTGGTCAACAAGTGATTGAGGGAAGTTAAAAAAATAATCATTAAAAGCCTTAGCCTTAGTTTATTGTCAGAAAGTATGCTACTAGTAGTGTGTAGTGAGTCAATAGGATTAGAAATTTTTCGTTCACGTCCCAGAAGTTGGTTAATTTTGACCCACGTTTTTCTTTTGATTAGAATTTTAAAAAATTGATTTAAATAATGTCTTTTAGCAAGTTTTAATTTTTTTATTAAGTTTATTGCGAAAAGTATTCACAATTTGTATATCAGGAAAAGAGGCAAATATACTTGAAAATAGAAGAAAAATGACCGTATGCATCGTTTGCATCATCATCAACACTTAAAATGCAAGACCAATCAATATAAGTGAGAGCCGAATCAAATGAAATTAAGTTATTTTATGAAAAATCTTTGATAAAGAATATGTTCTTTTGGTTGCGGGTATGTAATTTTTGGATATTGAAATAAATAAATAGGTAGATTATCGCTAATGTGATAATCAATAATTCCTGTTTTTAGATAATTCGTATTAGTGATGCCCAGGTCCAAGACTGATTGTATAATTAACGGGTTTAATGATTAAAAGTATAATAGAAGAATTTCATAGTTGTACCGCTGGATGTCGATGTTGGTAGAGAAGGAGACATAGGCGAAAGAGTGATGGTAGTAAAAGGATGGGGCGGCATTTTTTAAGTCTTGCCTAGGGCGATAGAACACTAGAAATGGCTCTGTTCTGGACTACTATATATATATCTTATGCCGTATGTTTAAGGCATTTTTCAATTCTTGCTTAGGGCGGTAAAACACCTAGAAACGGCTTTGCATTGGAATACTGTACATATCTTATGCTGTACGTTTAATTTATATTCATATTTAATTTAT
>QLNU02014176.1:133454114-133509145 GCA_006491805.2 Dysdera silvatica
TATCAGAACTAGTATCCTAACTTGGTATCAGAACAAATATCAGAACAACGGTATCAGAACTATGGCATCAGAATCAGTATCAGAACGAGTATCAGAACAACGGTATCAGAACTAGAATTATAACTATTATTATATCATAACTATGTCAAGGTATTATTACCCTTCACAGGGATAACACAATTGCCAAATAATGGTCAACACAGAAAATTATTGTATAAATCATAACTATAATATTAGAACCAGTATCAGGACAACGGTATCAAAACTATGGTATCAGTATCAGAACAACGGTATTAGAACCAGTATTAGAACTAGAATCAGAACTAGTATCAGAACTAGTATCAGAACTATAGTTACACGTATGTAGAGTATCGATGCATACGTTTATATAATACCATTATTATACCCTTGGAAAGGGTTTGACAATTAAATGAAAGCAATCAATCATATGCAGCCTTTGTAAAGGCCTTGATAATGAAAAACTTATATACGTAACATGGACAATAAATTTCTATAATAATAATAATAATAATAATACTTGTATTGTAATTACTCGTATATATTTATCGCACTCTCGCCATATTTTCTCACGCTTCTAACACAGTACTTTGCCTTTCCCAGTAAACTCATGCTCTGGAGTTCACTCTACAAAAACATTTATCTTTGGATCTGGTATTGGACCATATAAGTAGTTCAAGGACTGTTAGGTGTGGGGGGACGTCCGTTAAAAATCTTTCACAACAACCATTGCAAATCTCCTCCAAAATTATTTACTACACTCTATTTCTCCCACACACTTCAGCAACAAAGCCCGGCACAATAAATTTTCATTTATTGCTATTCAACGGTAAACGGATGGCAAAAAGAATTCACCGTTAGTATATTTTAAGAACCCATCGAAATATTTTCGCTTCTCAGACACTTCTCAATTAGAAAATTTTCTCATTTCATGAATAAATATTAAATATATATATATATAGTCGGACTTCTGAAGTAGACTTCGGAAATGGATCAAAGTTCTATATACTTCAAACAGAAAGGTTTATAAATCCTTGTAAGAGAAATTTGTATTAAAATATACAATGCGCGACTCCATTTGCGCATGTGTTTTATCAAGCTGTCTTTGCCCCTACGAAACTAAAATTGCTTTTTCTGCGTTACTTAGATCGTTGCAGAGAAAATACCTCATCGGAGAGCTTGCATATTCGTTTATGATGATAATACCATAATTGTTTATATATTTAAGGCTGCGAAACGGTTCGTATTGGACGAGATCGACGACTTAGAATTAGCTTTGAATTACGATTAAAAACAATTAAACCTACTGGGTATTGAATCCAGTTTAAATGGTCTTAAAGGTGGGGGGAGGGGAGGGGGATTCCGATTCTAAATTATTTATTATACTTGTGGTTTTGCAGACAATTAGTTGAAGAAAAGGTAGCTATTCATTAAGAGTTTAGAATTTATAACTTTGGTGGTTCCGCCATTGGTATCTCTTATTTTTATATGGAAAGGTTTAAAACTTCAAAATAATTTTGCTACGAATCCAAAGTATTCGAGTACAGACGATATTGTCTATAATAGATACAGAATGTACTGAGTTAATCATTGTATACAATGATATCTTTTCTTGAGCTTTAGAGTGTTGTTATATATAGATTTATTCACCTTGTATAAATGTATTACACATGCACTTCAGAATGACTAACCTTTCTTCAATTAAGAATGTAAATTAAAAATATGAGTGCATATATATTTGCATTGTTAAGTTTAAAGATCCTCAGTCAACAGTTTTTTTCTGGCAATTAGTCTATAAAACCTTATAATCGATGTTTTTGTAGAAAATCGCCTGCGTCGCGTCGTTGTATACTTCCCTTTTATGTAGCTTTTCGAAACAATATCCCACTGCTTCTAATTTTACGACAAAAATTAAAAGTCCACGCGACTGGCATATTATATCAAGCCCCCTCTTTGACAGTAATCACGTGTCATCCCCATATTCCCATGACCTTTACACTTCCGAGGAGAGGGGAAAGAGAGAGAACAACGATGTAGGGGGAACTCCCTTCTTCCCGGAAGGGGATTCAGATTTTTGTCTTTTAATTGGAAGCAGATTGAGTGGCAGTGGTTTAGGGGAAGAATGGCGGGGGCAGCGGTTGAAACTGAAGCACTTGTTGAACAGCAATTTTGCGAGTAACTGCTTTTTATTAGCGGAAGGGAAATAGATTTCAGTGTTGTATTCCCCAATTTCATAAAAGAAGCAAAACCAAAGATAATACATTACAGATTGCATTCTCTAAAAAGAAATATACATATCTATCACGATATGCCTATTACTTCAAAATACTTTCTTAATGTAAAATTTGCGTTGATGTAGATATAATATTTAACCGAATATGGCAACTTGATAGCGTTTAATAATTGTAATTTAATGATTATAATTTAACGCTTAACAATTGTAATTTCGCACTTAATAATTAGAATTCAATATTTCGTACGTTGCAGGATATTATTAACGTTTTCAGTGTTAGCACAATTGCCAAATGGTCAAAATATAAAGCCACCAGGCATGTTTTTGCAATTTTTCAGGAGGACTTGTGATGGTTGATAATTTTTAACATCCGTACTATGAGTTCAAACTAGAGCTTTTTTTAAAAAAACAATATTATAACACAGGCTTGTCTAGCATACGGCCTGCGTATCACAATCCGGCCCACTGACAATTGTTTGGAATAAAATAAAACTCTAAGATTTCATAATAGAAATTGTTATTTCTTTTTCTCAGAAATTAGGAAAAACCACGGAAACAGCATGAACGACCATAATAAATTACTGTGGATAATTTTAATGTCTAATGTGTTTTGTACGAAACCCGTTGAAACTACAGACCCGCTGTAAGGTAGGAGAAAGGTCAAGAAATATGCCAACTGGGCCATTCATTGCAATCGAAGTTTTGCTTATTGGCTTTGCGCAGAAGTGACGTTTGCTAGTATGTTAATCCTTGCTTCAAACTCTTAGGTGTTATAAAATAGAACTGGATCATATGCAGCTATGGTTCTTCCAGGGAAGCATCGGCTAGTAAAATATGTTAAAGGACCTGGCAGGGTTTTAGGCGAAGAATACTTTAATTAAGAGATATCTATACATCGTGAACTGAGAGAATCTAGATTTACGAAAGAAGTTATGTTTTCCGTTTAAAGCGACCAATTGTTCAGGGTTACATTCCAATCGCCGAGTATCATTTTCGGGCAGCAGAACGGTATTATTGAATATTACCGAATTAGGATCATCGTGGCCTTTCTCTAGTCTGACAGACGACTGATGACGTAGATGAATAACCTCGGCCGAGAGTATTATCGCATCAAGTAAAGAATTAACAGACGCTGAGTGAATCCGAACTCCAGTTGGGATGGCCTATGCAGTATATTTCCCGGTGATGTATTCTGTTTTATTGCTTAAATATCTAGATCGAGTCCTGCGTGTATTTTGTAATTTCTGTATTACCAAAGTAAGAAGTATACCGATGCAAGAATTAGAATTGTGGGATTTACTTACTGTCAGAACCATTAGTGTTTTTCTTTATGTGTTTGAACTAACTTCAGTTTATGTGTTTGAGTTTAATCAAATCTTTTAACGTACGTTATGCCTAATATAAATTATCTGTTTTAGTAAAAGAATTGAGCCTTGATGATAAAAGTTTAGGATTGATACTATTAGACCAGAAGAACTAGGGCAAGGCGACGGACTGTAGCGTCAGGGTTAGTAGTAATCTGATATACCAATTGCGATTTTGTTTATGACTGAATATTTTCACTTGCTTTTAGTTAATGAGATCTTTATTTCGTGCTAGTTCCACTTTCGGGTTCCATGCTGAACGTTCACTTATGTAGGGTGTATTTTAGTGGGCTTATTTCTGCATTGTGTTTTTACGCCACATAGAAACTCGTTTGCTGTGTCGCTGTATGTTACGTCTGTAAGTACGTTGTGGAAGTTGAATAAAAATCTAACACTAATTGGTATTACTTAATATGGCAACACAAAACACTCACCCGGCTTGTTAACGTTATATTCTAATTTGGTTCTTGCGCCGTAACTATCTAATTTGATAGTAAAAGGAAACGTCAAACCGTGAGACCAGTAGAGATTTTCAAGTGGCCCGCCTGAAAACCCTGTTATAATAAATTTTAAAATAATATTACAATAATATTTAAAGCGTTATAAAAATATTTGATAGTTTAATAACTTTTTTTTGTAAAAACAGTTAATATTGTAATAGCGTTTAGTATTGTAAAAATGTTTAATACTATGACAGCGTTTAATATTGTCACAACGTTTAATGTTATAGAAACGTTTAATGATTTAACTTAAAATATTAACGGTGTAATTTGACGTTTCTAATATTATACCAACTTTTAATATTGAAACTTAAAAATATTCAATATTTTATCATAAAATCATTTAGTGTTCTAAATTTAAATACATAATTTTGTAACGTGAAAATGCTCAATGTTGTAACTTGAAAATGCTCAATGTTGTAACTTGAAAATGCTCAATGTTGTAACTTGAAAATGCTCAATGTTGTAACTTGAAAATGCTCAATGTTGTAACTTTTGTGCAATGTTTTCCAAATATCAACTTGTGTTAATTTTCATGGTTAAGAAAACACTCAACTCCAATAGTTCACATATATAAACGGATTTTACAAAGTAAATGTCAAGATATTCTCAAGAAATGTACCACTTTACAAAATGTCTGCATCAAATTTAGAAGCACATAAAACTGAATTTTACATTGCATATTATTTATTTCTTGTTTAAGAATTTTTAAAAGTATACCAAAGATGTAAGGCCGCTGTACAAGAAAGAAATAACACTAAAGAAAAACAGTTGTTCACATATTTGTAAAACATGATGTTGTCTCCAGAAATGCTCAGAAACTTGAGATTGTTTCCTTTCAACAACAGTTTTTCGCTCGCGATTGCTTCCAAACCTCTAATTTTTTTTGTTTATTTGGTTTCTATATATGCTGCGGACGTCTTTCTAAATCTCATATTTCCCGCTTTCAGTAATAGGTAGGCCTGAAAAGAGGAATCTTTTGTTTACGAAAAGATCCTTTTTATTTAAGGGGTTTCTTTAAAATAAACGATGAGAGTATTGAGAAAACTACGGATTTTCCACCAAACAAGGTAAAATAAATTCAAGCATTTTAAAAAGAGAAGTCTTTCTTCGCTCAAAATAAATTCGAGCATTCGCAGTTGGAATGGTTGTTTGAAGAATACACCCTTGTGGGTTTTGGTGAAACCTGGACCTCTTCAAGCAATTCGGTGGCACTAAACTAAACTTTATAATTTTTTAGGACTAATTTTTGGATTTCTACATTTTCGTGATAATTAGAGGATGTTCCTTCTATACTATCCTGTACACCATAAGCGTTGTAATTTTTCTACGGTTGATACATTGATGAAATGAATGTGTTAGGGAGAATTCAAGTATTACGTAAGCAATATTTTGGCCATTTTATACCCCTCTCCCTCCTAAGCAAAAATTAACATTGGCTAACTAGGAAAATAAGACCAACAGCAATGCCCTCTCTCCCCAAAGGTGCTTACGTAATACTTGATTTTCCTTAGTTATGATTGTGTTTACTTCTTTTTAGTTATTTTTTAATTTAAAAATATATTTTATTATTTGTATTAAATCACATTATCTAGTATTGTTTTAGAAAAAAATGAAAACGGGCTCATAAGCTTTCAACCCAAAGTTTTATTAAAATAGCTTCATTCTTGAATTTGGTCTGTTACAAAACTTCTTGTAAAATTCACAAATTTTGTTCGATTCTGTTAAGTAATTTTTGTAAGCTCAATTTCAACGTTTTTCAAATTTTCTGCTCTCCCGTATCTCTTGATTAGACTTTTTATTTACGAGTAACCCATTTTCTCATAACCCGTTTATATATCTCCATGCAAAAATTGTTTTTGTTAGGTAGTAATGTCCTTAGGTGAGCTAAATATAATCAAACGACTCAAATTCATGAAATTTAACGAATTTTTGAAGAACGATTAGTTAAATGGATTTGAAATCCAATTATCTTCACTATGTCTCTTCGAAAAATACAGTCTGAAAGATACTTTATAACTCCTTTCAAGTGAGCTATTGTACTACTTTTTTTTTTATTTCTTTTGACAATTTTCGCTCGTTCTCAGAAATAGAATCCTGAATTGTCTCAAAAAAATTTACGCTGGTCCTTTTTTTATATAAGGTTCCCAAAAAATCTAAGATTTCTTTATCATAGATCATTTTGTCGGACACCTTAAAAATAGTTATGGAAATGTTTTGTAATCCTAAGTTAAGTTTATTTATTTCTGAAAAAAATATTAGATAAATCGTCAAGTTCATGAAGTCGTTCAATTTCATGAAATTTGGAGCTCAGTTCAAAAGGGTGGTCTTCAAAAAAAGGACTTGAACTTCATGTCTCAATTCAAACAATCTTGCAAGTACTTTTCTTCGTGAAAGCAATCACACGTCCACAGGGGCGGTTTAAGGCGCCGGGAGACTTGGGCGGCTGCACGGGTCCCCGTTTGGATGAGGGCACCGAACTGAAGTCAAGTTCAAATTTTTTTTAATTGATCCAACAGTAGAAAATCTCTCTAAAAAGGGAAAATTTTAGAGACATTTTAGAGAAATTCTTTCAGAGACTTTTGGCCACTTTTATATGTTACATAGCTTACTGTGCATCTGTGAAAATCTCCTGTTTTCGCCAGAGGAGGATGGGAGAGGCCAAAAAGCAATCCATACCAGGCCGCCTGGTTTCAAAGTAAACTTCGAGTCGCCCCAGCACTTTGGTAGTATGGAAGCTGTCCATCTCTTCATACAAAGATTTGAGTAGTTTGGATTTTGCTGAACCAGCCCTAATAAAATTAACAAGTTTCATAAATCGATTGGCCAATTCCTTCAATGAATATGTTCCTCATTTCTCAAGTAGACTATTGGACTTTCACACAAGTGTATCTCTGTACAACAAAACCCTAGAATTCTGTTCTTGTGTTTTCATTTTACCCTCTAACTTTTTCGTGTTTTCCGCCATTACTAATATTAGTTTCTCGTAATCCCAACCGGTTCGCCGCGTACCTCAGGTTGAGGACTGAATATCAAAGATGGATTAAGAATATAAACTTAAAATTGAAAAAGAAATTCTTGAAAAATGAAAACTATTATTTCTAATTAGATTTAAAACATTACTTAATATTAAACTTAATTACTATAAAAGATGACTAGAAGTCATCTTGTACATGGGTTTAGATAAATATTCTAGTTTATTTGCACATTTACACATACACTGAAAACTTCCGGATTATCAATTCCAGATATCCGAGTTATCCGGAAATTCATTTATTTGAAATCTAATCCAACTCTTTATATCGGATAATCCGAGTTCTACGATACAAGTATTTGTAAAAAGGAAAAATAAATTCAGAATTATTTGTGTGGTTTGGAGCTGACATTAGTTTATTAGTTTCATCCAAGGGATATGATTCTTTATGTTTATCTCTGTAACGTAAATAATGTACAATAATCGTATTATTTACCACTCGAATATACTTTTATATAAAAAAAAGGCTTGTAAATAACGTTTATTACATGCCTATGTTTAGTAATACCGTTGGTTGTGAATATGAGCTGGCATCCTCTGGCTTTGATACCGTATTTGAGGAGCAAAGCGCCTCTGGACACTGTGATTTTTTTGGCGCCCCCACACCAAATGTTTTCCCGCTCCAAGTATGAAAAAAATCAAAGAAAATGAAGCGAGGAGCAAGGGGGCGCTTACCGCAAATTTTATTTAAAGAAACTAGCTTAAATTCTGTGGATAAAACCCTTCCTCCCTCCAAAGGCGACAGAAAAGCGCAACGTATTTTAGATGAAAATTTATGGTTCCCTTGCATACATTATTGCGAGATAAAATAACGATATTTTTATAAATAAATTTAGTTTATTTGAAAAAAGTTTTTTTCCCCCAGTGGGTGGCATTTTTTTAGAGATGTGTGCTCTTCTGTTAGTTCGAATGAATCAACAGGTTCTTGCACTAGAGAGATTGTCATTAAAATGTCTGCCGCGTTTTAAACGATCGCCTATCTAAAACGATGGCGCCCTTGCCGAATAGGATATCCATAAATCCAGATTTAGTTTACTTAAATAGTGAAAATTCAGAGCTGGAATAGGGCTATCCGTAGTTTGGATTCTTCAAAAGATTGTAGGCCCCTTCCCTCGATAAATTACATATTGTCTTCATAAGGCTTGGAAAGCAAATCCAACTTCTTTAAAGCAAAAAATGAAGAAAGGGGAGTAAGAAAATCCTCAACCGCGAAGTACGATTGGCCAATTCAAATCAGGTAATTCGAGACCGTTTGCTGACTATCCATCCTTTTATGCTTTTCACAATAAAAAAGTATTTTTAAAACAAGACATCGTCTGCTTGCATACTCCTCTGCCATGTTTATTTTCAAAGAAAAAAAATTATGGCAGGTAATCTCTGCGGCAGTCGGCAAACAACCCACTGAACACGATCTTTTCTATCAAATTAAAAAAAAAATACTTTTTTCAAAATACTCTCGTGAATTCTATCGATATCTGGGTATGGATTACACGAGGAGGAATTTTCGAGGGGAAATTAAAATTCCAAATTCAATTTTGAGAATATAATCAAATACCTGCATTCTTTGTTTTGGAAATGATTTTATGTTTATTGTTTTATTCCCTGGGTTTAAATTACCTCTAAAACTTTAATAAAATTGAGCTTTTGGTTTAAACTGATTTTGATAAATTCTGGCAAACAAATTTTTCGCCTTTACCCTTTACACCATTTTACAGAATTTTCAGAATTCTTCTGATAAATTAAAAAATGCATTTTCAATACAATTTTGGTTATTTTGTAATTCTTTGACTTTAGAAAATTGACTGAAGGATGAACAGGTGGCTTAATATTAGAGAGAGAGAGAGAGGGGGATATTTTTTAATAAAATACTCCCATAAGAATGTTAAACATTATTAATTCTAACAACATGACCAAGCGAGTCACCATCGCCTAATATGTGGTTACAGAAACATTATTAATTTTAATTTCGTGAATTGTGTATTTCACAAATATAACTGAAAGCTTAAAACTTTTTAATTTTGCTAAGAATTTGAAGGAAAAATAAGTAAGAAAACTTGTCGTTTTTGATTAACCCACAGGAGTTTTAAACTAAAATTCATTCAGAATTATATATATATATGGCCTGCAAAAGGGTTGCTGGTATCTAACTGGAAGGAGACCCACACGCTGAACGTATGTGACGATGTGTGGAACCGGCCAGGCCAGTAACCTAGTGTCCTACCCCGCCTTCAAGTGGTGCAGGCTGAGCTTTCTATTTATGTGGCAAATTAATATTTGCTACACGGATAGAAAGGCGGAAGGGGAGGGCTAATTCACCAACCCGTCTAGCCAGCGTGGTGAAATTATGGCTAATTCCTCCATTATGTTGACACACCAGAAACCATGGCCCCTAGTCTCCAGGTGCTGGAGTGCTCCTGATCAAGGCAGCGGTCAGTGTGGCATGAAAGCAGGGGGTGCTAAGAATCACTGGAATGGCCCAGGCTGCCGTTTGTTATTGACCTTGGCTACGTTTAATGGACGATCCCTTGCTTCTGAAGCAAAACTTCAGGAATTGGAAGAGGAACTTGAAAAGATCAAATGGGACATTATAGGACTCAGTGAAGTCAGAAGAAAAGGTGAAGAGTTGGTGGAACTTAAAAGTGGACATTTGTTTTATTATAGAGGAACGGAAACTGGAAGAACAAGTGGTGTTGGCTTCTTAATCAACAAAAGAATTAAAGACTACCTTCTTGAAGTCGAAAGCACGTCAGATCGAGCAGCGAGGCTCGTTGTTCAACTAACCCAGCGATACCAACTTCAGATAGTACAAGCATATGCACCAACATCAAGCCATACCGACGAGGAGGTTGAGGAATTCTATGAAGAAATCAAACAGCTACATACCAAGGGGAAACAACACATCAAGCTCATCATGGGAGATTTTAATGCAAGAATTGGACAACAGGAACAAGGAGAGACATCGGTTGGTAAATACGGATACGGGGAAAGGAATGAACGTGGCGATCAACTCATAGAATTTGCCGAAGCTGAAAATCTTAGCATCATGAATTCATTTTTTAAGAAGAAACCGCAAAGAAAATGGACATGGAAACACCCCAATGGAGGAACCAGCGAAATTGACTATATCCTGGCAAACAAGAAATCAATTATTGAAGATTGCAGCGTACTGAACAGATTTAATACTGGAAGTGATCATCGAATGGTGAGATGTAAAATGCACTTAAATACTAAACTAGAAAGGCAGAAGCTCATTAGGAAACAAGTAAGTAAGAGGGTGGATTTAAAGAAATTAAAAGAAAATACCGAGGCATTCAAGTTGGAATTAAAAAATCGCTTTTCTGCACTGGAAGGACTTATTGATGAAAGTGATATCTCAGAAGCAAATGAAAACATTGTTAAGACAATAGTTGAAACTGCTGGGGAAATTGGTGGTGTAACCTGTAAAAAGCACAATAGCAAATTATCTGAGAAGACGAAACAGCTCATGAAAAGGCGAAGAGATATGAAGGTGGACAATCGAAATACCAGTTCCAGGATTGAGTACATAGAACTTTGTAAAACTCTGCGCAAAAGCATGAAAGAAGACATAAGAAAATTCAACTGTGAGCTAGTAAAGGAAGCCATTGAAAATAACAAGAGCCTTAGGGTTGTTAAAGGAAGTTTATCTGTTGGGAAGAAACACATCATTGCATTAAAAGGAGAGGATGGCACCGTAACAAGAAATAGGGAAGAAATACTTAGAAGAGTTGAAGAATTCTACAAAAAACTATATGAAAGTAACAGTGGATTAAACGAAGACTCTGAGATAGTCGAAGGAACAGCTCCTAAAATCTTAAAAGAAGAAGTTTCATTTGCAATAAAAAATATGAAGAAAGGAAGAGCCCCTGGTGATGATGGTATTACATTAGATATCCTAAAAGAAGCTGGAGAATATGTAGAAGACATACTTGCAAAATTCTTTACCAAATGTCTTAACAGCGGTAACATACCAAACCAATGGGATTCTGCAACAGTAATTCTTTTGCATAAAAAAGGTGATAAAGAGGATTTGAAAAATTACCGACCAATTAGCTTGTTACCTGCTATTTATAAAATCTTCACAAAAGTGCTAACACATCGCCTGCAGAAAAAATTAGATGCAGCTCAACCAAGAGAACAAGCTGGATTTCGAAGTGGATTCAGTACAGTGGACCATATTCAAGTATTAAGAGAATTAATTGAAAGAACACATGAATATGAACTTCCATTGTGTGTGGCATTTATTGACTATGAGAAGGCCTTTGACTCTATTAAAACATCAGCAGTCATCAACTCTTTAAGATCAACAGACATCGAGGATGTGTACATTGACATGGTGAAATGTGTGTATAAAAATGCAAGTGCAAAATTTCGGTTACATAAAGATACCAAAACTATTAAAATTGGTAAAGGTGTGAGGCAGGGAGATACCATTTCTCCAAAACTTTTTACTTCAGCTTTACAGATGATTTTTCATCAAATAAATTGGAATAACAGGGGAATAAAAATAAATGGTGAATATTTAAATCATTTGCGGTTTGCTGATGACATTGTTATTTTTTCAACGAACCCATCAGAACTCCAAGACATGGTACAGGAGCTCTCAACTAGAAGTAAAGAAGCAATCGAAGATGAACCTACAAAACTAAAAATCATGTTCAATAATTTTGTAAAGGAACGTAAAAGACAAGTTAACAACATTGAGCTAGAAATTGCTGATTCACATATTTATATTATCCAACTGACTTCTATGTAAGGCAACATTATGAAAGAACTCGCCAGACGTATTAAACTTGGCTGGAGTGCATTTGGAAGAAACAGTTTTATCCTGAAGGGGAAATTGCCTTTGTGTCTAAAAAGAAAGGTCTTCAACCAGTGTGTATTGCCAGTCCTCTCTTATGGATCAGAGACATGGAGTCTAACTGTTGGAGCAATACGAAAGTTACAGACAACACAAAGGAGCATGGAGAGGTGCATGCTTGGAATAACTAGGAGAGATCGGAAAAGGAACACTTGGGTGAGAGAGCAAACTGGAGTGGAGGACATCATTGTTAAAGCAAGGACTGAATGATGGCTGGGCATATTAAAAGAAGATATGATTGACGATGGACAACTGAAATTCTCAACTGAATTCCAAGAGACCACCGAAGACTCAGAAAATGTCCTCAAAGTCGATGGGTGGATGAAATAAGAAAAGAGGTTGGGGTGACGTGGAAACGAATGACCCAGGATAGACTTGTGTGGAAAGCATTTGGAGAGACCTTCATCCAGCAGTGGATAGATAATGGTTGAATATGATGATATATATATATATATATATATACGAAGAACGGAAATTAATTTTATTATGCTCTGGTCTACAATCATTTGAACTACAGGAATTGTTTATGGGGTAACACTGACAAAACTAAAACAAAGAGGGTAGAGTCCATGTTACGTAAAACTCTGAGAATCATTGCATCAAAATCAAATAAAACCACAGAAGCTATTACAAAAGAATATGGAATTTTGAATGCATAAAATTGTATTCATAGATTTAAGGTACTTCAACAAATCTTTGAGAGAATAAAATACGACAAAAATAAGGGTATAATAAAAGTGGACAGAAGGGGGAAAAAACAAGATTAAACGATAAACTATAGGTCTGTAAAATAAGAACAAATATGGGGGTGAACAATATTAATCATTATAGAATAAGGGAGTGGAAATTAATATCCACAGACATTAAGAAAAGTAAAGACATTAAAGAATTAAAAAATCTAGAAAAATAAACAAAAGTCACATTGTATATGTCTCCGTTTAATCACAATCATATGCAATATAAAAACATAGTATATATTTAAAACAAATGTCATACATTGTGGTTGTTGTGTTTGGGTGATTTTTATTACAAATTGATTCTTTTAAGTTAAATTTGGATTGTGTGTTTTATGAAATTTATTCCTTCTTTTTTAAATTGTGACTGGTTTATTTGTATTACGGGTTCGTATCATAGTATGGTCTACTAGTAGATAGGGTTGATTTATTTTATCATAAACTGGACTTCATTCGTATTTTAATGAACAAATTATAGAATGTTTTTACTTTGGATTTATGAACTTGTGCCAGTTTATGACAGTTCACGTGTTTTACGTATTTCTTACAATGGTATGGTGAAGTTCTTGGATATATATACTTGTGTATTGATCTTCATATATTATTTGCAGAATTTATTGAAAATTGGATATATACTAGTATTTTGATTTATTTGGTATTGTTTTTATATACTGAAGGAGAATTGTGCCACCTGAGCGTCTGTCAGATGGTGGGAGGCATATTTTACCTTTTCTCATAACTCCATCTCAGAACATTGTATAAGATTTGTGATATGTCTTTATGTTGTGTGTATTGTTTGTGGAGTGAATAAAACGAATTTTTTATTATTATTATATTTTAGAGGACATCTTTCGGAATAAATATATAATTAATTTTTCAATTAAAGTATATGCATTTCAATTAAATGATATATATTCAAATTAAAATATGTGTATTCCAATTAAATAATATATATTTCAATTATATTATATTTATTCCATGGATTAATATTTCGATGTCCCTCAGCTTTTCCGTTAAGGAAAATACCTATTCCAGTAAGTATTTAATCATAAAATAATATTATTAAACAGCATTTTATTATAGTAATATTATGCAGTACAAATTAAATACAATACCAATTTTTTCAGTAATCTCGAGTACTTTCTATAACTATTGAATGAGAAACAAACACCAATTGAAACGTGAAAAGAACTGACGAAAATTTTCTACACTTACACCACGTAACGTGAATTCGTTATATATTCGTTATTTATTTATATATATTCGTTATATATTATTTATTTATATTTCATGAATTAGTTGTTTTAAAAATAAAACTCTACTCGCAATAATACTTCAAACTTCTCAAAATAACCCCAATTACGGTTAACAGTTATTTGTCGAGTGAGGGAAGACTATATATATATTGTATGTTATCGCAATGTAACATACATACATATACTATATAATATGTGTAACGCATATAACATATATAACATAACAATGTAACATATATAACATAACAATGTAACACATATAGCATAACAATGTAACACATAACAATGTATAACATAACAATGTATAACATAACAATGTATAACATATACTATATTAACGTGGTATTATATTGGTATAAATTTATATTAACGCAATATTTTATAAACATTATATTAATAAATTATTGTATTAATGTTATAGGGCAAAGCGATGGTATTTAAAATATTACGGAAAGACGACATTCGTGGCTAATGTTTTCTACACTATCAAAATATTAAACTGAAATGTTTTTCGTAAGTCATTTTAAGAAAAGGGCCTAATACTACTTTTAACTGAAATGGTATGAAAATTTTCCTACAGTATAAAAAAAATATACATTGAAAAATGTGTGTCGTTAAGGAAGGACAGAAAAAGACATGAAGTAATGTTTTTCTGTAACGGGATTTTCTATGTTTTTTCAAATTTGGTACTATTAATTAAATAATACAACACACTATTTTGCAAAAAGATGTAAGATTATAATAATACAGTTTATTAGCTTTAATATGATATATAAAACATTATATTTTTTTTTAAATTTTAAAATTTGTCACACATGCCCCAAAGTACCATGGATTTACCCTATATTAATGTTAAATTAATACATTATTATGCTAATGTTATATTAATACATTATTATATTTAATGTTATATTAATACATCATTTTGTTAATGTTATATGAATTCACTATTATGTTCGTGTCATATTAATGCATTATTATATTCATGTCATATAAATACATTATTATGTTAACGTTATATTAATACATTATTATGTTAATGTTATTTTAATACATTATTTTATTAGTCGTATACTGATACATTATTATGTTATATTAATGCAATGTTAATGTGTCACAATAATACATTATTATATTAATAATTAATAATAATATTATAGTATATATAGTATAATAGTATAGTATATATAGTATAATAGTATATATAGTATAGTATATATATAATAATAATATTGTGACACTTACAGCGTTTTGCTTCCAAGGAAAACATTTTCTTTATTAAGCGGAATCCGAAAGTAAAATTGCCGCATTTAAGCTATAGATAGATATTCCTATTCAAAGCTGGGCCCAATATGGAGGGTGGGGGATTTGAGGGTTAAAACCTTCCATTTGAACAATTTGAATGGATGTAAAAGTAAATTCCCCATGAGAAAAAAAATAATTTTCCTATCAAACACCCAATTTTTCATTCAATCCCACTTTTTGAACTCCTTTGCCCAGCCCTGTCTCTATCCGACCCTGAGAATTAGAGATTGGCACGGTCCTGCATCATACACCCTGCCTTAAATTTCAATTACTATTATTCGACATAACATTATTACAGCTTCATCCTTTGCGCGATTGATAAAGAACGTCATTAGGAATCGCCTAAAAAACATACGCACCAAATGCTGCATAACTTGTTAATGAGGGGGTGCAGATCGCCACGTACATAGATTGCTAGCTCTGCAAGCCCATAATTTATCCAGAGGACGGACCTATCTTCAAACCAAACCCACGAGAGAGAGAGAGAGCTTAATGAATTAATTGAAGTTCCGCTTCCCCCCCTTCCTTTCTTTAGAACAAAAAGCTTCGCCAATGCATTATATCTAATGAAACTATGCCATGGGAACATGCCTGCCTCTCTGTTTCCCATGATTAGGGATAGGGCCATACCGAGAAAAATTAAACTTGTGTCTGATGGGCGCCGACAGCCGTACCAGCTAAATGTGTCGCCCTCGTTTATGCCGCAATTAATTTTCATTGAAACTAATGAAGTGTTTCGCTCTTTAAGGGTTAGAGCGACGCTCAACAAGCGGACGCCGCAATATTTAGTTTTCTTTGTTGAGCAAGGGCCGTTCTTCGTAATTACACAATCCGTTTCCATCTTGTTGACGTCGACGAAAACGTTGCATTTCTAAGTATTGTGGAACAAATCGTCAACACGTTCATTTTCGGCAATAATTATTTCTGACATCCGCTTCTCTTCTGCAGTCGTTTCATCTCTTTCGAAAGAGGCAGTCCCTATGCAAATAAACATCCTACCCCAAAGGCTTAAAATGGCTCAAAAATACCGCTAGTCCTAGAGGATAAAAAACAACTTTATAAATGTGTTGACAGAGCTTCAGACTGAAGTGTCTATATCAAATGCTGAAGTAGGGGATATTGAAACAGAGGAGGAACAAGGGAGAAGGGCGGGAAGGGGGATACTCAGCTGAAATAATAATCAAGCCAAACTGAAACTGTGTCCAAGAGGAAATCCAGACGCGGCGCGGAGCGTGACAATCCTAAGACCAACCCAAAATGGCGGCCTCATCTGAAAACTAACTTTCTGTTCGTAAACATAACGAAAAAAAAAAAGAATAGAAAACGTATCAGGTATCGAAAAGTTTCAATGATCTGCGTTTAAAGTTTATTTTTTTTTTACTTTAAGTAAGTCGGAATGACATTTGGTTTTAGACGAAATCTACGAGAACGGGGAGAAACTGACATTTGAAACAGACATTAAAAGTTAATTTTTGTTTTTAAATAAGAGAAGCATGTAGTAAAGCGTCGAGTATCCGGATTCCGTTTAACTCAATTCAAAAAATGTATTACTTTTAAATGCTGTCGTTTTCATCTGGCGAAGTAGTATTATGAAAAATTGAAGGGCATGATGAAATTTTTAAAGTAAAAAAGGTCTATTTTTTTTCATTTGGTAGACTCAGAAACTAAAATCAAATCCAAAATAAGAAAGAATGAACATTTTAAACATGCCAGTGTTGTATTTGAATCAATAGTATAAAATTTTGTATATTCAACCCCATTGCAATAAAATTTCGTATATTCAACGTAGGAATATGTGAGTCATAGCTCTGTAATCCCCATTGAGCCTATAACCCCCTTATAAACTTCCTACGTACGCCTATAACTTGAATAACTAAAAACCTGGCACTTCTAAGTCTGGATAAAGTGTGCAAGAAAATTGACACATGCTCCCTGTATCTAACCTAATTAGTTTTTAAATTCACACAGTTAAAAAAACGCTTAATTTATCTACATTCACCAAAAAAATAAAAATAAATAAGTAAATGAAATAAATAATTAATAATAATGCCTCGAAATGCATTTTTTTTTATTACTTGTCGAATTATCGGAGCTTTCGATTATCCGTAATACTTTTGGTCTCGACGGGGTTGGGTAATCAGAGCGCTCTACTGTACTACATTCTCGAGTGATATTCGTAATACAAAGTACTGGCGTACGCAGGGGGGGGGTGTTGATATGGGTTGTAACCCCCCTTGCAATGAAATTTTGTATATTTAGCATAGATATATGTGAGTTGTAGCTCTATAACCCCTCACCCTCATTGAGCGTATTAGCTCATCCTTAAGAACTTTCTACGTACGTCTATGCTACAAAGGATATAAAGTTTTGGAGGATATTATTACCCTTTGTAGGTTGAACACAATTGCCAAATATTGGTCAACACACAAAGCCACTAGGCAGTTTTTTTACAATTTTTCGTGTGGAATTAACACGATTGATTATTTTTGACAACCACGGTCTTGCTCAAAGTAGAGCTTTATATATGGAAGAAAAGGGATCATCGCCCTCACCTAGAGTCGAACTGAGACCCTCCTTTCATACCAGAATGCCTTAATTGTTCGGCCGCTACGGCAGGGACAACTCGTATTCTTCGTATTTAAGGTTTTATGGGGCATTATTACCATTCGCAAGGTTAACCCGATATTAGCTTACCACTTTATTAGCTTAAGTTTGAGTTAATTACGTGGGTGTAAAAAAAAGTGATTAATCATAAAGGATATGCTTAGCACAACACTAGATAGCATGTTATGTAATCAATATATATATATATTCAGCTAAATTCTAATTTCGTATTTATAAAATGCATAGTTTATGGCACTTTGTAAACATTAATTATCTTTCATATAAATTACTTTCTTAAACTCTATTGCCAATTTACATATAGGCAGGAGCGGACTGGGTCCTCTCGAAGGGCGCAGACCTCAGATAATCGGAGGTCGCGAGTTCTTGCTCGTTTGGAGGCTCAAGTCCTATTGCTCATGAGGGCGCACCGGTAGGCCGGCGGCAAAGTCCGCCCCTGCATATAGATATAATACGAGTATTAAACAAATCAAAATAATTTTTAGAAACACGCGCATGCACGTGTGTGCATGTGCACGAGAGTGTGTATTTGGGGCTGTTTCAACGTATTGGAGTGCCCTGGATTTGATACTTTTTTGGGACTCAATTTTCCCCAAGTTTTTGCAATTAGAAAAATATAATAAACATAAAATTTGTTAATTTGAGTCCCTTGTATGAGTCGGGGCCCAGTTGGCCCGCCGATTAAGGCGTCACTGTGTATGTGTGTACAATATTGTAAAACTATCAATCTCTTGTAAAACAATACTGTTGCTATTTAGTTAATGTTTTAATCACCCAACACACTACTCATAAAAGCAATTTATGGAACAGATGACTTAACGGGACCGGCAACTTAACGCGAGTTTTGAACCTTAATAAATCTGTTCTCTAAGATATTTTATCTGAAGTCAGGAAATTCCGGAAAATCACCTATATCTAACATTATAATGTATATAGACAAACAATAACACATATACAAAAACTCATAACTACCAAGCACATAATTATTCAATACTAAAGAAATAGCTCATACAAATATATAGAAACTAACTACCCGCACAACTAAAATACTACTTATACTATAAAATACACTCGTAAAGACTATTAATATCAATAACACAAAAAATATTTAATCTCAACTGAGTATAAGCCTCAAGTTTTTGCGTCGGTCTTCTATAAATTTTATACTATATCTCACAGAGTTTGTCTCTGACTGTATATCTCACTACCGAGACTACAGCCCCTAGATTCGTAAGCCGCCGCATCAGCCATTTTCCTGCACACTTCCGGTTTCATTTACCTTGGCGATAAAGGTTTTCCGCTTTAGAGCAATGATCGCTATTTTGGCATAAAAATAATGAACACTTCGCGATTATCCGACTATTGTAAACATTGGCGCAACTTTTAAGATGTCGCCAATAAATACAATTTGCAACCCTAGCTTAGTTTTCGATTAATGTAAAATTATAATGCAAATAATCAAAACAAACTTACACTGTACACGATAGCTGTACATGACGGCCAAATATCCAAACATTCTATGTTTATTCCTCGAATGATTAGAACAATTCTCAGCGGAACACCCACCATTTCACCTTATTTTATTAAAAATAACACACTTGTAAATGGGATCACGTGATACGATGGCAGGAAAATGGCGGCTATGCGCCAACTCTCTTTTCTAGGAGACTTAACCAAGGTTCAGAAAGAAAGAGAGAGAGAGGGAGAGAGTCAAAATACAAAAGAGAAGCATACTGAAGGTCGCCCATGTTGAATTTTTCGTATAATATTTTAAGCGTATTTCATCATATATGTATATTTTTTTTATCTTCTGGAAGAGACAATCCATTCCATTCCATTCCACGCTTCCATACTCAACATACCATGACGTTGATATAAAAACGAAGCAATAAATATCGCTGCAGGACAACAGTTACTTCATTTTTATAATTGTTTTTACTATTAACTTCATAAGCGTGCTGATGGGAGGAGGGGAGGAATCATGTGGTACGCGTGTATGAACAAGAATTTGAATCATTAATATGCGCATGCGCAAACCTTGTCAAGAGACAAGGGTCCTTTGTAGTGAAATGTCGAGCTCTTTGTTCGGTTGTATATATGTGTGTCGTTCTACAGAGCGTATCTGTTTTATGCGCGTAAAGTTCTGTCAAGCGTATCTGTTGTCCAGCCAGATTGACACCATAATCACGCTGACGCATGCCATGACCGAGCCAAAACAAACATCGGATCCAGACTGTGTTTGCCTCAGATGAAGTTTCTTGCAGTTTCAACCCCTTTGAAACTTTCGTCAGTGGCTTGAATGTTTGAAAAGATGCCGTTGTTTTGCTTCGATCAAAGAATCATACGACTTTTAAAGAGGTTGTCCGTGTTCTTGAGTTCTGCCTTCACTCGTGTGCAGGCACTTCACCTCCTATTTCGTAGTGTGTTGTTGCTTTCATCTTAAAAGCCATTAAGAAAACAAACAAGTGAAAGAAAATCGCCTAAAGTCGATATTTAAAATTAGCTGGTTTCAATTAACATTAATTCGCAATTCTCTAATCCGCAACTCTCTAATGCGCAACTCTCTAATCCACAACCCTTAATTTGCAACTCTCTAATTCGCAACTCCCTAATTTTCAAATCTCTAATTCGTAACTCCCTAATTTGCAACTAATGCTTGCTAATTCTAAACTAATTCGCAGCTCTCTAATTCGCAACTCTCTATTCTCTAGCAACTCGATAGGTTTTCAAAGTTAACAACTGCCATCGTTATTGCATTTACGGAAGACCTTTATTTTACCCTTTTTATTGCGTACGTACGTACATACGCACGCGAGGGCGGGCGCACACACACACATACATACAAACGTACGCGAGGGCACGCACACGCACGCGCAGACACACACATACATACAAATGAGAGACAAAAAACAACGTTTTAGAAGCGTATTTATGTCAAGATTGAGTTCGAGCTACGCGTTTCGGGCGATAAAAGTTCGCCCTTCTTCGGGAGTGAACACGTGGAATATCGTCAACAAACGAGGTTGATTCGCGGATGTAACTAGAGTTGAGTTATTAAGTGAAATGTAGAATGAAGATAAATCAAAAGCAATAGGGGGCTCATTCAATATTCATTGACACCCTTTAATAAGTAATGAAATAAATTTTCCAACAACTAAAGCATAAAAATATTATATGTGAAAAGTCATTTTTACCGACACAAAATCCAATTAGATAACTAATAACATTAAATGTTTAGATAATTTATGAAGTATTCAAAATTATCGCTGATTAGAATCACGTTCATCTAGGTACTGACGTATACAGCAGCACACTCATCAATTATTTGATGTTGTGTATTTTGTTTGTTTGTTTGTTTTTACGGCTCAAAGACTACAGTGGTCATGCTGCGCCGGGACCTACTGTTTTCCGAGGAATCCGAACCTCTTAAGGCCTAGGGAACCAAACCCCGGACTACAGTGAGCAGTGCGATCTTTATGAGATCTCTGAGTAAGCGTTCTTTGCACTGCTGGGAGTCGAACCCTGATTAGCCACCAGCCGAGGAGAACGTTACCTGCGCCACTGCAGGGCTTGTGTATTTTCACAAGCACTTCATAAAATATTTATTCTAGGGCTCTGCACAAACCGGACGTCGACGTCGATTTTCTTTAAGGGAAAACGCGTGAGGAAAGAAGGAGCACACAAGGAAAAGCCAAAAAAAAAAAGGGTAAAAATATCAAAGGCGAATGAAAACAGAACAGGAAAACGCGAAAAACCGATGAGAAAAAGGAAAATACGAGAGTGAAGCGGATACACGTTTAATTTATCCAGAACCAACAAGATGAATCAAAAGCATAAAATAAGAGTCTTGGGAAAAAAAAAATAGATATATAGCGTAAAATAATTGGCTTATAATAAAATCTCCTCGAATTGAACTTAGTAAAAATAGCATAATTGAATTCATTAGAAACGCGACGATAAATGGAAAATGGCAAATAGTTTGTATTTGTACAGCGCAAAGACAATTAAGGCCATGTTTTCCAAGAGCCATAGTTTCTCGAGGTACGCTAACGTCTATTATCAATGAAAATAAACCACGGACTACAATGGGCAGAAAAACTGCAGAATTTCTGCTATTAGCACCGTGGTTAGATGATTGTGCGCCCCTGGGAGAACTGTCAGGATTGCGTCCCCCTATCTACGGACATATTCTCCCCTGTGAACTATTTTAGCCCATTTTACGTCCATCCCCGCCTGCGACCCTGATATGGACCTTCCACTCCATCCCTAGCTACGGCCCTGTAAGGCAGGGGCCTACATTTTTTCGAGAAATCCGTTAATTAAGGCGTAGAAACCCGAACCCTTAAGGCTGCAATGGGAAGTTATGCGGTCGGAAAACGTTCTTATCTTTGGCACACTTGGGTATCGAACCCGAATTAACGGCACATTGAGTAAACGTTGTGCCACTGAAAACGTTGTACCATTGAAAACCATTGTGCCACTGCATGGCCGAAAATGGCACATGGAGAATGTATTTGTCATAGGACTGCATATTGAAGCATCCTTACGACTAGAGATCAAAGGTTTAGGCACTAAAAATGGCAAAACAAGGCAAGCAAAAGGCGATAAAATAGGCAATAAAAAAGGCATATAAAAACATGGAAAAAGATATTTAAATAAATGGAAAAGGCAATTAAATTAATTTAAGGTCTAAAGACTTGCTATAGTAATATTATGTGCATACTCATCGTACTGTCCTAAAAATAAAATAAAAGAAGTAGACGTTAATGAAAAAAAAAAAAAAAGTTTTAAACTTTTTTTTTTTAATATTTGAAAAGGAAAATTTTTACATACAAGATAATTTTAGATGGGTTTATTCGAACAACCTATCTCCTCTTATTGCACATTACTACGACATGCTTTTTTAAATTCCCAAATGTGAAATTTTGATATCTATCAGTTAAAAGTATTTTATATTATAACCAAGGCCTCTCCACTTCAACTGAGGTTATTTGCACATACCTAAAGTAGCATGCCATGGTAGGAAATAAGGACTATTGTAGCATCATCATCATTTATAGAACTTTTCAGTATTTTAATGTTGGAAACTAGAATATCTATTTCAAGTTAGAGATCTCTCACTGTGCGGCGTGGCGTGGGTTGCCCGCACCCGGCGCACATTAACTATTGCGTCCGCTAAAACCCGTTTGCACTCCCTTTCGCTAGTCCTATATTGAAATTTTGCGTCCAGGACGGGGCGAAAGTCCTGGGCGCAAAATTTCATTCGCCCCGGTGGCACCCCAACGCTAAACTACTGCTCTCACTTGTTCTACAATTCTATGTAATGCATGAGGAAGGCATGGTAGACGAAGCATATGAGGAAACAATGCTTTCAGCGCATTTTTATCTGTTTGCAAAATCGAGTATCCGTATTTGAGGGTATCCGTTAAGAAGGATATTACTGTATATATGTATAGGAATTCCAAAAAGTATATAAAAATACAAAGTAAATGAGCATAAAACACAAATACAAACCGAAATAAGAATTTATGGCAAAAACTTCAAAAAAGGCATTTTACTAAAAAAAATTTAAAAATAGGCAAAATAAAGCATTTATGACATTTTGTCTAAACTTCCGGGCCCTACTTTTAACACACTAATGTGATGTTGTAATTTGGTGCTCATCTGATGACGTCATTAAGATTTTAGGATAATGAAAAAATGACCATAAATCCTCATATTCCCGAGAGTGTTGTATATTTAATAGATAACCTTTCGATACGTATATCGATTTCTCTTGATTATGAGGATGACAAAATAGCCTGTTAGTTCTTCATTATGAAGATCATGGTGATTATAGTCACTGCGCTTCAACTCACTGGATTAATTTCTACTCCCGGTAGGCGCATATATGCGCTATAACTATATCACTGTTATGAGGTCACTTTGCGCTACTGGTCCCGTCCCTGATGATCTATAGTGCAGTCACGGGACGTAAAATATACAAACGCCAATATAATTCTTTAATATGGCGATGTTTTGCTTAATTACATGCTACGTATTTCGTTAATCTGTTTTGACCATATCAGAAATATGAGTAAAAAATTGACGTAGCACTACATAAAATATATTAATTATTAGTATCAATGTTGTAGAGCTCATTTTTGTTTACGTTGGTTAGAGCGTCTCGACGCGTTTCACACGATGTCGCTGTTCTTCGACAGGAATTGATTGGAGTGAACTCCAAGTGAAGACGAAGTAATGCTATTTCTCGCCACCGTTCTCTTTTTGGCGGCAAAGCTCTTTATTGGCGCCAAATATTGGAAGCAGAAACATGGAGAGAAAATAACAAGAAGGGAGGAGGAGATAAAATAGTGTGTGGAGCATTATAGTGATTACGATTGATGCTCCATTAATATGGTGCTTCAATCAACTATTTTTCTGGGCTTCTTTGAATATGAACTTGGGCAGATTTTCGCATTAATTAAGTGATTCATCATTGAACAGGGACGTAAGGATTCAAAAATTATGGGGGACTCAAGTATCCTTAATACAGATCATTTGAATCAGAATTATAGAAAAGAATATGCCTTGATATAAAATGAGAGGGGTAGAATTAAGCTCTTTGAGCTCCCCCCACTTCATACGCCACTCTCGTTGAATCCAGCGATATTAAAGTGGCAATTATATACTAAATTACAATCGCTATAGTTTCCAAAAAATTTCATGGATGGCATATTTTACATTGGTGAGAACCTGCTGGCTTGGTTTTCACTTTGACTAAGCCTGACATCACTGAATGGGTTGAATCCTTTTTACATTAATAGCATTTAACTATAAATTACACGTATCGTATCATAAAGCTTTTCAGCAGCCATTAATGGAAACGTCATCCAAATTTATGATATAACGAGGACATAGTAGAACATTAATAATGTGGCACATTGTTGCAAGAATAAATTGTTCTTTCTCATGCGTGATTCACGCGCGTTTTTCCCCAGCATGTAATCAGTACTCAAAGGACAGTTGCCAAAACCCCGAACTCACATTTGACAAAAAACGCGACCAGTTAAATATTTTCAATATAAAATATTGTCCTCTGCAGAAATTAAAAAAAAAAAGATGGCATCGCACGATGGTATGAGTAAGTACAAGCGCATTCATCACTCATAACGTGCTGGACCACACCAGGCTATGAGTAATTGTCTGTAACGAAGCTGGCAGATCACAATGTCCGAGGCTCTGATTGGATAGAGGACGAGTGACGTCACCATTTCACATTTTCCGCTTTTTAAACTTTAGAGTGACTCTCGAAGTGGGGACACACGGGGCAGTGCATTCAACAGGCTTCTAAATTGCGAAGCAACAAGCGTCAATGTGTCCTGATAAAGCTATTGCCAGATTTCTAAAGATAAATCTGTTGTGAATGCTGCATTCCTGGACACGTCTCCCTCTCCTCTTTATCGTCATGGAGGCGTCGAGCCAATTCGACTCTAAACAACTTTTTGTAATGGGCCTGCCTTGCCAACATCAAACCAAATTATTTTTTTCCTTTTATCCGGTTTTTATATCATTTGAAAGAGCTGCTGCATTTTAGAAGGCGGGATTGCTTTTATAAGTTAGGAAATTACTCTTTGTTGAAGTCAATTGAATAAAGCTTAGGAAATTGGGTTTGAAATACTTCTCCACTTGCAACTAGAGTCTGTCTTTGATTCAAAATTAAAGCTTGTCAACTTTAGGAAATTATTTACTTGTTCTTGCATTTTTACGTTGCAAAAGATCTCGCAAGCGAACGTGATTAATGAAAACTTTGAAAAATCGTTCATCCATACGTTGTCTCAGAGGTTGATGTAAAATAAATCATTGTAATCAATATGAAAGAGAAAGAGACCGGTGTTTACTTTTTGATCAATTTCCTACATGTCGCATATTTATACATTTTCTGTATACTTACAAGTTTTCATTTCCGGTAAGTTTTATAATGAAAAACACAAGAACGATTTAAATTTGAATTTATAAAAAAATTAACTAAAAACACAAATTAACTAATACAATTAACTAACAAAAGTTCCAATATTACTCAAAATGAGATAATTCAGATAATTTATGAAAAATATTAGACAATTATCTAGTAGATTTTAAACTAACCCTTTGTCTTCTTGTCGATAAATAGTTCACAAGGATTATATGTATATTGATTAATAATAATAATGATAATGATTAATAAACATGAGTAATATATTTTATTTTCTACATTTGTTTACAACAACTCATAGATATTTTCTGTTAATTTGTTTTTCATTTTGCTAGAAAACTGAAATTTTTCGACATCATACCTCCTCGCATTGCAGTTTGTTCCCAAAAATAAATATAATAATTTTGGATAATTTGGAAGTTTCTGTAAACAGTGTTTCTTAAAGAGTGGTCTATAGAGGCCTATCCTGTTGTCCGTTGTTTTCCCTTTAATTCTTAGTATGATCTCCAAACATTGACCCCTGATGATACGCAATAAATAAAGGAATACAAATGGTTTATTGGCGACCAAAATTTGAGAAACGTTGTTTCAGCTCTGTCTACGTAAAACATTGGGATTTTTTTTTTATTTTCGTTCAAGTCCGGTAAAATTCTTTCATTCTTTACATTTATTATGCGAAAATTACAATTATTTAACTTTAATTATTTACTTGATAAAATTTTTAACATTTAATGTAATAACCGTATAAAAATAGTGGTAAAATTAAACATACTTGTCCTTCTTTTGTGTAAACAAAAACTCTGTCAGATGATAACAATAATATAATAATAATAATATAATTTAATAATAATATAATGAATAATAATTGTGCTTATCTATAACCCTTATAAATAATTTTCTAAAAGAACGGACAAATTTAAACGAATTCCAAGTCCACAAACTTCTGAAAAAAAATTCGAATTATTTTAAAATTTTGACAACTGCATGCAACAATGGCCATTATGAAGATAAAAAGAGAGTGTTACCTAATTTATGATAAATTGCGCGCATGTAAATAGTATTAGTAAAAAGAATTTTTTTTGTACGTTAGTAATTCAACCATTCATAACAAACTGCGGAATGTTAATACTTTTCATTTTAAACCTGGCAACCGAGGCCTCTTTTGGCAGCGACCCCTGGCGACAGAATTAGGAACCATCGTCTGCTAATGGATTTCTAAAGGGTCGTCTTATGAGGTAAAAGCAGACTAGATTAGCAACACTTCAGTTTGACACTGCGAACGTAAACATTTTCTTGAATGCCAAAAAAGAATGATACCGTTGCAGATGGATTTGTTACGTGCTTTCTTGTTCGGGCTAACTTTTCGCTCCCACTTTCCGCAAATTTCGACAAGAATTATTTACGTTAAGGAGTGCTCAAAAGGTCTGTTATCATGAATCGACGATTGAAGTAGTGTTGACGTAGTTCTTACAAGTGAAAATAGTCCATAAACTTCCTCCGCACTTCTAAAGTGACCTTTTTTTTAGCACTCCCACACGATTTTTCGAGATGCTGTAGACAATGATATTTCCCATGGCTTGATACCCCTACCCCATGACTAGAGCAGTAATTTTTTCGCGAAAAATAATACAAAATTCGCAGGAGGATTACGGGGTAAAATCTCGAATTTCGCGTAATTTAAAAAAAAAAAATCGCGGAAGAAATGAAACACACACACACACACACACAAAATCAGTTTCAAAATATCAATATAAATAATTATTGCGTTACTAAATAATTATTATATAATGGGGGTTATATTGCCCTACCCAGAGGTCACTGGCGTACGCAGGGGGTGTTGATGGGGGTTGTAACCCCCATTGCAATGAAATTTTGTATATTTAACATAGGAATATATGAGTTGTAGCTCTGTAACTCACTCCATACGTCTGTAACTCTCCGCTTACGAACTTTCTGCTTACGCCTATGCCAGAGGTCATATGTTGGACAATCATTTTATCGTGGAAAAAAAAAATGTAAAATTCACGGAGCAGTCGCAAGGAAAAACCTATTCGTTTAGTGGCCAAGACGCTCCGGGCTAAACGGAGGGAGCCTGGTTCGAATCCAGGATGAGGACGGCGTCTCTTTTTCTCCTAAACAAAAAATAGCTCTAGTTTGAGCTTATTTCTACGTGGGTGTCGAAAATTATTGTATAATAAATTCCACCACTAAAACTCACAAAAAACTTGGCAATTGCGTTATCCGTGAGAAGGGTAATAATACCTTATATCCTTATGTACGTTCTCTTTCTCCGTATATAAGGATGTGAGGTATTATATACGCTCTCTTTCTCCGTATATAATACCTTACATCCTTATATACGGAGAAAGAGAGCGTTGTTCCTGTCCTCGTTCGTCTAGGGGTTAAGACACCCCGGGCTCAACCGAGGTACCCTGGTTCGAATCCAGGGTGGGGAAGGCGTCTCTTTTTCCCCTTAACAAAAAAGTTCTAGTTTGAGCTTATTTACACACGGGTGTCGAAAATTATTGTAAAAGAAATTCCCCCCCCCCAAAAAAAACACCCTGTGGCTTTGTGTGTTGACCATTATTTGACAATTTATTATAACTTAAAATTTAATTTTAAAAGTATTCTGGGAATTTAGAAATTCAGATTGATCGATTTTGGGATATTTGCTGTATTTTTTTTTTCTCACTTCGAAGTTAGTCGCAAATCTCGGGAATGTTCAAATAAAATGATATGAAATTGGCAAGATTTGAAAACGATTAAAATATTTTATTTGTCACCAGCGATGCAATAATTTTGCAAAACGTGTATTTGTCCAAAAGGGAGGTGACCACCATTGGAAGTCTAGGATATCTATGATGGTTCTATTCAGCAAGATTGCTTTTTCCGTCTCTAAACATTGAAAGTTATATAAAAAAAATTCTATTTATTTATCTGATTGTCCCTTGTCATAATTTAAACTGATTTTATTCGTTATGTTGCCAAAAGAAAAATGCAATTAAAAAAATAATTTCTTGTTAGATTCAATAGAGAAATCTTATCGACACAAATAACAAACAAACAATTTATTTCTTCATGATGGCATCAGTGACCACCCAGAATTTGGGCCTGTCATTAGATAACCCAAAAGCCCATTCGGATTGAAATCTGCCGAAGATTTGTTTATTTATTTGCCCTTCTAATATTATATAAAAATAAACATATGTGAAGGAATAAAATAAACTCAAGGAAAATTGTTTTGAAACACATTTCGTCGTTTTTTGAAACACAGTACGTCGTGACTACAGTAAGAAAAAACATTAGCGATTCTGGCTGTATGAAATCGATGAGTTGCTTTCGAAAATGAATGAAATTGGCAATTAATTGAATTAAATAGAGTGTATATTTGTAATAATTATTAAAAAATTGTAATTCATTAATTTACGATTTATTTTGCTTTTACAAAGCGCATATATATATATATATTTTTTTTACTCAGAATGCCTTTTTTGTAGTAAACCTTCAAACTTTTGATATTCGAAATGAAAAGTATGTATCTGTGGAAGTATGGCGAAAGTATGTACCGTTCATTTACGAAAAGAAGTCCGATGGAATAGTTAGAAATAACGGGAGGTGACGTTACAAACGGACTATCCCATTACAGCAGAGGAGGACTCCAATTTCAGAACTTGATTTTGGCGCCGACAAACGTTCACTAAAAACAAGTTCTGAAATTGGAGTCCTCCTCCTCTGCTGTAATGAACTAGACCATTTGTAACCTCACCTCCAGTTATTCCAAACTGTTCTATCGGACTTCTTTTCGTGAACGAATAGTATATTAGTGCAGACGCGGCTAGATAGACAATCGCTTAAGGCTTTGCGCAATACTTCATTAGTTACACTGATGTTGTTAGACTTCCAAAAACTTTATACGAAAATTCAAATATTTGTTATATTAAAAAATAAATAAATAATAATTTTACCAGTAAAAATTTAAAATAGTGTAAAATTTCTCTGCTTAAAGGAAAACAGGGAATTGCAACAAAAACGAAGTTTAATTAATAGCTTACAAACAGAAGTGGGGGTCTGACAATTAACGTGAAAATAAAGAAGAAATTGTAAATAAGGCGAACATGTGATTGAAAAAGGTAGACCGTCTCTTATGGAATGGTTACCATATCGTTACTAAAGGAAGCCGTAGAAGTTTTAACACGTTTGGATTAATTTAGTTATTTTTGAATTTTGAAATAACTGCATCGAAAAAAAAGAGTTATAATAAATATTACTGAGTCCGTTATTAAGACCTACGTGTAAATGTAATTTATTTGGAGGTCTCGTTAAACCGTCGATCGCATCCAAAATTACCTAAAGCGCTACAGTCATATAAAGAATACAAATAATATGAAGTATTTGGGAAAAATTTTAGATTTATGAATAAGCATATGTCGAACGAGAATATTGTGATTTGAGCAATAATTCATGTATGAAATCCAAGTAATCCTGCAAAACTAAGTCTCGAATTAAATATTAATATATTCCGTCAAAAACATTTGTCACTGATTAAATATGATCAGTATTTAAATAGGTGATCAATATGTAATACATTTCATTTTCGTTTAGTAATTTACTTCTCTCTCCTCTCGTCCTATTCTCGCAAACAAAAACATTTGGAAAAGTTTTCAAATACAGTAGAACACACTTATAATGACACGCAATTAGTAAGTTTCCTGATATATTCGGGAAAATGTTAATTTTGTTTGGAATAGTGATTAAGCACAATAGAATTTAATTGCTTTTTAATGATCAAGATTTTTGCAGGTCAGATGTAGCGAGCATTTTCTTTGGTCCCAAGTTCCTTGTTATATGCTGGTCCTTGGCAGAGTCCATTTGCGCCCACATGGAGGGTAGGAAGGATATATAAGGCAAGGAGGATTAAGCTTCCCAGCCGATTTTAAAAATTTGATTTTCGTGGTTCTGCCATGAGTTTACTTTCAAAAGTTTTACAGTCACATTTTAAAATAAGGTACTTTTTAGCTCATTACTAATTGTCAAGCAGTCGATTATATTCCTGTAGTATTTAGTATATTATACATTTACTGAAATGTTTGAATTGTTAGTTTTAGATGTTAATAGAACATTTTGACGCTTTTCACGTAGATGACGCTGTCCGTTGTGGTAAATTGTCTGGAGCAAACTTTGAGTGAACGCCAGCTATGTCATTTTACGCATATATGGCATATGTGTTCCAAAGAATTACCTCCTGATGGGAATTCGAAGAGTAAAAACATGAGAGAACCTTATGCGAATATCTGTGGACAAGAGAGAGAGACAAGCAAGTGAAAGGATATCACCTAAGGTCGATATTTAAATTTAGGTTTCGGTTAAGATTAATTAACAACTCTCTAATCCGCAACTCTCTAATCCGCAGCTCTCTAATTCGCAACTCTCTAATCCACAACTCTCTAATCCGCAAATCTATTACCCGCAACTCTCTAATCCGCGATTCTCTAATTCGCAACGCTCCAATTTGGAACTCTCTAAT
The DNA here is from genome assembly GCA_006491805.2 of Dysdera silvatica. Lineage (NCBI taxonomy): Eukaryota > Metazoa > Arthropoda > Arachnida > Araneae > Dysderidae > Dysdera > Dysdera silvatica. The sequence goes on from QLNU02014176.1 coordinate 133,485,538, forward strand.
TCGCGACTCTCTAATTCTCAAGTAACTCGGTAGGTTTTCAACGTTAACAATAGCCATCATTATTGCATTTACGGCAACCTTTACTTTACCCTTTTCATTGCAGAAAGACAGACGGACAGAAAAATCAAAGGCAATTAAGGATTCAATATCTACTGAAACCAGCTAAAATTACGGTTGGGAAGGAACATTCCAAATCTGTAAGTTTCACAAGTATATAGTTCACCAAACCAATATGCAATGAATCCAATGGAAGTGTTACCATAATGCTAAATGCCGAATTCCTAATAAATAATAATGTAGGAAACGACTTTACTTTGACGCGGGGCGTAACAATTCAAAAACTGGACGGGGGGGTCAAGCAGCTTTAAAAAGAACAAGTATTTCGACATTGAAGAGAACACCTCGTTATCCATTGGGGAGCTTCACCCCCCCTTAGCCCCCCCTTTTCCTACGCCAATGCTTTGAAGGAAGACATGAAGTTCGCGTTGATGACATAACAGCGGCGGATTTACCAATAGTCTAAATAGGCTGAAGCCCACGGCGGCAAATTTTCGTTGAAAAGCTTGCCGCCGAGAAGTTTGAAGAGGAGGGGCTGAATATTTTGGTGGCTAAATGAAGTATTAATTCTAAATTATTATATTCAAAGAAGTAACTATGAATTAACAAAGGAAGAGCTGCTACGGACCCCTCCTTGAAGGAGACTCAAAAGGTGCCACGTTCTTGCGAAAATACGAATTTCAAATAACTGTCAAAGGCGTCAAATCAAGTATTTGACAAAAGCGCTAAAATTTCTCTTATGTCTCTAGTTACGTTTGGCAAGAATAGGCGGCAAAATATGTCAGAGCTTATAGGCGGCAAAATCGTAAATCAGCCTATAGGAATAGGGTATGATGAGGCGTTGTGGCTTCTGGTTGCAAAGAAATAGAGAATCACAGTCGAACCTATATATGTGCATAAAATATTAAATTTCAAAAACTTTCCTATCTTTTCATTTAAACTCGTTAAATTTTATAATGTACAATTTTTTTAAATAAAACTGACTTTTTATTATGGAATTTCAACTTGATAAGTGTACGAAGAAATGTCCAATATATCAATCACACTTGAGTTCCCATAATGTCATCCCGGCACAACCCTATCGGAGTCCCGAGTATTTTATGAAGTGTGAACCTCGTGATTCCTCTATTTTATACTTTCCTACAATTTCGTTCGTTTGCAAGGAGTTGTTGACCAGGATACGTCCTTGCTTGTTAAGCATTTTTAAGCTTATTCCCATAGAGGATTTAATTCGTTATGGTAAAACAAAAAGAAAACTTACGTGTTTAAGGAGTTTGATCAAAAAGTTTGAGATTTTAAATTATTTTAAATGAAGTTTAAGTTCTGCTCTACGTCTTGCCTTTATGAATACAGTAATGACCATAAGTAATGACCATACGGTAATGTAATAACCAATCGGGTTCTACATAGTATTAAAATAACTACTTTGCATAATTTATAATTTTAGAAATAGTAGTTTAATAATAAATAAATTAAATTGAATGATTTAATAATAAATAAATTAAATTAAATGATTTAATAATAAACAAATTAAATTAAATGATTTAATAATAAATAAATTAAATTAAATGATTTAATAATAAATAGAATTAAATTAAATGATTTAATAAATAAATAAATTAAATTAAATGATTTAATAAATAAATATAAAGTTTAATAATAAATAAATACTATAAAAATTTAGTGGAAAAGTACGTTATGCGTAGTATTTTAAAGAAGTGCGTTTAAGTGCTCAAACCGCTTAACTGCACAGAATTTTATGGCTACATCGATATGAACTTATCTGGCTTCTACTATATGTGCGTGTGTATTTCGCCTTTCTCACTTTTCTTAAATTTCTTTCATTATTTTAAGTGCCTCAATACTTAATTAAGACTTTATTTTTTTAATTCCTTACTTGAATCTTAACTACGGTAAATATTCCTCTTTGGGGTGTCAGAATCGTTCCTGACTGGAGTGTAAATGAAGTCCATGTGCTTTGTCTCACTCAGGGGTGACAGCAGACTGTTTTTTTTTATTATATTGCTTTCGGCTCTTTGATAAAAGACAATATTAAGGGGCACTGTATTCTTTTATGTAAAAAAAGGTAAAAAATATTCTTTCTGATGAAATTAAAATCTGCAATTTTTTTCATATTAGCCGATGATGTGGCAACGATTATTGACGCCTGCAGCTTAATAGTAGAGCACTTGACCGGCAAAAGAAAGGTTGTGGCTTCGGATCTCGCTAAGCGCAGGAAAATCATCCTTTTCTTTTCTTTACCAGTAATTTAACATTTCTTTTGCTATTTAAAATTATCTACATAAGGGCATAAAAGTAAACGCTACGTATAAAATTCTTAATTAGATAATATTAGATTAATAAGGGCGGCGATATTGATTTTGCACCTAAGCGATCAACAACTCAGGAAAGGCCTTGTGGAGTGCAGCAATAAATAATTTTATCCATCAAATGCCATATTCAGGAAATACCATGATATGCATTTGCAAGTCTAAGCACGTGGGTAAATTCAGTTAAGAAAAAGGGGCGGGGGTGTATATTGGAGCCCATATGTGTACTTCTAGGGGGTGGAAAAATTATTACCCCTGCTGCTCAAGGCTGTAACAAATTTTAGTGAATGTACAAGATACTAAAATGCTACAAAAATAATTGATACTGCTTGATAATTAGCAATAAGCTAAAAAGTATCTTATTTCAAAATGTAACTGTAAACATTTTGAAAGGAAATGCTGGAAAGAATCGGAAAAATCAAATTTTTGAACGGCTAAGGGGGGGCTCGAGCTCCCCTGCCCCCCCCCCATACGGACGCCCATGAGGAGATTATATGTGAGATGTACATACGCTATGTATTTCCCTGCGTCATTACAATATTTACGTAGCGTTTATTTGGTAATTCGTAAGACAGTGACCCGATCACGTGTTAGTGACGTCACGTATAGTGCAAGTGGTTGCATTGCAGAGATTTTATTTACCAATCGATTAAATTTTCAATCAATTAAATTTTCATCTATTTAATTTTTCAATCAGTTAAATCTTTATGCTACAAACTCTCGACATTTTTTTACCAATCTGTATTGAGGAGTTTGATTCCATAGACACTGTTTGGAGAGGTGTACCTAAAAAATAATTGTATTTTACTGAATAAAATTTTCCAGGTTATTTAATAAGCAATCTGTAAATAGATAATTAATTGATGGAGTGAAATGTACATAAAAACTGATGCAATTACATGATTGGCCGTATCTTATAATTGATTACATCACGTTATTCAGCGCGTCACATGATTAATTACCGCACATGTGTGCATGTAGTTATAATTGATTGAGTCACTTGATCCACTATGCCAATTTCGTATAGATTTCTTTCCATTATTTTACACGTAGTGTATCGCTATTCCATTTGTGCAATAATTACAATAAACGCTATCAATTATATATATTGTCATATATAAATATTATTAATTATATATTATAGTAATTATAATAAGTATTTTTTCCATTTCTACATTATTTGATAATTTTCAAACAATATGTAAAAATGTTAACGGAATATAAAAATTAGTATAAAGATTAAAAAATCGAAAATTTTATAGAAAAAATTATATTTCGAAGAGAAAAAATTACGCGTTTAATTTGGTCGGAAGAATTTCCATTTGTAAATGACCCCCAAATATTTTTCGGATAAGTATTATTAACACCATTTCCCTCCTTGTCTTGGGTGGGCTTGATAGTGACAGACAAGGGGAGTGACATTAAGTGTCATTAGTGCCATTTGCTATCTCGTCGGTCATCGCTTTCAGATATATACACGCTTTCTAAGTTTTTTTTCCCTCCTTCAAAGTGTGAGCTTTTTTTTCTTAATGAATATTTTTGTTTCCGTAATTCAAATCATTTCATATAACACATATCATATAATAATTATATTATCCCGGAACAACGTTCTTAAAGTTATCCTTTCCCCTTAAAACACATAGTATTATTCTATTTATTTAAAAAAAAAATCTTTTGAAGATCTTAATCATCTACCGTTCATTTTAAAATGCAATATTGAGCAATGGAGTACGTAATAGTATCACACATTTCACATTCAATAAAATAGCATTATATTACACTCGCCGCAAAGCTAACCTGGTTCACTGTTAAGGTTACGGCGACCTATTCGCTCCCGCGAAACAAGCATTGGTTCGCAGATTGGTGAAAAATGAGGTAATCCTCAACATTATTAGACCATTACATAAAAAGGTTAAACACTGGTAAAATAGCAATGAAAAAGATCACTCAAGCTTTCGGACGCATCAGCAGCAGTCCTTCATCAGGAGTAATGACGATGTTATGTTTCTGTCTCTTTTTTATACTTGAAATTTCTGGAAAACCCTTCATCAGAGTAGTCCCGCAGAATGGGAAAACCCAATGAGAACCAATGGGAGGCCTCCAATAGAATCATGGAAGAACCCCAATAGGGACCAATGAGAAACCCACACTGCGGGTTACCTAATTTGGGGATGTCTCATACATTTCAGAGTAAGAGTTGTTTATAAGTTTCTGGAAGTGGTTGTGATGTATTAATGGCTTTCCCGTGTAGTTTGTAAGTTTCCCAAGATTCTAAGAAGAGTCTACTATTCTTGTTTGTGATGTGACGGTGTAGTATTTTTGTTGAGTCCCAGTCGGGTTCGTGTCCGTGTTGTAAAGCGTGTTCTGCCAGACGTGAGGCTATGTCTCCTTTCGCGAGTGCTTGTTTGTGTTCTTTTTTTCTTGTTTTGATCATTCTTTTTGTTTGTCCTATGTAATGTTTGTTGCAGTCTTTGCATGGTATTTGGTATATGGCGCCTGTGAGATCTTCTGGTGGAACTGGGTCTTTAACTTTTGTAAGTTGTTTGCGAAGTGTTGTGACAGGGGAATAGAATGTTTTGATATTTGCCTCTTTAAGGATGCGAGAGATTGTTTCGGAAATGCCGTGAATATATGGAATAGATATGCGGGTGTGAGATGTATTGTTTAAAGATGTACTATTGGGTCTACAGTTTCTGAGAATGAATCGTTTAGGGTATCCATTATTTTTAAGTGCCGTGTGTATGTGTTTTGTTTCTGTGTTTGAAAGTGTTTCATTACTGCAGTGAGAATTCGCTCTAAGACTTAATGTTTTAACAACGGAAGCTTTGTGGCATGTTGGATGATGCGATTTAAAATCGAGATATCTGTCTGTATGTGTGGGTTTACGGTAAACTGAGGTGAAGATTGAGTTATCGTGAGATCTGTGTACAAGAACGTCTAGGAAAGGGAGTTTATTGTTCTGTTCTGTTTCGTATGTGAATTTTATATGTGAGTTTAAGTTATTAAGGTAATGGAAGAAGCTTTGGAGTGTATTAGTTTTAAGTACAACAAACGTGTCGTCGACGTATCTTTTCCAGAATTTAATGTTAAAATTCAGTGAAGATAAAGCAGTTTCCTCAAATGACTCCATAACCAAGTTAGCTACAACACTTGAGACCGGAGATCCCATGGCAGTGCCAAAAACTTGTCTATAGATAGAACCATTTGAGGAGAACACAGCAGAGTCCAGACAAAATTTCAACAATGTGCAGATGTCGTGAGGTGTTAGTGAAGTGCGTTCATGTAGTGTTGGGCAGCCGTCCGGGTCGAACGTCCTTGCCCCCCCCTGCGTGTCTCAAAGTGTATTCTGCGCAATCCCAGAGTACGGAGAATGCCATCAACGTATAATTTACTAAATTACCATGTGAAGGGTGGGGGCCTTAGAACGTATATTATATATTTTATACATTATTGTACATTACACAGTACGTAAAATTGCAATTTATTTTAAATTATTGTGAGGGCTCTGACCCCACGGGCCAATATAACTCTACGCTTATGGCGACGACCCTCCAGGAGTTCCGCAAACGTTCTATAAAACATCGCCTGCAATTTCAACAAAAGTTGTAAATTCTATAATTTCCACTTGACAACCGTTTAGCATGAACTATAATACCACAAACAATTAATAAATAACGAGTGTTAACCACTGGCGTACGCAGGGAGTGTTGATAGAGGTTCTAGCCCCCCATTGTAATGAAATTTTGTATACTTAACATACACTATATGCCCAAAAGTATCCAGACACTTTGGATTTTTTAATTTTTTTGAATTTCTAAAAAACTGCTCAGCCAATTATTCTCTAACTTTGGGGATATATAGAACGTGCTTGAATGCACACTTTTCAATAAAGTTTCAGTGACTTGTGCATTTAAGGGACCACCCACATATTGACAAAGTGAAAAAATATATTTGATCACCCTGTATCATAAAAAGCTGGAAATTATTTGTAACTTTCAGAAAATATTTAACCAGCTATGCTTAATGCCTGTGTGCATTTTTGTAAAATAAACATGTATATTCATGAAGATAGAAACGTTTCTTTAAGAAAACCCAAATTTTGTCACATATTTTTTGCTTATAATATCCACAATTTTCAGTCAAATTTCACGAAACTTACAGAACATTTGTCAACGTACAAGAAAAATATTATACTTAAATTAGAAATTAATATATTGAATACACGATGAGATATGAGCATTTGAAGAAAATAATTTTTTACTGCGCATGCGCGAAAGATATGAATAACTTTCTTTCATAATTTTGTAGTCAATAGTATAGGGCAACTTAAAAAAAATACCAGTGGGATATCTTGAAAATTCAGAAAGTTATCGACGATATAGTGAGCCGTATTTCTCTAATTCTCTGAAAGTAGCTAGATGATAAGGGTTTTTTCCACAAATTGTCATATTCCAAATTACCAAACACCCCTGTTCTGAAAATGAAATATTCCAGATTTATGCAAATAAGGATCAAAAGTATCTGGACACCTGCATGTTTTGCTTCTCCTTTAGAGAAGTCATAAACCTTGCTTGCTGCAGAATGACCATTGTTGTCCTTGCGCCATAAAAATACAACAAACCAACAAGAAGTCAAAAATTAGTATGAAGTGGGACCACCTTTTGTTGCAGTGATGACTGCCACTCTATCTGGGAGGCTATCTACTAGTTTCTGGAATTTTTCAGTGGGAATTGCATGCCATTCTTGCAAAAGAATATTAGTCAGCTCTTGCGCCAATGTGGGCCATTTTGGCCTAGCTCGCAGTCGACGTTCTAATTCATCCCATAGGTGTTCTATGGGATTTAGGTCTGGGCTCTTATCAGGCCAGTCCAATTCCTCAACATCCATGTCAGCAAACCAGCTCTGTACAGCCCTTTCTGTGTGGATAGGAGCACGATCTTGTTGAAACAAGAATGGACCCACTCCAAACTGTTGTCACAATGTAGACAACATGGAACTGCCTAAAATGTCGAGATAGCCTCCCGTCTTCAGAGTTCCCTTCAAAGGAATTAAAGTGCCAAGCTCGAACCATGAGAAACATCCCCAAACCATTATGTTTCCACCACCAAACTTAACTTGCGGCACAATACAGTCAAGTAAAAAGCGTTTACCCAGCATTCTCCACACCCAGACTCTACCATCTGATTGCCAAATAGTGTACTGTGATTCATCGCTCCATAACACTTCACGCCACTGCTGCAGGCTCCATGTTTTGCACACTTTGAATCATTGTAAGCGACGCTTGGCATTAGTTTCTTCGGTGGACAACGACGGTGATGGGCGCCATTTGCATCAAAAGGACAAAGCATCAGCCCGCAAAGCAAGTGCTGTTTCTGAATATTTCCAGGAAAATCAATTTCTTGTTGTAGACTGGCGTTCACGAAGTCCTGATTTGAACTTAATATAAAACCTTTAGAATGTATTGTGGCACCGCATTGGGAAGTTGGAAAACCATTTTGATTCTTTAAATAAAAACAAGCAAGTGAAAGAAAATCACCTAAGGTCGATATTTAAATTTAGCGGGTTTCAATTAACATTAATTCGCAACTCTCTAATCCGCAACTGCCTAATTCGCAACTCCCTAATCTGCAACTCTCTAATCCGCAGCTTTAATTTGCATCTCTCTAATCCGCAGCTTTAATTCGTATATCTCTAATCAACAAGTCTCTAATCCGCAGCTCTAATTCGTATGTCTCTAATCAACAAGTTTCTAATCCGCAACTCTTTAATCCTCAACTCCCTAATCCGCAACTCTCTAATCTGAAATTTTCTAATACGCAACCATGTAATTCGCATTTCTCTAATCAGCAATTCTCTAATCCGCAGCTCTAATTCGTATCTCTCTCTAATCAACAAGTCTCTAATCCACGGCTGTCTAATCCGCAACTCTCTAATCAGCAACCATCTAATTCGCATTTCTCTAATCCGCAACTCTCTAATTCTCAAGTAACTCGGTAGGTTTTCAATGTTAACAACAGCCACCATTATTGCATTTACGGAAGACCTTTACATTATCCTTTTTGTTTGTTTGTTTGTTTTTTGGTTTTACGGCTCAAAGACTACAGTGGTCATGCTGCGCCGGGACCTACTGTTTTCCGAGGAATCCGAACCTCTTAAGGCCTGGGGAACCAAACCCCGGACTACAGTGAGCAGTGCGATCTTTTATGAGATCTCTGAGTAAGCGTTCTTTTTGCACTGCTGGGAGTCGAACCCGGATTAGCCGCGCAATAGGAGAACGCGTTACCACACTGCGCCACCGCAGGGCCGTTTTCCTTTTTTATTGCGTACAAACAGACAGAAAGTCCAAAAGCAATAGCGGGTTCAATATCTATTGAAATCTGTTAATTATCATAGGCGGTACTAGTGAAACGGAAATATATCACTGCACCCACTAACGAAATCTAATAAATAGTATTACGAAAGAATACAGCGATTGACCAAGGTTTACTATGACGAGTAAAATTTTGTCACTGGTTGAAATAGGAAAGGAAAACAACAAAAAAAAAATAATAAAGTAAAAAAGTAAATTAGAAATAAAAATGGTAAAAGTAACGAAAAGAGGAAAATAAATTAGAAAAAAATGAGGAAATAAAGGAAAGTAAAGAAAAGGGATGAACGTTAAATAAAAAGAAATAAAAAATAAGAATAAGTAAAACTTACCAACAGCATAAGAAAAATATTTCAACGTTCTAAGAACTACTATTTCCTTTACCAAGTGAAGTGACTGAACAGTAGTTCTCGAAACGTTGCGATATTTTGTTTTTATGCTGTTGGCAAGTTTTACTTATTCTCTCTATTTCTTTCTACATTTTATTTAACCTCCTTTTTTATTTATTTTCCTTAACTTTTCCTAATTTATTTTCTCATTTTTTTTTATATTTGTTATTATCATCTCCAACGTACTTTACTATTTTACTTACTCTTTGTTTGTTTGTTGTTTTACGGCTCAAAGACTACAATGGTCATATTGCGCCGGGACTTACTTTTTTCCGAGGAATCCAAACCTCTTAAAGCCTAGGGAACCAAACCCCTGGACTACAGTGAGCAGTGCAATTTTTATGAGATCTCGGAGTAAGCGTTCTTTGCACTGTTGGGAGTCGAACCCGGATTAACGGCGCACTAGGCGAACACGTTACCACACTGCGCCACCGCAGGGCTTACTTACTTTTTACTTCCATTTTCTTTGCTTTCCTGTCCCCTTTTTTTCACATTGCGAATTTTTTCTTTATTTTTATTTTATTTTTATTTATTTCATATTTTTTTATTTATTTTTATTTTTATTTATTTCATATTTTTTTATTTATTTTATTTTTATTTATTTTATTTTTATTTATTTTATATTTTTTGTTTATTTTATTTTTATTTATTTTTATTTATTTTATTTTAAAATTTTACTCTTCATAATAAACAGTAAGTCGAAAAAAATAGATCGTTGGATATTTAAATCTTTTCGTTACTGCGCACGTGCTGTCAAAAACGTACGTTTTTTTTACGGTGATAGGCAAGTTCGTTGGCCGTTCTTTTGAGAGCTAGATCATAATAATAGCAATATGTGTATATATATATGTATATATATATTACACTAGTTTTATTAGTTTACTTCGTGAAAATTTTGCGCGTTTATTATATCGTATTATATAATAAATTTATAAATATAGTACATCGATATTTCCCTTTCAATAGTATTCCGCAATTAAATGATCAGATGATTTCTTTATAATGTTAGGCATAAACTTAAAAGACGTTTCCTTAAACTCGCGTTTGTAAAATCACGCCTTTCGTATATGGTAATTATTAACCCTTTCGCTGCTACCGACAGGCATTGTGTAAAACCATTCGATGCCCGTATCAATGAGCTCACCTCGTTCAATTGTTCCGTCAGATGGGGAAAATCGTTCGTTACACGAATTGGCATACATGTACTCAAGCCGGGGCAAGAGGGGGCGTGGCCTCAGTTATCCCATGCTTGCGCCCCAATTGCCCCATCGAGCTATTTATATACATAGAACAATCCTCGTTTATCCTGTGCTCCATATGTACTTTCCTTTGCCCCAGTTGGCCCTTTATCCGGCCTATAGGCCTGCCTGTACTATGGACGTCTTGGCATCTATTGCCATTTTAAAGTTTCTAAAAACTTCTATTGGGTTTCGTTTCTTTACTGGTCGCATTCTTGGCTCGAGTCTTTCTTGGAAATAATTTTTCTGGTTGCCGTTTTTCTATAGTTTTAGGCATTTTTTATTTGCATGAGTATATATTTTTGTTTTATTTATTTATCATTTATTTTGTAGATGGCTCAGGGAAGTCTATACGACTATGGAAATTATTGAAAAAGTCACCGGTTGTGGTGGAGGGTGGGAAGGGAGATCATAGGCGTGCGAGAGTTCATAAGGGTTATAGGCTCAATGGGGGTTACAGAGCTACAACTCATATATTCCTATGTTAAATATACAAAATTTCATTGGAATGGTGGGTTACAACCCTCATCAACACACCCTGCGTATGCCAAGGGGGAAAGATAGTGAATATGCATTTTTTTTTATGATTCTTCGGGCGAAGGTGGCTTCTCCAGAATTGAGCTTCAAACGAAACCTTTGAATGTTTATTTTTTAGAACCTTTGATGGTTGGTTATATTTTTATGGTGTAAGTACAGTAGGGGTCCTTCTGTGCCAGGAACCTTTACAGAAGACTGTTTTTTATGTAGATGATATAATGCGTAACTTTCTGTTCCCTGTTTTAAAATTTATCATAATAATTGAATGCGTTGGGAACACGAAAAGAGTGTTTGTTTGTTTGTTTATGGTCATGCTGCGCCGGGACCTACTGTTTTCCGAGGAATCCGAACCTCTTAAAGCCTAGGGGACCAAACCCTGGACTACAGTGTCGAAAAGAGTGAAATTAACATTTGAAATGTTTAAAAGGAACCATAAAAATAAATAAAAAAAATATTTAACTCCACCAACGGTGATCCAGATGGTAAAGCTATAGAAAATCTATGTGGTACAGATACAAGGTGCTTGTTTTATTTCCTAGGTTCGATTCCCGATGTGAATTACGTTGGTTGAGGTTCAGACTCCTCGTAAGCTTGTAAGTCCCTTCCCTTAAGTTATACGATTTGGATTCATAAGATTTAAAAGTAAATCCGGCTCGCTTAGAGCATAAGGAGGAAAGAGGGAGAGGAAAAAAGAAACGGTTTTATTTGTAGGTGTACTAAATCTTCGTTTGCGCTTTTGTGCCACAGTTTAGTGTAACTTTTATGGAACATCTTTAATGTGAACTCCATTCGCAAACAAACTTGGAGCCTAAAAACAAAATACTATGTTTTAAACTACTCCTCCGTATTTCTAATATAAAAGGAGGTAATTTGCTTCTAAAATTGAGGCAATATTCATGGTTGATTATTCTCCGATTTCTACTTCTACGTCTTTTAATGATCTTGCCACCGTTCAAAGTTTTCACACAGACTAACAAATGATGGCAATTAATTTAGGGAAAAGTGTGAAGAGCAGTTTTTCCTCAAAATGGCTCCGCACATCTTCATCAAAGGTGACTAGGAATATTTTCCTCAGTTCTTGGTGGCAATAAGATCTCCAGAACTCGAGATACCCCACTAATTACCGCGTGTTAACTCGCAAACGAACAGAAGAGGGACAAAGAAGAAGCAACAACAAAAAAGAGAAGGTACAATAACAAGAGATGCAGTTGGGGCTTACACACATATACACACACACACAATCTTCGTCGTTAGCAGCGCCCTCCTTCTAATGTGTCCCAAACAACCAGACACCAAACCTGAGCGTTCGTTCAATTTACGGGTAGACTATTAAGGTATTGTATTACGGGTTCGTTAGCGAAAGCAGCTTACGGCAGCGCCATCTCGCGGCTCCCTCGTTCGTTTCAAGTCCTTCGTCAACAACAACGTCCATGTGGACAGGCAGTACGAAGGTAGGGTCGGGGGAAAATGTTCGTCGAGCCTCGTTAGTGGAAAGCCTACGTCACTGTTTACTGACTCCCGCCAAGTGGTGCAGGTAAAATGACTTTTCCTGCAAGACCCTAACGAAGGGGAAAACTTCCCACCCCCATACCGCCATCCTGTCATACAGTAATTTCTGCTCTTTCTCGTACCTTGCCAAACGATTTGCAATTCACAGTCAAACGCTATTATCAAATGCCAAGCGATTGCGAATTATTAAACGTGTAGAAATTTGCATTAAATGTCGAAATTTGAAATTCAAACGACTTTGAGTGCAATTAAACAAATAGCAAAAAGTTAAAGATTAAGTTCTCTTCCGAACGTGTGAGGTAATTTTTAGTGATTTCAATATTATGGCGTCTTCGAAGACAGCTCCTCGCCGTTGGCCAACACTTCCAATTGCAGCTTTGCGCAATTAATTACAATAACAATATTATGGTGGATTAGTTAGTTTGTTTGTGTTTTTTAAAAAGTCTTACGTGGGTTTACTTGAAGTTTTCATTTACAAAGCACACAAGGAGTTACAAAAGGCTAGACTTGCAATGTAACATCAGTTTTTAAATCACGCTCGATTTATGGTGAAACGATTCTGTAGCGTAGAATCAAAATTGCCGACTTTTTTTTATCTCATGACTACCAGGTCCATGTGCAGAATTTCTAAAAGAGAGGTTTTTTTTATGAAAATGGAGAAGATTTAATAAAAAAATTATCCTATAAGGAATTTTTAGTAATATTGTTTAAATGGGGGGGAGGTTAATCCCCAAAACTCCCTCTTGTGCACAGTCTTGGTGACTGTATCAAACAGCATGATGCAAAATATATTCATCTACAGCTCTTACAGGGGTAAAGGGAATTAAAATTTTTTGGGGTAATCATAAATTGTGAAACTATATTCGAAAATACAGTGGAACCTGGTAAAGTGATCACCTTGGTAAATTGACCACCTGAATAAAGTGACCACTTTTTATAAGAGAGAACTGGTAGGGACTTAGTCATGCCTGTACTAAAGTCTGTCGTGTATAGTGACTACCTCTCTTTGGTGGCCATTGCAATCCAGTCCTAAAGGTGGTCACTTTAGACAGGTTCTACTGTAGTTTATTATTATGCTTTCAAAAAATTACATTTATGTGGCATGTATCGCATCAAACAAAACTATTTACTCTAAAAGGAAAAGAAACAACTTTACGTATATTCATTTGCTTTTATAGAGATCTAGATATGAGTTAGAAGAGGGAGAAGCGGCAGGGGGGGAAAAGGGAGATAAATATGTATTTGTACCGTGGGTCAATAAGAAAAGAAATGAAAACAAAAAGTGTAATAGACAAGTCCAGAAAAAGTGTAATAGACAAGTCCAGAAAAAGAAGTGGATGGTGGAGACATGTTCTGCGAAAAGAACTATCTGCTACAAAGGATAAGAAAGATAAAAACAGTAACAGAAAAACAGATGCTAACAATAAAAGCAAAGGCTTTGCTTTCACATCCAGTTATGCCATAAACAGCATACAACAGAAGCGACAATGTCATGTTGCTGACCTCGAAATGGAGGAGGAGAATAAGAAGAAGAAGAAGAAATTATCAATTATATATTCTTCGTTAATTCTGAGACATGAGCATCTACCAAGAAACATAATACATTCCAACGTTACCACTTTATTTGGCCCTCCTTTAAGCCGAGGTAACTGTCTTATTTGCCCACAATCGAGATGGCCCGGTCATTAATTCTGGAATTGGCTTTTCATTACTAGAAATGGTCTCAATGATACATCGACGATACATCGTCTTTTATTTTCTTTACGGGAAGTAAATTTTTCGTGGAAAATGAAACGCTTTTTCATAAAAAGAAGAGCAAAATGAAAATTAACTAAGCAGCACTAAAAAAGGGAAAAGAAACGTTAAATGGGTAGCAGTTTGATGGCCATAAACGAGGAAAGTGGTTCTTGTCACTGCATAGGGTCTCGAGTTCAATATCAGACTTGAGAACGTTGTCTTTTTTTTTCTTAAAAAAAAAGCAGTTTGGGCCTGCAAAATGGAGTGACCTACTGAAAAAAAAAAGAAAGAAGTGTTTAATAGCGGGCCATTTGAGAGGCATTAGCAAGAAAAATAGTTCTTCTCAGGTATGGGCCTGCGAAAGCAAGGGTATTTAATTAGGATGTGGACCGATCCAAGTAAGGCGGCGTTTTGGAGTTGGTGCATTGTAATTTTGTTAATTTCTATTGTTTTTAGATGTTCTCAAGATTTGTTGGAATTACACATTCAATGCTCCTAATACTATGGATATGATAACTGCTGTTTTTTGCCACAACCTTTGGATTTCAATTTTCAGATCTTTGCACTTTGTAAGTTTGATAATTATATTATTGATTTAATTTTAATAATAATTGTTGTCATTATTATTATTTTTATGCATACGCACAACCGATCTTGATTTGATAACTATCCTCTTACGTAATTAATTTTACGTCTGCGCATGCGTTAGCAGCGTAGATATAGGGGCGGGGCCTCCTATATAAATTAAGAGCACAGTGCATTACTTGTTTCAATATTATGTGTAGTTAAAAGCAGTCCTTGTCGCTGACCTCCCCGCTTTGTGGGGTTGGTGGAACCTTATCTACGCCTCTGATATATACGCAAACACGTATTTTCTACTCCCGTTTTTATTGAAACATCAGCATGTTGAATATTTTCCATTTTATTTTCCCGCTTATGGATGTTTTCTTAACTAATCTCCGGGGATTATGACACCCGTTTCCAGGATCCCTTACGACCTCCAATTATCATTTAATGGGATTTAAGCTTTCCTTTAGGGGTGGTTGATCCGAAACATACACAAAAAGCACATGTTCCCCTTCCCCAAGAAAAAAGAAAGAGCTAGGGGAGGACCTATTCAAAGTCAAGCATCCTCTGTCCCCTAATGCTGCCCAAGTCCCCTCCAATGAGTCAGTGTACTACCTCGTTAAAAGTGGTCACACCGTTACACCATAGATGCAGCATTGAATCTGGGGTTACGGAGTACCCCACTTTGAAATTATGTTCTCTATAATGAAATTCTCATTCCGACGTGAGCCATTCCGATTACTGGGGGGAAAGGAGCCAGAGAGGGGTAGGGGTGGAGGTCACGTGATCGTGGAACGTCTGTTGTGGAAGTCACGTGGCGGGGGTGATGCGGATAATGACAAGCTTATCCAGTGATCACGTGATACCTTCCGTTATCAAATCCTCCATCCTCTCCCCTCCCACATTCGGAAATTAACCGCTTGAATGCCTACTATAATGGCTGGTCAGTTTCGGCAGGGATTGGAGGTTCCGAAGCTCGTAGAGAACTTTCTGATGGTCACTGGTTTAATGGGTTATTGGGTAACAAATAAAAATTTATCTCATGTAGGAACAAATCATACGAAAATAAGATAAAATTCAAGAGGGGGTGGGGGGATAATATTTACTGTGGCGTCTGCAAATATATTTCTACAGAAAAGATATCTTCTAGAGCCTCAGTTGTTAAGTCCACCCTAATTTTCTAACGGCGTCTTAAACGCTAGTAAATTTAAACTTAAGTTATAATGGTAAAAACAATTTATACGACAAATATGTTGGCGCAGTATAGCCCAGATGCTCTTGCGCCATAAAAAAGCCAAACAAACAAACGACAAATATGTGTACTTAAAAAGTCTTTAACAAAAATAGAGATGATACAAGATATTTACATTTAGCTAATATCTAAGGACATTAATGTGTCTCATTTAGATTTATGTGTTAAGACACCATATCGGCTTTTTATGAAAGTATGGTAAGCTGCTTTTTGAAGTTGTGCTAAGCAGCCTTTCCTTTGAAAGTATGTTAAGCCTTTGGTTTAGGTTGTCCCTTTTTTTAAAGTAGCCCAAGCCACCTTTTTGAAAGTGTGTTAAGCCGCCTTTTGCCTTGCACTTCGCTTAGCGTTGACAACAAATAAATCCGCACGAAATATATTCGAGCATTCGGTCAGCTAGACAAAAAGGTGTTTCAGGGATCGATAACCTAGGCACAATGGTGTCAACTAGCAAACGTTAGGTTCCGCTTTATAGAATAAATGCTCAACGAGTTCAAGGGGAAATTTCTTGACCAAGAAAGCACACAAGATGCTTCATTTCGAACCTTTGGACTATTTTTGATAATTCAAGCTCAGTGACGTGGAGAGAGTTGGAAGAGTTCATTCGGCTGTAAAGGGGTAAGACTTGATTTAAATCAGGGTCGGCAGCCTGTTAAAAGTGTTGTGTCGAAGAAATGATACAGTCTCATTACTGGTTTCAGTCTAAAGACACCATCGTTGCGAATGTTCATTTTGCTGTCCAACTTTTAATATAAATCAAGTAGCTTTTGTCACGTTGCTGGTATGTGTTAAAACAATTCCTTTTCTTGAATACGTCTTTGCACACCTGACTCATTCTTTACAACAGTTTAATAACGCAAAATTGTTGTTTGCGCAAGGTGGTTAGGAACGGTGAGCTTATATAACCCAAAATTACGACCTCATTACTGTATGAATCCATATGCGTTGTTTTAATGGTTTTGAAAAGAAAGAATGCCATTTTGTTACCTTTTTACAGCAGACATTTCCACATGATACTAATTATGCACAACATTAACCTCTATAAACACTTTCAGATTGTTTGTCATGTGTGACTCGGGCAAGTTAACATTAGTGTTAATAAAGAGGTTGGAATGCGGAGGGGGAAAGGAAGTTATACATGGAAAAATGATTTACGGGTCAAGCGGTTTACCATTCTGGGGCTGCAGAGATTACTGTTTTAATCACTTTTTTCGCCTAATGTCTAACAACATTCCGCTTTAAAAGATGTGGAACAACCAAAATACTTTTTTGAAAACAAAAGTTTTCTTGTGAATTTTAACAACCATATTCGGAATTTTATTTCTGCTTTTAAATCTCTCCGTGTGGTATTGAAAATTGATCCGCATGTCATGTGTGGCCACTTTTCAACTCGCCAAATTTTGGCGAGTTGAAAATTCAAAGTTGGCAAGTTGGAATTCGATTAGTTGGGGTTTGCTTCCAAATTTTAACTCGCAAACTTCTAATCCTCCACTCTCCAAATTCTCGAATTCGCCGCTCTCCAATTCCCATTTTTCATGTTAACAATAGTCGTCATTATTGTATTTACGGAAAAGCTTTAACTTTCCAGGCCTTAGCTTGTAGTAAGGATGAAGCAGCAACCGGGGCAAGCCAAAGGGCATATAGAGCACAGGGCACCCGGGAACTATTATATATATATATATATATATATACAGGGTGTTCCGAAAACATCGAATCAAAAGTATATAGCCGTGATCCTTGTGCAAAATGGACCATAATGGCCCTTTACATGGGGGGTCGGAAATGAATACCACGGAGTTATGGCTATAAACAAATAACAAAGCATGATTGATGAAAAAAATCACTCCCGAAATGAACGAATTTATCCAATAGACCGCATCTGGGCTGTATTATATATATATATAAAAGATAGCTTATTCGCTGTATAACTGTAACATGTGGGAGTTAACGATTTTCGAACCAAACCCCGACTACAGTGAAAAGATCGCACTGCTCACTGTAGTCCGGGGTTTGGTTCCCTAGGCCATAAGAGGTTCGGATTCCTCGGAAAACAGTAGGTCCCGGCGCAGCATGACCATTGTAGTCTTTGAGCCGTAAAACCACAAAACAAACAAACAAACAAACGATTTCGAGCCAATGAAAATTGTATTTGAAAGTTTGGCCTTTAATTTCCCAACTTCCGCCGTCGCCAATTTTTGGCGAGAATGGCGAACTTTTGGCTGTAAATCATGAGCGAAAACAAAAGAATCTTCGGAGCATAAAAGTTTATGATTGGCAGGTGGAGGGCATTGATGGATCTAGTATGAATCCTAGAGGTGGGGAGGGTGGCGATTTGTATGGAAGTATGCAAAATAATTTGAACCCTCTTAACTGCTTAATCATTTTCTCAAAGTCGCTTCAAAAATTGCATATATTTTTATTACATATTTCAAATCTACATGCATTTGAGAGTTAAAATATGTAGCACATTTTTGTAAACAAGATTTTTTTAATATAAATTTCGTGCATAAGAACAGGCTTTCATAAAAATCAATTTTAAGAGTAATCGTTTAAATTCAAAAATTCTGAAAATAAATCTTGATTAAATTATGATTTAGGTTTTTCAAGTATTTTGGCTATCCACCCCCCCGTAAGCAAAAGTTAACAAATTAACATTTACCAACATAGGAAAATAAGATAATCGGCACCCCCCACCACACAGATGCTTACGTAATACTTGAACAATTCCTTACTTTATAGAATACAAATATAAAGCATTTATACTAATAAAAACCACTCTCTGAACTTTATCTGGGAGCCATATTCTGAATACAAAAACCGATAACAAAGGGAGCGCTTGCAAAATCAGTTAGTGAACTCTATGCAAATACGAAAATTTAGGCGACAATAACGCCATTTGTTGACCAAACTACGACTAGAAGTCTAAATATTGTAGAAAATGCATTACCGACAGTTAAACGGTGGAGAAGCG
Organism: Dysdera silvatica; assembly: GCA_006491805.2. Classification (NCBI taxonomy): domain Eukaryota; kingdom Metazoa; phylum Arthropoda; class Arachnida; order Araneae; family Dysderidae; genus Dysdera; species Dysdera silvatica. Next base: position 133,504,489 of record QLNU02014176.1, read on the forward strand.
GGATGCGCTTTTAAATAGATGGAAAAATTGCATACCCGCGAAAATCGCGGGATGAAAAATTTTGTTACTTTCATGTTGCCCGTGGAAATCGCGGGATAAGCAGTCAGAGGGATAAACTGCAGGGTAGAGGATGTCACAGTAGCGCAGTTGGTAAGGCGTCCGTATACGGATCTTGTTAACGCATGCTGGGCGGAGGGTTTGTTCCTTTTAGTACTGGGCGCCCTTGGCCGCACGGGCCCCTGTGCAATCCCCCCTTCCCCCTATTGCCTGCCCTGCCCTTCGTAGCAAAAATTGGAACAGTCCTTAGGCAAACTTCCTTAATCGGTGTTGCGAGGTTTGAAAATTTGATTTTTCAAACTAAACTTCTTATTTTGAACCAAGAGAGTTTCCACGGACCTAGGGGGCATCCCGGTGTTCATAGAGCTCCACCGGGAAAAATTGGAAGTTGCAGCCCTACGTAGGAACCCTGAAATCTTTGACTAGCCTCTAGCGGGAGAAAATAACTGCGGAAAGGGGCAATTTTGTCCTTCCTTCCTTCTGTGCATGTGCACTTCATAAATGCAAGCACGTCGCGGCTTCTGTACTAGTAATGCCAAAACGCGATATAAATTAGCTAGATGTACTAGAATTTGGCCGCTAAATAGCGGGAGGAGACGGAGCTTCTCCTGTCGCGTTTCTGCGCTTGCGCGTGGACTGCAGTGGAGCAAAAACATAGTAATGGCGGGAAACATGGTAATGGAGGAAAATTGTGGCAGGGAACCTGGAAAAGTCAGTCTGAGCTGCAAATCATGTGACAAAACTTCCCCAAAATCTTATAATTTGAAGAGTCACGTTAAAAACGTGCATCCATCGGAGTCTGAAACTCGTGAATGTACTGTTGTAAATAAAAGTTTTGAATGACATTGTTGTAACGCCTGTGTTTCGAACGACAACCTCTCCGTTCATTTTCAAGAAGAGCATGAAATACTTATGTAGAGACTGAAAATGTTAAGTTTGCTACGTTTGAAGATTTTAAGTCATGGAAAGCAACAGGGGCAAAGATAATTAGTACAGAAAAAATCATTTTACATGTCATCGATCTGGAAATTTCAAGCCTACAGGTAATGGATTAAGAAATATTAAAATGCAGGGGACTAACAATAATTGGGGAGTTCTGCCCAGCCTATATGGGAGTCTTCGAAGAAACTAGTGGGAAATGTTCAATTACCTATACAAAACACATGTAGGGCATCAGAATGAGCTTGGACATTTATTCCTCACTAAATCTGAATGAGAAAATTTGGCTGCAAAAATTGCAGCGAAGATGCCATTCGACATAATTTTAGAAATTGAGAAGATCTGTTACGGAAATTTCCGGATTGAAAAGGCTGCATCTGTTAACGAAAGCTGGTTTGCACAACATCAAAAATTTATTTAACAAATTCAAGTGCTGTGCGGTAAAAAGTTCATGACACCAGTGTTGAAGCATGGATAAATGAAACAAAAGCTGATGGAAATGATTGTGTTTTGTTTTATAAATCGCAAGATATTGTTTTGGAGGATTATCCAAATTTAAAACGTGATGATTTTCTATTAATAATAATGACCGATGCTCAAAAACGAATATTAAAAAAGTATGGCCATGACTGTGTATGTCTTGATGAGATACATGGAATAAACAGTTACAATTTTGGCCTAACGACATTAATGGTGCAAGACGATATGAGACAGGGTTTTCCATGCACATTTATAGTGTCTAATAGGTGTGATCAGACAGTCTTGGCATTGTTTTTCTCTGAAATAAAGAAAAGAATTGGTAGACTGATGACTAACGTCTTTATGACGGATATGGCCGAGGCCTTCTATAATGTCTGGATGGAACAGATGGGTGCACCAGGGAAACGCCTTTATTGCTCTTGGCACGTCGACAATGCCTGGAGAAAGAACCTGAAAAAAATAAAAGACCGTCAAAAGTAATGTGATATATATAAAATATTAAGAACGTTGCTCGAAGAGAGAGAGAGAAAGAAAGTTTTAAAACAATGCTTGATAATTGTCAAAACTGCCTGCTCCAAGATGAAGAAACGACAGAATTTGGGAAGTATTTTTTAGACACCTATTCTAAGTGCACAACCTTGTGGGCTTATTACTACAGACTGCATTGTGGTCTAAATACTAACATGCATCTCGAAAGCATGCACAGGACCCTGAAGTATCAATACTTAAAAGGGAAAAACATCAAAAGATTGGATAGAGGGATATTTTCCATCATGCAACTGATAATGAATAAAATTTTTGAGAGACTGGTAATGTTAAGTAAGGGAAAAGTCTCTTCAAAGTTGAAAGACTTGAGAAAAAGACATAAAACAAGTCTGTCATACGATACCACAATCATCAAAGAAACTAATCGCAGTTGGACTGTAACATCATCGGGATGTGGGGAATTGTATGATGTAAAACAAGTTGCAGACAATTGCTGTTGTAGCTTAAAATGCAAACGGTGCAAAAATAATCCTTGCCTTCATATGTATGCTTGCAGTTGTGTTAACTCTTCTATCAAAAATAACATGTGCAAACATATTCATAAAATCTGCATGGAGTTTGAAGTTTTTAAAAAACTTCCTTCAAGTGCTGATGATTTATCACTTTGTACGGAAGATGGGGAAATGCTGCCTTATTGGTTTATTTACAAGAAACTTCCGAAGTGGTGGTGTCATCAGCAGTAGATGTAAATACGAAAAGAGGATGTGTATTAAAGAATGCTTCAAAAGTTGCGCACTCGTTGAAGACAGTAGATGAACTTGATGTATTTGACAAGCTGGTGAGGGCAGTTAATCCCATGGGGGCTGCAATGCGCACTGATGTAGGAAAAAGAAAACTCCCTGAAATCTTAAATAACGTGCCTCCGAACAAAAACATAATACCACAGATAGGGTTGCATTCAACCAAAAAACTGCGAAAAAGCACGAAAAACACTATCACTAAACCAACCATAACAGAAAAAATGAGCATTGCTCTATAACTTATTTCAAATGACGAAAACTGAGAGGAGAAAATATGCTAAAATGGCGCTAACTACCTATCGCGAATGACTAGTTCACTCTAGTCATTAAACGACTGTGGTATAAACGATTATACTATTAGCTGGCGTTTTACCTGTAAACAACCAGTGAATAACCAGGCGCTAAGATAGACATAAGGCTACTTGAAAACAATAACAATGTTTAATATAGTCTTACTATTGAAAAGCCAGCATGATCGCATAGTATACAAATAAACGTTGGGATATAATAATGAACTGTGTCTGATATATTCTATGTATCAGGAGCTATAATTACAATATGCGAAGGTTTCCACGCTCATTGCATGGCAGCACCGTTCTTATGAGTTTGAGCCGTGATTGCTCGTTAAAATCGATACAGTTAAGATAAACACCTACTGTAAAACACCAATTTCACCTAATGGATATATGCCATATTGTTGCAATATCAAAATGCAATACAAATATTTACACAAATAAAAGGGTTTTCTGTACTATTTAAAAAAAAAACTCTAACACTATCTTCCCTGATTCGCGCTTATCTTACTCGAGGCCTGACTCTACAAACTATCCCTTTCCTGCAGAACCGTGGTACACCACATATCAAGGGTAAAGAGAGAAGCAAACTCACGTTATACGGGTTCCGTCCACCATCCATCCACGTCCGCCAGACACTCGGGGGAAAACGTGCGGGTGACTGGTCCGGGAAGACGTGGCTTCGGGAAAACTGGTCCGGCAAATGTGACACCGGGAACCGTCTCAGGAATTGGTCTGGCAAATGTGACTCCGGAAAATCTCCTCGGGAATTGGTCCGGCAAATGTGACTCCAGGCAATCGTCTGCTCGCTCCTATGCGCCGGAAAAACGGCTCGGATGCTACTGCTCCAGCTTTGGCAGCCAAAGACAAATATGCACAAACCTTCGTACGCTGGGTCTGGGAACAACGTTTCCCCACTTCTAACTGCGACTTTAGGGCCCTCGCTCGTTTAAACAATCTTACTCGTAACCGACCAATTCTCTCTCATCGACGGCTTCTATCACGACCCTTCACCTCGAAGTGCAGATCCGCTCCTTTTCCGACCACCTCTAATGGAGATCAGACCCTCTTCTCCCTCTGACCTTTCTCAATAGGGATCAGATCTCTTATCCTCTCTAAAAATCTCCCATCACCTTCCTCATCCATAAACGACCTTCATGTCCATCAACCTATTTCTAGCCAATCTCGGGTTTGATCAATTCTCCCTTCCAATCACGTCCTTTCCTCCTATCTCACCGACCACTCGACCTGCGGTTTCATTTGCCCGTTCGACCCTACGGAGCCTCCTTCTTCGTCCCGCCTTCCCTAAATTTCCTCTTCGATTTTTACGGCCTAACGATATATTACTCCGGCGCACCGTCGACATTTATATTGCCACGTTATTGTTCAATAACATTTTTCCAGGCGCCCTTTTTGCGATAGCATCTGTCTGGACCGCAAGCTGACCTTCACCACCATCCTAGTCCCTATACCCAAGCCTGATTCATCCTCCAGCATCCAACGGTCATTTTTATCCAAGATTCCTTTAACATGAATTTTATTTCTGTATTCATTTCCATTTTATCGCTTCCCACTGTCATATCGTGAATAACTGTTCACGAT
>QLNU02014176.1:133524809-133557096 GCA_006491805.2 Dysdera silvatica
GAATTGGAATAAATATAACTTTAACCGGAACTAAATTAATTAATAATTATCGGCATCATATTATTTTAAAAGATTTTTTCTGACATCGCGGTGGTGCAGTGGTAACATGTTCGCCTAGCGTACGGTTTTTCCAGGTTCGACCACCACCTGTTCAAAAAAAAAAGTTTCCCGACTACCTGATCAGCGTAGTCCGGAGGTTGGTCCCCTAGGATGTTCAGATTCCTCGGAAAACTGTAGGTACCGGCGTAAAACGGCCATTGTTCTTGCGCCTTAAAACTGAAGTAAAAAAATTAAAACATTTTTATTAAAGGACTGTGACTCAGGTAGAGGCTTAAGATATGAAGGGTCATATATCGAAACCGAGGCCTGTAGCCAGGACGAAGAGGCAACTGGGCAAGGCAAAGGTCATATGGAGCACAGGGCACCCGAGGCCTGTTCTATATATATATAAATAGTTGGATGGGGCCACGCTACCGCATGCCCCTGGCTTGGTTACAGGCCTGCTGCAACCCTCTTTTTCGCAGCAACTTTTTTTTTAAACGGCGCAAAGATAACCTGGGTCATGCTGCGCCTTGACCTACAGTTTTCCAAGGAATCCGAAACTCAGTCAGTGCCGTATTTACAATGCTTAGACCAATGAGCTGCGGATTGACCCTTTACCCGTATATGTGTTTCTCAAAGGGATCTTTCCAAGTAATCTTTGTTGACGTTCCTCCTGCCAAGAATAGTTAAGTTAGGTCAAGTCAGGTGTAAGTAACTAAGGAGTATGTGTGTGTGTGTGTGTGTGTGTGGAGTACTTTATCGTTGTAGTTGAGTCAGACACACTCTAGCTTCATAGACCCCATTACACGACTTTTTTTTTTTTTGCTTCAGTTCAATTCTCTTGTCACATCGCACTTCATTTCAGCTCCCAGCCTTGTTAGCCCTTACTTAGACGGTGAAGCCTTTCATCACGTTAGTTTTCTGCATCTTCTACATTGCACTAACGCACGGCATGAAGCCTGAACGAAGACATACCAAGATGGCCGCCAGTCTCCGTATCGCGCCTCGAAGCGTGACAGTGCTTCGTATCTTTTACACGATCAGTTGGCATTAAGCGCTATGCAGGGTTTAAGCTGCAGTCGCATTTTTCGCAAAATGCGACGAGTTGCTCGAAAATGCGAAGAAAAAATTTTTGCCCATCGCGAAAATGCGACAGGCATTTTTAACCACAGTTTATTCTCTGAAAACAGGATTCCTCGATTCCAGAATATCCGTTTTGCACTTCAGCGATCTTTTCTTGTTCCTTTTCGTTTCCTCTTCAAAATTCTTAACAGCACCTGTTAAGCATCGTTGATATAAATAATTTCATTGATAGGGTTCTTGGAACAACGAAAGCAACTAATATTTTTTAGCATTTTGCTACAACTTTTTTCCCATTTTAGCATTTTTGCGACAGCATGTTTCGAGCCAGCTTAAACCCTGACGTTATGTGAACGGAGAGTTGAAAAAAAAAATAATAATAAAGGATCTCGGTAAAAGAGGCTTAAAGTTCATATTAGAGGTTATTTTTTTTACATATATGCGCGCGTCTGCGCGTATTTCTACATTGCTATTTGTGTTACGCATTTCTGTCCGAAAACTTGTGCAGCAAAAGGAATTAAAACAAAAGTAACATTTATGCGTTTGTGGAGCAGGAGGTAGAAAGTGGTAAAATTAAACAAAAGGGAAAATCTCAAAGAAAGCAATGTGTAATTATCGTAAAAAAGAAAGTTTCCGCTGTCTTTGAAAAGGATTGAGCACAATTACAGTGCAAACAAACGATAAACTTTAGAATTATCTTTTACGCGGTGGCAACATCTTTAGTTTTAATCTGCTTCACCCGAGGGAACCAATGAAAGCTTCGGATGGGGTGTGCGTCACATCCGTCCGAAATGATAAATCTTCGTTAGTTTTCTATGAGTCACAACACTTTTAGTGCGAAATTGGGGATAATGAATTTATAACCAAGCGACGCAGACGAATATTGCGAGAACTCTTTTCATCTACGCGAGTCGTCGTAGCAAAATGTATCTCATAATGACATCGCGACTTTGTCAACAAACAAGCTGCTATCATGAAATTGCTATTTATTTACAATATTAAAAGCTGTTGCTATTTTTAGGACTAAGAACAGTCATGTTCGAGCTTTCTTGCTGCGCTAAAAGCGTCCATTAGTATTTTCTAGTGCTCTAAAAAACGTCTATTAGATTTTTCTGCTGCGCTTAAAGCAGTTGCCGACCTTTCTTGTTGCCAGATACCTAAAGACTTTTAGTCTCACCAAGTTTTAAAAAATCGTCTGCTGATCATACTTGATTTTGAAGAACAATCGCGCAATCGAAATATTGATGGCCGGCTTGACGAAAAGATTTTGTTTACACAGTTCTTTGTATAATATATATATTTACTGGGAAGTTCATATATTTTGTATATTAATTTGTATTCTATAGTCTAGATTAATTTTTATTTCATATACTAATTTCACTTTTATATATTAATTAATAATAGCACTGAAATTAACTCAATGAGCATTAATCCACGACAAACGGAGAAAATATATGGAGAAAAGTATTGAAATTTTGCAGTCATTATTCTTCAGTTTTAGTTTTCGTATAAAGAGAAAGAAAACGGAGATGTACACAAAACTTGCGCATTCCTTATAAAGCAAATCAAAATTTTATAGATTTACTTTTCAATAAAATTTAAAAAAAAAAAAAATTCTAACAAAAAAATATCGATAATGATTCTTCAACAGAAATTGTTTGTTTGTTTGTTTGGCTTTTTTATGGCGCAAGAGCATCTGGGCTATACTTTTCTTCAACAGAAATTGTGATACAAATTTTAAATAGCAAAAATCGTGCGTCTAAACCTAAAACGATTGTTTAAAGTAATGACAGTGATAACCAGTTCCATGCGCTGGTTATTAAAGATGGGGGTAGATAAAAAAATAGGTGAATTGAGTTTTTCATCATTGCACTTTTTTTTTCGGAAGTTGATTAATTTTTTTTATAATTTGTTTATGTTCAAACTAGGTTTTTATAAGATACAATATTATTTACGAGAAGAGAAAAAAGAAACCATCAGATATACATATATATAGCTTTAATTAATTACTAAGTTTACTAAAACATGGAATTATAATTTGTTAATTATTTCTTATTTTAATAAATATATTTTGATAGACTTTTGTTTATATTAAAATTATGAAAGAGATATATGTATTAAAACTGACTGTGATGCATTAATAAGTTGTAACTTCTTTACAATGAAAATTAGTTTTAAATACATTCAAAAAAGTCTTATATTTTATTTTTTTATTGAATATAAACTACCTGAAAATGTTGTAGTAGGGTAAAGGAGTTTTCGTTGAAAGACAGATGAATTTATGTTGACTTGAACGAATATCCGTTATGAAATGTTGAGTTAGAATGAATTAGTGTTGAGTAATTAGTGTTGAGAAATGTTGAGTTAGTTAGAATTATGAATGTTGATTCAAAATCTCAAGAAAGGTCTAGTTATTCGGGGCAGAGGAACACCATTGTATTAATATTACAAAAATTGTTTTTCATTTAATGTTCACATAGTTATTACATGTATTATTAGTATTATAAAAATGTTATTTATTTGCTCTGTGATATTTATTGAAACAGTGTTATATTCTGAAAAAAAGAAAAAAATCGTAAAATATGGTGATTCGTAAATATTCCACCATGTGAAGATTTGCGAAATAAAAAATTAAAAGAAATTATATTAGACTTTAAATAAAATAAATCATCTGTAAATTCATGTTTTGTATATAGTGTAGTTTATAAGAGTGCATTGTATATAGAGGGTCAGTTTATATATAAATTGTAAATAATTCAATGGAGATAAATACTATCTTTTATTTACATTGCATATAGAGGGTCAGTTTATATATAAATTGTAAATAATTCAATGGAGATAAATACTATCTTTTATTTACATGTTGTTGGCATATTCATTTCTAATTTCTTGAAATCCTGTTACCATTTAAAAGCGATGAGAAATAGTTCTGGCAACTTTTTCGAGCGTCTTGGTGCTCTTTTATAGCTAACTGACGCTGAGCAGGCGCTTTTCTTTTTACAGATTTCACCCGTTCTATCAACACAATTAATTACAAATGACTTAAAATAGCTGTGATGGAAATAATCGTGTCTGGGATGAGTGTATGGCTTTTAACACCGCCTGCTGTGTAGTGTTGGTCCAATACATCACCTTTCAACGACTAGCTTGTGATGGATTGGCGGTGAACAATTGGCGATAAGCAGGTGCCCAGACGATCCCTTTTATACTGTAAACAAAAACCCTTTTAAAAGGGTTTATGTATTTACTTTTCAGATATACGGATGTGAACTGTTTCTTTTACGGTAATTTTACTTTAATTATATTACTCTCTGAGATTGTTTTATGTAGATTTTTGTACTAATTAATAAAGAGTCGCTAAAATACAGCAAACCTCTTCATCCTGATTGCCCTTATTATGCGGTCACTTTTCTAAAGTTTTCGTTTCACGTCCGAGCAATTCTTACTCGTTTGCGATTGACGTGTAATTAATGGTCCTCTACCATGTTTTGGAATGATTATTCGCCAATTATAGCGCCCACGCTAAAACTTCGATAACCTTCTTTCACTACGTAAATAATTTTTCCGGGTTGCTGTTGAGATACTACATTTTGTGACAAAGGTGGACAGTTATTACATTTCAACCTTATTCGAGAAATTTTATGACGTATTGTATATAGAATGTATTTCTTAAAAATATTCATTAAAAGAAACACTACTATGGATTTCCTCCAATTTCATACATGCAGGCGGTCACGACTAAAGGGCGCCATGATAGAATTCATCAGTAGCACTCATAGTGAACGCAATGGCTCTGTAGTAGACAAGCAGCCATGTACCTAAAACTAGATCTGATATCCATGTTCATAGTTATGTTAATGTTCGCTATGTTCATATTTATATTAATGTTCGCTATGTTCATAGTCATATTAAATTTCACTATGTTCATAGTTATATTAATGTTCGCTATGTTCATAATTATACCCGTGTCCATTATGCTCATATTTATAACCATGTTCATACTTATACACAAGTTCAATATGTTCATAATTATACCCATATTCATTATATTTATAATTATATCTGTGTTCGTGATTACATCCATGATCTGTATGTTCATGATTACATCCATGATCTGTACATAATTATTTCAATGTTTATTGTGTTTGTCACTTGTTCTGTACCCCCCATTTTTTTTATTTTTTTTTTATTTTACGTGCAGTGAATGTGCATGTATATTAATTTTTTAGGCCTGGCTCAATTGTCACATAATATATAGTAGTATAAACATGCTATTAAGCTTTTACATATATTTACAAGTAAAAAAAGGGCACGTTTTATTGTTTGGTGAGGGGTGCATAGGCGTACGCAGAAAGTTCATAAGGGGGGGCTTTAAGCTCATTGGGGGGTTACACTCCTACAACTCACATATGCCTTGTACGCAGGGTGGTGGTTGCAATGAAATATTGCATATTTAACAAAATACAACACTTCATAGCAATCACCACTCTGCATACTCCAGTGTGTGGAGGGGATGGTCTATTCGCGTTTCTAATGTTAACGTTCCCCATATACGAGTATTCGTTGACGAGTTGATGATCCCCAAAAAGTTAGTAGTAGTAGTAGTAGAGTGGGCAAGAGAGAAGGGGGGTTGGGAAGGGTGGCCGCCGGAGGCGGCGCTGTAATCCCAGTCAGAAGTTGTTAGACTGGTTTTACCTGGAACAACAGACTAATCAGAAGGGTAAAGGTAGCAATCCGGGGACCTTTATTTTAAGTTTGTACAGAACATCCCATTGCTATTATATTTGGCAAGAAATCGCCAAAAAAACCGAGTTATCCATCGCGTCGCCTCCTCATCTCCTCCACAAAAAAATCGCTCTGCTTTAATTGACAGTTTTGTTAGGGATCATCTTCTCAGCGTTGGAGTGTACAGGGCTCGACAATGTACTGTACAAGCAGGGTTTAAGCTGGCTCAAAACATGCTGTCGCAAAAATTATAAATTGAGAAAAAGTTATAGCAAAATGCTAAAATGGGAAAAAAGTTGTAGCAAAATGCTAAAAAATATTAGTTGCTTTCGTTGCTCGAAAAATCGTATCAATGAAATTATTTATATCAACGATGCCTAACAGGTATTGTTAAGAATTTTGAAGAGGAAACAAAAAGGAACAAGAAAAGATCGCTGAAGTGCAAAACGGATATTCTGGAATCGAGAAATCCTGTTTTCAGAGAATAAACTGTGGTTAAAAATGCCTGTCGCATTTTCGCGATGGGCAATAATTTTTTCTTCGCATTTTCGAGCAACTCGTCGCATTTTGCGAAAAATGCGACTCCATCTGAAACCCTGTGTACAAGGTACACAACTGTACAGGGCGAACCATACTTTCCAACCTCAACATGAAAAGCTTAGAACTTAGTAAGAAAAGATGATTTTCAATTCTCCATCTGTAAAAATCTGGTCGCCAACGGCGACCAGATTTGTGGAGTTCTGCCCATATAAAACTTTCGGGGAAGGAAAGTAGTTTACCATTAGACAACATTTCTATATTGCGAAACATCAGAGGGTGGCTAAACATTATAACCCAATAGTAATATACCATTTTCTTTTCCAACTTGGATTTCTGCAGAGAATAAATCAAGTGCAATTCAACGTCTGCGCTTCCAGAAGCACCCTCCTTTTCCTTTGCATCGATCGCTCCGCTTATGCAGACGATTGGAATCACTTTCGACAAATAAAGTGGAACTACTTTATCTATCAGACTGTTCAAGGCACATGTGCGTCGTAGTTATTATTTAGTTAAATAATCTTGAAAGGGGGCTGGGCCACCACTCCGTAGTCAACAACCGTTTGTTAAAAAACAATTACCCAACAGCTACAATTGCCGAACTTCCATCAGCCGGCAAAAACGGGGCCACAGTCAACGATAGGAAATGAAACGATGGTAACTCTCTCTGATTTCCTTTGTGGCAATGAAAAAGGGACCCTCCTCATATTAAATTGTAACCAAGGCTTGATATCCTTCGGCCCTGCCGTTGCCCAGTGGTGGCTCGTTCCCTAGTGTGTCGTTGTTCCGGGTTCGGATCTTGATGACTTCAAGAACAAACAGCGCTTATTGACTAACTTATCATCATATTTCTGGGGTTGGTAGCCTGGAACCGATGTAAAGTTTGTGGGGCCATGGGGGCCCCAAACCCCCAATATTTAATATAAATTACAATTTTACATGTACGTATTGTGATATATGTGTACATAACATGTACCTAGAGCAAAAATTCTTCTTTTTTTCGTACATGTATACTGAAAGAAATTTTATACAATAATTTCGATAATTTTGCCCATGAAAAAATTGTGTAAGTTAAACTATCAAAAACAAAAATCATTCATGTTATTACATCTCCATCACTTAACAATAAGAAAATATATATTCAGGGCCGAAAGGGTCTTTTTATTTTGGGCAAGTTGAACAAACTGCCCCTTGTGCATTTGCGTCATTTCGATTGCAACATTTCACATGAGGTAAGATATAGAATTGTCCATCGGTGGTATGTAAGCTTTCAAAATGTTTGCGATTTTGAAGTCTTGGGATTTAGGATGGTCGACATGTAATTGGTGTTGTCAAAATATCTCAAACAGGCGTAAGACATTTCCAGTTTTTCTCAATTCTTTGGTGTTCATTTTTTGTGTTTGTTTCTTATATTTACTTTCATAATTCGATTAATAAATAATCGTTCCAAAGTCATGCGATGGGACATAGCAGTAACATACAGACAGTAGTAACGTATTCGCCTAACATGAAGAAAGTGCTAGTTTTTTTTTTGTTTTTTTTTTTTTGTGTTGGTGGTGGTGGTGTTTGTTTTAATCCAAAACGATAGCGGATGCTTCCTGTTTTTCAACTAATCTTTAGTTCTGGCTTTGATTCTCCTTTGGCAACAGGTGTTCGGAAAACTTAATGTCCTGACACGGCATGACCCTAACTGTCTCACAAACATCCCAATAGTGCATCCACATAGTAGTTAGGTTGCTGTGTTTATAGCATCATGAAGTTTAAGACATTTACGTTACGTGGCCGAATCTGTTTGTTGAAGTTGAATTAATGTTTACTCAATTCGGACAAACGTTCAATCAAATCAGGTGTGAGTTTAACCAATCCAGATACACATTCCGTGTAATTGAACTCCAATTTGGAGATAACACATGGGCATTAAGCGTTATATCAGGAGATAATAAATGGGTTTTATCTGAATGAGAAAATTGCATACACATATCGGGGCTTACGATAGTATTGGTTGATGTGTTCAACTATGCTACAGCGAAGTCAGAAACATATTTTCTGGTGAACTACATCAATATATTGCATAGTAAGCTAAGTCCATGTATCGTACGATAAGCTAAGTCCATGTATCGTACGATAAGCCAAGCCCCTGTATTTATTGTATGACAGATCTAGCCAAACAAACATGTTGTGTGATAGAACAAGTCAGTGTGTTGTGTTTGTTTATTTAACGGCGCAAAGAAACAAAGGACATGCTGCTCCGAAATTTACAGATTTCTGTAGAATCATAATCTCTTGAGACTTAGAGAACTAATCCTCGGACTTTAGCAAGCAATTTGTAGGTAAACGTTTTATTTTGGCCCCACTGGAGTCAAACCTGGGATAACGGCATGATAGGTGGACGCGTTACCACTGCGCATAATCACAGGATCCCATTGTATTTATTATGTAATAGACTAGATCAGTGAACTGGGTGATACATCAAATCAATTCATTGTGACAAGTCAATATATTGCGATAATCAAATCAATATACTGTGGTAATCAAGTCAATGTATTGTGATAATCGTCACTATATTGTCTTAATCGAGTTAATATCTTGTGATAATTAAGTCACTATATTGTGATAATCGTCAATATACTGTGGTAATCAAGTCAATGTATTGTAATGATCACGTCAATATGGTGTAGTAATCAAGACACTGCATGGTATGATTGACTTAGTCAATGTATAGTGTGTCGTACCATTCATTTCACGATCTTCCATTTTATGTCTGTACCTTTATTTCCCAGAATCAGTAGAGCCAGGCCCGTATCCAGGACTTCAAAAAGGGTGCTTTTTGGGAGGGGGGGGATGAAGGGTGTCAATGAAAATAAAATTTTATCTCATACGGAATTTAATATCGAAGCCATTAATGTTGTTCAAATTGGGGTATGGTTAACCCCAAAATTGCCCTCCGTGTGTATCAGGTGCGGAGTGGGCCGCTGGCCCCTCACTAACGATAAGACTTACGACTCCGAGTCTTATCGTTAGTGAGGGCGCACCGGTGAGCGGCCCACTCCGCAAGGACTTGCGCCCTCCGAAAATCCACGGTATGCGCCCTTTGAGAGGACCCAGTCCGCCCCTGATGTGTATAGCCTTAATTGGGGTAAAACCTTCTAATTAAATATATATATCATACTTAACATCTATCATTAAAATCAAACATAAAATATTTCTAATGTGTTATAGCACAGTCTAAAATTTATAAAAATTCAATTTAAACACATTATCATTAATGTTTTTATGAATATTGGTTTTTCAAAAATATTTATACAATAATCAATGCAGGTTTAAAAAAAAACAAAAAACTATTCGACAATTAGCCATCACATATTTGTGATATTAACTACTGCTTACCTTGTGTATTTAACTAAAAACAGCTAACTTTCTTTGATAATCATATGTGCTCTATCGCCCAAAAATATTCCCTCATAACTCTCATCAATTGTGAGAACAATGCGTTTGAAAACAGATGACACACCACGAAAAAAATTATTCTCTAAAGCTGTGTTGTACAACTTATTGGGGCCGCGGGCCACAAAAAATTTTTCACAGATAACTGGCGGGCCAGTGATTAAAAAAAAAAATTACTGAAGCTTCATATCAAAGTTTCTTCAGGTTATTTTTTTTATTCACTTTAGATACGGAAAGGGGTTGCCCAAGCTATTCCTTGTTTCTCAAAAAAACAAAAAAAATGTTTTGGATTTTTTTTTTTTATTCCAAACAGTTGTCAGCGGGCCGGATTGATACTGTTGGAAAGCCGTATGTTAGATAACCCTGCTTTAAAGTTAGTCTCTATCACTGTGAAACCTCATACAACCAATAAGTATATACAGGGTGATCCAAATCAAACAGGTGTTTAGACCTCTCTGTTGGGAAAACTACTTGGCCAATTTCACCTAAATATCGTACACATGCTCTCCTGGGTATGCGATATTGATTTCTGAAAGAAAACATTGAGTTCATATTTCGGCCGCTAGGGAAGGAAATGGCGCTGCGGAGCAGGCAATTTATTAATATTAACAACGAAAAAGTGTTTTAACATGCAATAACCTTTATTGCAATCACATGAAATTAACTACAAATTACAGTATACCGTAGGATAGTAGGTATGACTAAAAAAAAGATTTGTGCAATAACTTTATTGCTATCATATGTGGAACCACACTATCATCACAGATACGGCTCGATATGTCCCCCGTCTCTTTGCTCTAGAAATTGCATTCGATGCACAACACATTCCACGGCAGAACGTAACTCATTCGCTTGGAGGTGGGATACATGTTGCGAAATTCTGTCTTTTAAGACTGCTAAGTTCGGAACATTGCCTTTATAAACGCAGCTCTTTAAATATCCCCACAGCCAAAAGTCACAAGGGTTAAGATCGGGTGACCGAGGCGGCCAAGATGTTGAAAATGACCTGCTAATCACTCTGTCATCCGAAAAGTTTTGCCGTAATAATGTTTGAACAGGCAACGCGATGTGCGGGGGTGCACCATCTTGCATGAAAATTGTAGTGTCAAGACAATTTCTCTGTTGAAGCGAAGGAATGACAAAGTTCCAGAGCATAAATGCATACCTAGAGCCAGTAACAGAACATGTCATTGGCCCCGAGGCCGTATTTTCTTCAAAGAAGTAAGGACCAATGACGAAAGATGAGGTGAAGCCACACCACACTGTCACTTTTGGAGCATGCAACGGAATTTGTTGATGAACGTGGGGATTTGTGTCAGACCAAATACGGCAGTTACATGTGTTTACAGCGCCATTCAAGTGGAAATGGGCCTCATCACTCCACAGTATCTGCCAAGGCCATTCATCATCCACTGTCATCCGAGCAATGAACATCAAAGCAAATGTTTTCCGCACGTCATTATCACCAGAAAGCAATTGCTGAGTGTGGGCTATCTTATATGGATAAAACTTCAGGACATTTCTCATAACTCTCCACACTGTCGTATATGGCATGTCCAATTCCCATGATATCGCACGTGCACTACTGCTACCATGTGCACTTGCTGCTCCCTGCTCCACTACTGCAGTTGCAACTTCTTCAATTTGCTGCACTCGAGTTGGTTTGCGGCCTCGTCCTGATTTAATGGCGAATGTTCCAGTCTCCTCAAAATACAAGACCATTTTTCGAAGATTTGTAATTGTGAGAGTGCGTCTGCGTAAACCTTTTACCTGCCGAAATGCTTTAAGTGCAGCAGAAGCATTGTTATTTCGTTGATAAAAGAGCTTAACAAGTAACGCGCGATCTGGTAAAGTAAGTTTCATGACGGAGTCCTCGTATGGTGAAAAAATGCTTCACGACTCCTTATATAGGCAGAGGATGTTGCGCATGTTAAGTAATATGTAAATTGCCTGCTCCGCAGCGCCATTTCCTCCTCTAGCGGCCGAAATATGAACTCAATTGTTTCTTTTAGAAACCGAAACCGCATACTCAGGGGAGCATGTGTATGAAATTTGGGTGAAATTGACAGAGTAGTTTTCTCTACAGAGAGGTCTAAACACCTCCTGTTTAATTTGGATCACCCGGTATATGTAAAAGCAGGGCCGGCCTTAAGCCGGGGTGAGCGAGGCCCATGGCCTGGTCTCCACGAGATGCAATTCTCAAATTTTTAATTTTTGTAATATTGAAAATTTCCCCAAAAATATTTTTGCTTCAGATCTCGCATTTCGTGCCATCTAGTAGTCATACATTATTCCTTTTTTTTTCTCTTACTCTTACATGTATGGGACCCACGAAATATGTTTTGCCCTGGACCCCGCATTAGCTAAGGACAGCCCTGTGTAAAGGTAATGGTATGATCACATTTTCAGCACAAAAGGGCTTTTCATTACAGAATAAAAACATGTGCTAACATGTAGAAAAGTCTTCTCTGGTGAAGATATGAGCTGATACATGGTACGGTATTGAATTAAATAAGTGTAATGGCATCTTGTAGAACGTTCTGCTAGATGTTCGGCAGTTATTGCTCCAATTCATCCATATTCCGGGATTGCGTAATCCTACTATATTTTAGAAAAGAGGTCTGGGGATCTATCTGGACAGGGCACCCACTATTGCCAACATCGTCTTACTTCCGCATCGTTTAGACCAAGATGGCAGCTGAAAAGTCCTCATGACCATCCGTTCCGTTTAAACCTTTGATGCGTCTTATTCCAAACGCACTCTTATAGACTTGCCCGCACTCTTACTTTTAACTCTTCATCACTGTCTGACATTTTAAATGACCATGCTGACCATACGCACGTTTTTAAATTTTTAAAAAGTACTGGCTTTTACTACAGTCTTTGATTTTACCATGTTTGGCGCAGTATAGCCCAGATGCTCTTGCGCCATAAAAAAGCCAAACAATCAAACAAACGCACTCTCTAGCTCGTATTGCCAACGTATACGTCGTACAATCATCTTACATGTGTTATTCAAACTAATGAAATACCAAAATCTGTCAGATTTGTATGTTCGCACCCCTTATATTTTGTTACAACCTCTGAAAACGGCCAGTGTGTTAGCTGGTCATAAAATTTTGATTATTTTCCTACTAGCCGAAAGGTTTTCGTATGCGATATTTAGTGGATACCCTTCTATTTTTTACGGGTCTCCCCCCCACCTCCACAAAGCGTATTTTCCAAGAGTTTCATAGCATGACACTTATGGCATTTAAAATATTTTAATTATTTAACTTATTTGTCATAATTTTTTAGGAAACGGCCCCTCTTGTGTCCAAGGGAGGAAGGGGGCGGATGAGGTAGCAGACATCGAGGAACTGCGTCGATTGCCACAACTACTTCCCACTTGAGGCGAGCAATTTCTGACTAGATAGCAATTTCACGATCAGACGCTCGACACTTGTAGCGTGCCAAAACGCGTATACGCTGACATCATTTTCTTCCTAATCCTCATCATCCTCTCATGGACCCATCCCTTCCCTCTTACCCTCCACCCTTAAAACAATTCCGCACATCCAATGCTTCGTTCGAAACAAACCGAACTTCCTGATTAAGGTGTTTACACTAAGGGAGCACCCGTGGTGGTCTCTTGTTGTTCTGGCGCTTCCAAGCTGGTATTATCATGTGCTAGTGACGCGCTTCTGAAGCGGCGTTTTTTAAGGATTGTACGCTTAACCAGTTCTAGGAAGTGGAAGCCTCTATTAAGTGACGGAGCCTTTGAGCAATCCATGTAGTTTTTCTAAATGATACTCATTTCTTTAGAGCGGAGCAAGACCGCTTGAACATTCAATTCCCATTCTCCTTATTTCGGTGGGCTCAACGACTATTGGGCATAACAATGACTTAACAGACGTTGAGCCCAAAATGCGCCATTTTCATCATCTTACGCATGCAAAGACGAAAAGGCAGTGGAGTCAGTAGTACAATAAAGACCCTCCACACACAAAGTGAACTACATAGAAGGTTGGAGTATAGTTTGTGTCCCACGACTGCGCAATGGGGCATCCGGTGGGACCAGGCTTGTTGCCAAGCCGGGGCTAGCAGGGGCACAGCCCCAGCTGCCCCACATCGAGCTATTTATATATATATATATATATATATATATACAGAACAATGATAGCACATTGTTAAAATATTGTGAATTATTAAAAATGAATAATATCTGAAACTGTTATTATGTATATTTGTAGAAATTGTTTCTATATAATTTCTCCTCTCCTACTTAATTCCCCCGGCATAAAATTTAAAATACAAATCTTGATATATGCTAATATTGCAGTATTTGTAGTTGCAATAAAAAAAAGAGGAGCGTCAAATTTATTTGGGTTTGCAGAGACATAATATCTAAATCCTACATCACTTCTGATAATTATTTTGTATTCGTGAGTCTCCGGGTACCCTATGCCCCACATGCCCTTTATCGTGCCCCTATTGCCCCTTCGATCTAGCTACAGGCCTAGATGGGGCAGACAGCTTAATCTGACCCCTGAACCACGATAATTAGGAGTGAACTTCAGTAGTCGTAAATGTTGGTATTTTCCTCACCAAGATTTATGGATTTTTTGAGAAACTGTGAGATTAAGATGGTGCCTTTTTTAGAGCCTTTTTGTAACGCTGGTTTACGTTTATATAAATTACAAAATATTATATATAAAATTATATACGTTTTATATAAATTACAAAAATTAGGAGAAAAAATTATTCAAGTGAATTTGACTTCATTGTCGGCATTTGTCAACGTACTTTTCATTTAAAAAATATCAAAATATGGCCAAGTATGAAATAATAAAATTTAATGAATGCCTTTGGCGTTTTAATGAACAAACAAACGAACAAACCAGTAAGCAAGCAAACAAGCAAGCGAGCAAGTAAATAAATAAATACAGCAACAATATTGATCAACGTTTATTGGCGTAGTGATACCAGTGCTGGTGTTATGGCGTGATTAGATGGTGAAACGTTCGAAAGAAAATAAAGATTTCTGCATTCGGTGGGACCTGAACCCACGACCTTCCACTTGCCGGGCGGAGGCTCTACCCCCTTAGCCCGGCAAGTGGAAGGTCGTGGGTTCAGGTCCCACCGAACGCAGAAATATTTATTTTCTTTCGAACGTTTCACCATCTAATCACGCCATAACATCGGCGCTGGTATCACTACGCCAATAAACGTTGATTTATATTGTTGTTTAATTTAATCTGCGTAGTGTTCGATTTATATAAATAAGTAAATACAGGTAATTAAAAATAATAAGAATCGGAAATGCAATGAACTAAAATTAAATAATCAATAGTTTTGTTAAAACTAAACTTGCAAATTTCATTGTTATTGCAGGATATGAATGAGTATCTCTTCTCTCGTGAAAATAAAAATTCATTAAAAGGTGAATGAATTCCCTACTAATAAAAATACAAATGCCTTAAAATATGAAGAAATGTTCTACTTATGAAAATGATAATTTATATGAAAATATTCAAAACAAATTTTTACCGAAATGTGTGCATATTAGAAATTAAAAATCTGTACAGTTTTCGAAGTTGCATTCTTTACAATGAACTTTAAATGATACACTTGAATTATTATTAAATAGTTGCGAAAAAACATCAGTGTAGTTGCAAGTTGACCAAGCATATTGCAGCATATGTTTGTATTTTTTGATTGAAATTGATTATAAACTCTATTGAATGCATTTTTAGTATTTTATTATATACAGTTAGACTGACTGAAATTTCGTTTACACTAATGTAGTTTATGATTTTTTTAATAAATGATTTTGATTTTTTTTAATAAATGATTTTTGTACTGGCGAAAAAAGAAACATCTAAAGGGCTGAATCATCTAAACTGGCGAAAAAAAGAAATATCTGTTGTACCTACAGAAGTCTGAAGTTTGATACAATTATTTAATAAGTGACTATATATAACGGATCAGTTGACCCAATCCAAGAATTTAAACGAATACACGAAGGCAGGTTTGGAGTGGAAATTTAGGGAAATTGTGACCAATTCTTTCCTAATTTCTTTGGTTATTTTGCCAGATTTTGAGTATGTAACATTAATTTTAGTAAGACCAAAAAAAAAAAAATGTAAGCCAGATTTTTGGAACAAAACTACCTGAGGGTTCAAGTAAGCATATTAATGATTTTACGTTTAATTCTCCATCTATTGATAATACATGTATTCTTGTATAATAAAGTGTGACTAAAAAAGCTGATTGAACAAGTACTGCGTTACATTTTTCATCTTTATGAAATAATGTTTTTCTCTCTCGCTATACAATACGAAAAACCACTTCGATCAATAATGAATATTTTACTGCTTTGACAATGTGCAAATGCATGACGTGATGATAAAACGAATTCAATTGCACTATTTGTTTTTGCCAATCTCATAATTATTTCTTTAATTACTGCTGTATATTTAGCAAATTTTCGGAAAAATCCGTTAGAATTTTTTATTTTTTATTTTGGCTGTAAAGCTGTCTGAAAATTTGCACGCCGTAAAATTCAAATCCCTTGGCTCACTATGTGCTCATTGTTTTAAATCTATGTCGTTTGTTTGTTTGTTTTGTGGTTTTACAGCTCAAGGACTACAATGGTCATGCTGCGCCGGGACCTACTGTTTTCCGAGGAATCCGAACCTCTTAAAGCCTAGGGAACCAAACCTCGAACTACAGTGTGCAGTGCGATCTTTATGAGATCTTTGAGTAAGTGTTCTTTGCACCGTTAGGAGTCAAACCAGAGTTAATGGCGCATTAGGCGAACGCGCTACCACACTGCGCCACAGCAGGGCCAAAAGAAAATCTATGTTATGGAAGGCTATACGTTTCAGTCTGGCTTCTATTTATATAGAACGTATCTACATAAATCACTGGCCGAATATAAGGGGTGTTGATGGGGGGGGGTTGTAACCCAACATTTCAATGAAATTTTGCATGTTTAACATAGAAAGATGCGAGTTGTAGCTCTGTAATTCGCTATAACTTCCCTTATGAACTTTCTGCGTTTGCCTATGACGTAAACCAGCTTTAGATAAACGCGCCAAAAGAGAGGGACTTCCCCTTTAGCTTTAACTGCACTGCATAACTTATGTGTTCTTAAGGAAGCTGCATTTCAGTGTGAATTTTGAAAATTCATAAAAATTCTGAAATTCATTTCGGCATAAAAATTCTTTCAGCACCCATTGCTACTCATAGAGACCTTTCTATTGATATAGGTTTCGATTTGGGGTGCGAGGGGCACCTAAAACAGTTCCCTTGTAAGTAGTCACCCGAGTCATTTGTGAAAAGTTATAACTAAACCTCTTAAGGCCTTGGGAACCAAACCCCGGACTACAGTGAGCAGTGCGATTTTTATGAAATCTCTGAGTAAGCGTTCTTTTTGCACTGCTGGGAGTCGAACCCGGATTAGCCGCGCAATAGGAGAACGCGTTACCACACTGCGCCACCGCAGGGCTAATTCGAACTGACACTAACTATTACAATAGAACCTCGTTTATCCAAAATAAAGGGACGAACCCTATTTCGTGTAGATGAAAATTCGGATGATGAAAAATTTCAATTTTGACTATAAAAAACTATAACATTTATCCAAAAGCACTAATTACACTTTATTAACTACATTGATAACGAAAAACGTCACAAAAGGGAGTAAAACTTGTATATAACGATAAATACGTTAATAACGATATTTTCCGCTGCACAACGACAACTTTTTCCAGTTACAAAATTATCGTTATTGACAGATTTTACTGTACACGTTAATTAAGATGTGAACTGCTTTGGAGTACAACAGGAAACAAATGTAAGTATTTTTGCCAAAAACTTTGACCGAGTGCCCATTAAAAAATATAATGTGCAACATATTATTCCGGTTAAGCGAAGTTGAAATAATCGGAGTTTTACTGTACAGTGCTTTTGAAGCTCCACCTCTGATTGGTCGACTTCTGTGAAACAACCAATGCCATGTTTTTCCCCGTTCGATTACAGTGTCGCCTTCGGCGGCCACCCTTTTCAATACCCATCCCACCCCGCCCAATCTGCGTCTACTTTTTTTTTGCTTTAAAAGAAACGAATCTTTTAACTTCATCCTTTAAATTTAAATCCTTATATTCCTAAAATACTGTAAATTTTTTGAAGATTAAATCCTTCAAATGAATTATTTTTAATTTTTAAAAAATTAAATCCTTTAAATGAATTTATTTTAATTTTTTTAAAAATTAAATCCTTTAAACGAATTCTTTAAATTTTTTTAAAAATGAAGTCCTTTAAATGAATTCATTAAATTTTTTAGAAATTAAATCCTTTAAGCGAATCCTTTAAATAGATAGATACCTCAACCAGACATCTATGAACTGTTTCAATCAGATGGCGGACGATTCGTCATCAGCCGAATCGTGGGATGAGAGATGACATCCTCTTCCGTAACTCCAGTTAAAAACGCTGAGGCACCCAGCGGATCTATTGGGATCTGACTGTGTCGAGAAGCGTCCGCTGCACCCTTCTCCCAAATCATTACGGACGCTCATTTCCTCAATTTTTGAACACACTGTCACAATTAGATTTGGTGGCAAAACCGTTGTCACCACCAACAACGATCGCATTTAATTTCGACGAGTTTGCTACGGTCCGAGGTTAGCTTCATTTATAGTTCTGTTTAATAATAGCCTCGCACCCATTTTCCATGCAGCTTTTTCTATGACGACGAGATCTTAGACGAGAGAGTCCTACTTCGAGAAAGCTTCTGACTAGTTGCCTCATTGAATATCTTCTTGCTATTCAAAGGTGTTCACTATTCGGCAGGGTTAGGGAATGACAAGTATTGGGAACTGGGTAAGATTATGTGAAATAGAGGTGTCCGTTATTCTGGAGTGTCCGCTAAGGAGGTTGTACTACATAACTATTGACGCATTTGTAGACAAAGCAGAAACGGTAAAGTTCTTATGATAAGGAAGTCAAATCTTTAAATTGCAATATACATAAATAGCTCTAATTTGGTTTATTATACTATATATATATATATATATATATATATATATATACAGGTCTATGAGTTTTATATAGTGTGTATATAGAGAAAATAAACGAAATGAGCCTTACGAGTAGTAGAAAGGCTTTCGTTTAATCCGAATTCAATAATTTCAATTCAAATTTTTCTTTAATCCGGATTCATTTTCATTGGTATTGGCATAGAGCGCGTGTAGTTTTTTAACCACCGTAGTAGGGGGTTTTGATTCCCCGGAAACCTGTAGGTCCCGACGTAATGTAAGGGGCCGTTCAAATATTACGTAAGCATCTTTGGCAGAGGGGGATTGAGGTTTGCTTATTACATTTGTTTGCTATAAGCACTCGTTCGATACCCTTTAAAAATCAAATCACACACCACTTGCGAGTAATCACGAGTATGGTCATAGGCAACTGATATAGGACTTGTTCATAGTCATACGAACTTGCTCATAAGAAGAGTTCAAGTATTACGTAAGAACCTTGTGGGGAGGGGTTGCCGTTGGTCTTATTTTCCTATGTTAGCCAATGTTAATTTTTGCTTTCTGAGGTGGGGGTGAAATGGCCAAAATATTGCTTACGTAATACTCGAACTCTCTCATATAGGAAAATATAGAAACGTTACGTTTCTTGAAATAAGGGACTCCCATTACACACATTACTTACATTTTTTTAATGGTGCAGATTTTTAGTTGAACACGGTCCCTCCATAAGATTTATTACGTCCCCTCTTTCCTCTAAGCATTCAAAATCACGTGACTAAAATTAGAATCATGTTGCGAAATTAGCAATTCCTCTCTCAGCCCCGGGTGACATAATCAGAATGGATAGGAGCTTCACTATATATTCCAACTGTAAGTCTATAATGATGGTGAATTACACAATTAATCAAAGTTTGGGCAATGTCATGCTATTTATTTGGATAACCTTTGCTGTTACAGATATCTGATGCTCGATTATGAGTTTGCACCATCGCTACATATATATTCAAACCGTTTCGGGCTTTACACCGTCAACATTAGAAGATTTGTTACAGCAGTGTGCGCTTAGATCACAAATTTGCACACATTGATCGCAAATTACACTGGAGGCACATTGGCGCAGCCCTGCTTGAGGTCTTGTGAGGGCTATAGCCCCCTAATCTTATGCTCCGCATTCATTTGCCATTTTCGTTTTTTTAAGGGCGGTTGAATTTTTTAAGGGAGGGCTAAATCCCCACTCCAGTTACCAGAATGGCTGCAATTCAAAAGTAAATGTCCTAGGTCCCCACGCAGATTGACCTTTGATGCTCTTGCGCCGTAAAATCACGGACAAAGTCAAGGATGATAGTAATTCACGACACCGCTAAGCAAATACACATGCTCTTCGAATTATGATGGCTTGTTTGGGTTTTATGACGCAAGGACTGTTACGATCATGCTACGCTGGGACCTACAGTTTTC
The DNA here is from genome assembly GCA_006491805.2 of Dysdera silvatica. Lineage (NCBI taxonomy): Eukaryota > Metazoa > Arthropoda > Arachnida > Araneae > Dysderidae > Dysdera > Dysdera silvatica. The sequence continues at coordinate 133,545,119 of QLNU02014176.1, forward strand.
CGGGAGGAACCTGCACTTCTGTGTCCAAGGGTAGCGTTTCGCAATCATTAGGAACGCGGCATTAATTATACCGGCCGTGAGAGCTTCTCATAATTTGCCATTTTAGTTTTCAACCACTCTTTATGACATCGAAGTCTTCCGGTATGTTTATCAAAATTAGCATACATTAATTTAACAATGTTGGCTGGAAGGGAAATGCAGAATTCCACATACAAGATTATATTAGTCCAGTATTTAATAACTACTACACTGTCCGTTCACAAAAAAGTCCGGAAGCAACAGGTGTTGAATGCCACTAAACCGGCCTTTTTACCGGACTTTTTTTTGTGAACGGCAGTGCGTGTAATTTTATATCTGTCAAAGTACCACATTGCATACATAAGTGTACTAATACTCTTTATAATTATTCCATAATTATTGATACTCATGTTGGCTTGATGCATTCAAAAAAAAAATTGAAAAGGTATTTAAGAGTAGAATCAGTTGGGATCGGGCCACGGTCCCACGAAGGTTGGGAAGGCCGAAAAACGGCATACACTTCGTGGTACCATTAGGGTGCGTACAGACACGCAACAGAACATCGTCGCATAACACCCCGTGTCACACGATGATGTTACAGGGAGAACATTGCCGCGTGTCATCAGTGCGTAACAGCACTGCTTCCCATCAGTTCACGCCGATATCCAATCTACACTGACAAAACGCTGTTGTTCGTAAACCGGCCTAAATACACGAACAATGGGGCGCAACTTAGCCTCGTAACATTACTTTGATGTGAAAGGGAAAAATCGACAACTGGTAGGACGGGGAAATGTTACGATGTTCTGTTACGGAGTGCAGTCCATACTTAATATGCGACGGTATTACGATACGGTGTTCCGTCGCATGTGTGGACGAGGCCTTAAATCGAATACGGGCTAACGTCACAATGGATGAACTTATTACCACTACGTTACCATAACACTAATATAAATAATGTTAGTTCCCAGTTTGGCTACGACTTTGACTACCTTAAATCTTAACTAAGTTGAGAGACTTTTGTTCAAGATTGTAAGTTGGAAAATACGAATTACACCGGTAGAATGTACGAATTATACAGGCGGAAAGTACGGATAATACAGGTGGAAAGTACAAGTTATACAAGAGATATAAATTATACAAGTTGATCAGTTTACACTTCGGGAACATTAAGGAAATATCTATGAAGAAATAATTATAAACAACGCGGCAACTTATGTCATAGCGGTACTTTCTGTGTTGATTTCGATTCAAACTTACAATTTAAAGATTTAATTTCTAAATTTTTCCTAGGCTCCACATCTCTAGGAACTCTTTGATTAGTGTGTGTGTATTCACGGGGGAGACAGGAGGACCCATTCCCCCCAATGTTGGCATTAGGGTTCCATATCCCCCTTCAATTTCAAACAAAATGCCTTTTAAAGGTATATTGTCCCCCCCCCACTACAAAAACAATATCGCATTAGAAGGTGAGGAATTCTAATTTTTATACTATACGAAATACTGTATGCGAACAAATTGAACCTAAGAAAGATATAAGCTTCATACTCAGTACATAAAATGCAAATATGTAAATTTATTAGTTAGATTTTAATTTATTCAAAAAAATTCTTGAACAGTAAACTGAGTCATGACATCTGTCTCGTCACCCAATAACAAAGGTTACTCTCTTTGTTGCACCCCCTTAAATTCCATCTTGCGTATCCTGGGGTGGACGGGTATCCCACTTCCGGAACCCGTACTTTGTAATAATGATATTTTATAATGTTAAAGTATAGTAATATTTTATTCAACTCAATTTGAAATATACTATATTGTGTGTGCCAGTATATCGCTAGCAGTATAGAAGACAAATATATAGAGGAAAAATATGCTATCTTAAAAAAAATAAAAAAGTAGTTTAGGTTAGAATTGGAAGATAACATAAAGTCACAGTTTATTCTTCCAGATTTATGGATATGTTACATAGTGATGAGTAAGGCCCGGATTTTCATGCATAAAATTTAGCCCAAATAATATGCAAATATGCACGAAATTATTGCAAACTATGCATGGAAATATGCAAGTGCATAGAAATTTGGACCCTACTCATAAGCGATGTTTCGAAATGTATAAAATAACAATTTATTGAAACAGTGCAAGTGTTCTTGAAATCATTACATAATATGCACTGAAATGCATAAAAAATATCACTTTGTTACGTCCTCGAATATGAGTATGCACAAAATTAACACAAAATACACACCACAATGTATGTGATACGTACGGAGATACGTTTGAAAATATGGCATCATGAGCACTGGCTTGCGCCCAAGAACGCGGGCAGGGTGAAATCTAGGGGTTGGAGGCACGCAAAGGCTTTAAAAAATTGAAATTTTCTACTTTACCGTTCTAATTTTTTTTTTTTTTTTTAAAGAAAATCAGAAATACAGGGAGGCAGAGCAATGGCCATCCATGCCTATACCTGCCGGTGCGGCGTTCATAACTTGGACTGGAAAATATTACACTTGGTCTTGACTTGGAAAAATATTACGCGGACTTGAATTGGAAAATATTACACATATAGAATATACTATATACGAGATATATTTATAGAATATAATATATACAAGATATATATTATAGAATAGAATATATACAAGATATATATTATAGAATAGAATATATATGATATATATATTATAGAATATAATATATACGAGATATATATTATAGAATATAATATATACGCATATAGAATATAATATATAGAAACATCGCCATAGAAATGTGGAGAGGCATAAATTTTTTCTAACTTTAATATTATCTAATTATATCATTTACAATGGAAACATATTCTGTAGCATTTTTCCCATTTTTATTTAAAAATTTTAAAAAAGAAAGGAAAGTACTTTTTTTTTAAAAAAAAGGGGAAACATCGAATTAATCTAATTGGTTGAAGAATTACAAGCGGATTAGAAAAATACACACTTTTTGAAAGTTTTCTGAAAATTTTGCAGAAATATTCAAAAATATGCGCACAAATGTGAAATATGCAAAAACATGCAAGTGCATAGAAATCCGGGCCCTAGTAATTCAGCGTCGATTATAATGACCAAATTTGTGCAGTTCCTTCTAGATCATCACAAACTATTTCCACTGTAGGCTAAATTGGAGGAATAATTGTCGAAAAGCATTATCTCATTCAAACACATGCGAATTTGAATTCCGAAAACTTTTAAAACTGCACTAATAAAGATTAATTAATGAAAATTAATGAAAAAGCCTTGTTGTATTAATTTTGAAATAATGATTGTCGCCGCGATCGGAAAGAAGATGAAAATTGCACTTCTCCGCTTAAATTGTGATTGGAGGAGGAGGGGAATGTTTAAGTTACTTGATAGTTTCCCATCCGCCAATTAAATTCGGTTTAAGAAAGATTATAAACATCATACAGACAGGAATGTAGAGTTTACAATATTATTGGGGGTCCCAAGCGTATATTAAATACAATTATACATTACAATATATGTAAAATTGAAATTTATTTTAAATTATTGGTGGGGGGGGTCGCCTCCCCCCCACGAGTTTATATAACTCAACGTCTAGAAATACAAATCGCATGTGAATTCCGAAATTCGAAACGATTCTGATTATTCTTGTGATATTTCTAAAGGTTGTTGACGTTGTCTGATGTTCATCTTGACGTTTGAACGAAGGACAACGTGAAATGTGGGGGGGGGTTAATGGGGACCACTAATCCAAGTCCCAACTTTAAACACAACAGTTAGCTTTGGAAAGAGAGAAACGGAATATGTGCAGTGAATATAGTGACAACACCGTCGAGTAAACACAAATATTTTCTTACCTTTCTTTCCTCCGCTTCCGCATCCCCTTCGACGCTTGGGGGGAGGGTCTCCATCCCCCCCCTCATCTGTATTTACAGGCCGGAAAGCGCTCGAACCCCCTGCAAATGTCAACTGCAAAGCACTCGGTAAACCTTAGAGTGGTTTTCAAACTAAAGAACGTAAGAAACCCCTTCTGCGCACACAATGGACATTGCAGCGAACACCTTGCGCATCCTCAAAACGTGTTGCCAATTCAGCACATTTAACGCTAAGTTTTATGATCTAGCGCCAATTTGTAGCATCTTTAAGAATAATTGCCGATTTAATGATTTTAACCTTAAAACCATGCCGGTATCTAGGGGAAGATCTTATGGACCGGTTCCCCTCCAAAACTAAATTTTTAATGGGACTTGGCTACGGCCTTGCATGCTGTAAAAATTTTTGAACCCTCCCCCCCCGAAATGAAATTCTGGCTAACATGATATGTTTGAAGTAACTAATTTAAACATATTCATTAACGTTGTTACAGTAGTATTAGTTAACGGCATTTTATTGATTTGTTGGTGACTGTAGGTATATGAGCGGCCACTGATAAAATTATTGATTACAATAGCAACACTTACACTTATGATTTTAAGTTAAAGTAATATATGTCTACAATCATATTATTGGTAGCAAACTATTTAGGTATAGAAAGGAAATGTCCGTGTTAAGTATTTCCTCAGACATATTTGCAAACGGAAAATAAATGTAAAATAAATGTAAATAACATAAAAAAAGTATTGATGGAAATAAGCTTAAATGTAAACATATAGTCATGTGACTAGACCCAATATCTAGACGGTGGAGAGGTCGAAGTAGGAGAGCACTATCTCTTAGCTCAATACTCAGCCTCTAACTTTAAATTGTGATTTTCGATTTTTTAGGGAGGACCTAGCCCTCCCCTCGTAATTACTCCAATATCATTAATAATAAAAATATAAAAATGATGTTTACTTTATAGTACTAATGATTTAAAAGAAGTACTAATTTGGTGTTTTAGATGTCAGTAACACAGAAGAAATCCTAGAGAAACCCGATTTATGGGGATATTTTGTATGTGCTACTAGTGTTTCCAGAGAGCAGTTCCGCCGCTGGTACGTCATTGGCTGAAAGTCCGTGAACCAGTACAGTGAGGGGGAGGGAGGAGAAAAAGGTGGAGTTAAACAGAAAAAGCGTGTTTATTGGTTAGGAGGCGGCACTGTGGGCGTATTCTAAACGTGTAAGAACCGGGGGAAGGCGGCCGTTACCCAAACTCCAATTTAATATGGTGTTTACGGCATGCGATGGTGGTTGTTTAAAGTTCCTGGAACGATTTCTGGTTTAGTTGACAATGGTACGAATAGAAGGTACGGAAGCTATGGTGCCTCGAAGGACTTCTTTTACTATTAGTAGCCTCATCAGTAGCGCGTCCAGCAGCGATGACGGGGGAGGGTCATCCTCGCCACCGGCTACTTCCATTGTCATGACCGCTGATTCACCGCACGACTTCAGCCGCAAAGCATTTGAAACGAACTGCGTGGGTTCCTCGTCTCCGATCCCATCACCTGAGCCAGCCTCTCCGATCAAACTGGCCGAAACCCCAACAAGTCTCAATCATTCGTCGGAACGGATCAACAGTTCCAGTAAAACGTCGTCCACGGAAGAGAAGAAAGCGTCTCCTTCCAAATTTGAAAAACCTCCATTCAGTTATAACGCACTAATCATGATGGCCATTCGAGACAGCCCTGAAAAAAGACTTACTTTAAATGGTATTTATGAATTCATTATGAAAAACTTTCCTTACTATAGAGACAACAAACAGGGATGGCAGAACTCTATACGACATAACCTCAGTTTGAACAAGTGTTTCGTCAAGGTTCCTCGCCACTACGATGACCCTGGAAAAGGCAATTACTGGATGTTGGATCCAAGTTCTGACGATGTATTCATCGGCGGAACAACTGGTAAATTACGCCGGAGGACAACGGCTGCATCCCGAAGTCGTTTAGCAGCGTTCAAGAGAGCAGGAGCACCCCTGTTCCATGGAGCATTAGCAGCTGGTCTTCATCCGCATGATAAAGCCGGACATTTGGGATGGTCTTTGGCTGGCTATGGTGGATTCCACACTCCTGGTTCCTTGTTATCTTTCAAGTATCCCTATTCCAGTTTAGGTGCCAACATGGCTACTATGGTCAATCCTGCATCCTTAGCCAAACCTACATCCTCACATGGCTTTAGTGTAGATAGACTCTTGGCCGATACGAACCTTCATACAGGAGCAGCCGCTGTAGCTGCTTCTCAACATTTATGGCCCAATCTTGCGTGCCCATCTGCTTGTACAACCCTAGGACTGAATCCAGCACAATTTTATGGAGCTATTCCAGGCTACAGTTACCAGCTTCCTGGCTTACTAGGAAGTGGAACGGGACATGCTTTATACGATCTCCACGCTCTTAGAACTTTACCTGTATCAGCATTCAATCCCTCGAGAACGGTAGCGCAAACTTCAACAGGATCTTCAGAAAACTCCACAACGATCCATAAACCTATCCCTATACTTTCCAAGCAAAGTTAGTGAAACGTATGAACACTGGCGTACGCAGGGATTTGGTGGGGGTCGTCACCCCCATGAAGTTTTGATTGCCGAAAATTACTACTATCGTATGTATATATAAAACTGTAGCAGCCCCGGAACTGCCCACTTATAAATTTTCTGCGTACGTTTTGGCGCCTACAGGTAAATTTTCTAATCTCTCAAGATAGCTGGCTGTATATTGGGAGTGCTGTTCCGAGATTATTCAGAAAATGCTTGAAACGAAGGATTAAGAGTACTTAACTTCATCAATGATTTGTACATATTATACGATTTCTCTTCATATACTCTATATACTTTATTTTATACAGTTGCATTTCCTCTTTCGAACTATTTGCATATAGCCTTGTGGTCAAATAGGAAAGTTCAGTGCTTGAAAATTGCCGAACGTCAGCGCGTCGAAAGCGTAGTGCACAATCAACTAACTTTCAGAAATCTCAACTTTTATTTACGTCGAATGGAAGTGTGAATTGCAATAACTTTTCCGTAGCATGTGATAAAAGTTTTTAACATCCATTCTACATTTCATTCTAAAGAACTCGTTGTTCGCCAGATGTAATTTGCGAAATGTTTGCTCATTTATGTGGGGCTGCCATGCCCGGCTTTGGAGACAGTAATGAGGTAATTTTCTAAAAACATATTTGCAAAGTTAACGAACTAAAACCTAAATAATTTTCTGTGTAGAAAATAAAAAATAATGGTCCAGAACTTTTACCTTTTATCACTTTTGTCATTCAAGTCATAGGTATAACATAATGTATAATTTCCAGAATTCGTTAGAAAGAGAAATGGTATTAATAATTAATGAATTCTATCTTTTTCCTTAAAATTATACGATAATATTAAATGTATTTTAATTCTGTCAAAAACTGCGTTTACTTTCAAGTTACTTATTTTCAAAGAAATATTTTCTTTAAAATGTATTAATTTTACATATCGTTTGTTGTTTAAAGAACAAACTACAATTTTTTATTTAAATAAATGATGATAGCTCAGATGGTAAAGCCTCCACCAGGCAAGTGGAAGGTCGTGGGTTCAGGTCCCACTGAACGCAGAAATATTTTTTCTTTCGAACGTTTCACCATCTAATCACGCCATAGAATCGGAGCTGGTATCACTACGCCAATAAACGTTGATTTATATTATTGTTTAATTTAAACTACAATTTATTTGAATAATTATGCCTCACATTATTATAAAAAAAAATCTTTTATATAAAATTTTAACTACAGAACTTCTAAAATAAACCTAGTTAAATTGGGTTTATTTTACATTTGTATTGTTTACGTACATCGGACACAAAATGATAGCATGTTTTCATCCTTTTTACGTTTTAATTACACTATACTTTTTCTTATATTCTGCATTACCCTTGTAATAGTTTAGAATATATAATACTTGTATGTAAAAAGCCTGGTAAGTTTTTATATACGCTAAAATCTGAATTACGTGAACTTTACATTACGCATTCCTTTGGACATAAATATTACAAGATGGAAATAATATACAAGAATTTTTTTTACAAGAATTTACAAGATAATTTTACAAGAATTTGGACATAAATATTACAAGATGGACGTCGGAAAGGTGTCACTCTCTCTAGACTTCGCTTCGGTCACATACGCTTCTCCAATCAACATCTTTTAAAGGGAGAAGGTGCTCCGATGTGTGCCGCATGCAAAGAAACGTTAAATGTTTTGCAAACTTTATGTATCTGCCCCAATTTTAACCAGTAACGCTCATTAACTTTTAACCAAAATAATTTTACCCTTCGTGACATTTTATGAGATCCTTTCAATAATTAACTCACTTCTAACTTTTTATCTAACATTGGCTTTTTACATGTCGTCTAATTTTATTACATCGTCTCGTTCGTTACATTTAATAATTAATTTCAATACATTTTTACAATTTGATTTTAATTTATTCTCATTTGAAACCGCATGTACGGTCTCACCTTGTGTGGCGCAGAATGACCCTTGCTTCCTAAAAATACAACCAACCAACCAAATATCACAAAATATTCTATCCCATGTTTCAACTAAATTCTCTGTAACTCAAATTTAAGGACGCTTTGTTTTCCTAGCACCATAAAAATTTAATCAAACAACCAAATATTACAAGATGTTCTATCCCATGTTTCAACTAAATTCTCTAATTCAAATTTAAGGACGCTTTGTTGTCCTTGCACCACAAAAATTTCAACAACCAAAGAGAAGAAACACGATTTATTAACAGGAGGTTAAAATTACTTGTATTCAGAGCCCTTCATATTAGCTTATTCTTCTGTATTCATTTTCACTTCTATTCTTACTGGCGTATGCAAGGGGGGGGGTTGATGGGATTCTAACCCCCTTATTAGGATACAATTTTGTATATGCATATATGAAGTTGTGACTCTGTAATGCCCCCATAAGTTCTCTGCTTACGCTAATGGGGACAGACACAATTCATAACTATGCCTCTAGGTATCAATTCAAATGCCCTCAGCCGACTTACGCGAAATTGCAGGTCCGGCAGTTATCCTTCCAGCATATGCCTATGCAAAGAGCACTTAGGCATATCTCTTTTCGATATATGTGCGATATTCAAGAGGTTTTAATGGAAGATCTTGCGCCATTTCGAAAAGCACAGGCTTTCCCCAACTTGGAATTTCTGTATTCTTAAATCTCATTTACCAATCATTAATTTCGATTGATGCGATGTTTCATCTAATTCAACAATCTAATCATCATGATGGCAGCTTTTCAAAATAAGCACCTCACAATGGTGCTTTATTTTTAATATGATCCAAACATTTCAATGGTTAATATAATGATAGGCGTTCTGTGAATCAGGGGTGCCAATTCGAAGGGGCCCTGATTCCTTCGGCCACACAAATATTTGGGAGGGAGCCCCCCCCCCACAGATGCGGTGGATACCAAATGTTGAGACTATTTGAGTGTGAAAGATAAAACATTTAAACTATATCGCTATGAAATGATAAACGACTCGTAGAGAAAGGAATTTCTCGGCACATGATGGGGACCGAAGCCAGAACCACTTGATAACCCGTCGAGTGCTCTTACGTGTTGAGCTGCAGGCATTGATCAAGCTCTCCTCTGCGAGCGCGTATAAAGTTTCACAATGGACAAGTTAATAAATTCGGGACTTTAAAAAATACATTTCGTTTTCCTGATTAGCTCGCTTGGCTGATGTAAGCAGCCTCCCATTAAGGCCCACCCCTAATAGCTTCAAGTTGAAGCTCCTGCTTTGAACTAAGACCTGCACCAGTGCACGTGCATTCTTTTAGTAGTAAAACGAATCTAAAAACTAATTTGATCAGCTGATTTTCAATTATATTCTATGTAATAGTGATAATAAATGATATTGTTCGTGTAAACCATTTATAAGTCGCATTTGACGATCTGAGAGGCTGGGCTGAAGACATAGTTTAATTTATAAAAATACATCGAGAAGTCACTCTAAAATTAAAAATGTAACTCTTTTTAAGCAACTTCCGCGTTTGAGAATGTCATAAAAGTTTAAATCTCGGGCACTGAACACAAGAATGCAAAATCGGCATACTACGTAAAGCACAATAAATGCTCTCTACAGATTTGATATTAATATTTAAAAATGTAATAATTCATAATCAATATATAGATTTAGTACAGTAACCATTAGTATCAACTCTGTAGAGCATAATCATTGGTGTTCGGTGGAGAGCATAGACGCGTTTTTGGTAGACGTTGCTGCCCTTAGCCAGGAAGCGACTAGAACAACGGTCTGCAACCTACGTCGCGCGTGCTACACATGGAACGTAGAATGATCTAGGTAAAATCGGATATAATTGTTAAAATTAAAAAAAAATATATATATATATATACACCCTATATTCCATTGGTTTTCAGATAAAAGCCATTTCTGTTTTCCTACCTTTTAAGGAGGAATATTGTTAGATATTTGTGGGGAAAGTGTACAGAACCGTAAATTTACTGTCAGACCAACTGACCCCTTGAACTTTGAAAGATGCTTAGTTCTATTTGTATCCAGAACTTCATTTTTTCCTCATCCCAATCTCGCCACTATCACCGATGTTTGTCAAATCATAAGATTAATGTTATGAGAAATTAATGGTGATAAAAGGTTTACTAGGGTGGACTGTTTCAGATCCCCTTCTTGGCAAAAATGTTAGCGATAAATGTAGCGATTATGGTAACCCACCACTTACTATATCTAATCAAAGCAAAAGATCGACGTTCGTTGTTCTCAAACCCTTTGGACAGGATAATATAGCTTAATACAGCAAAAGGATCCCGCTGTTTGCGTTTTATATTGTTAAATTTCGTAACTATAATACAATATTATTAAACTATTATAAATCGTGAGTCAAATATACAAAGATATTTTCAAGAAAACGCTTTGTTTGGGTCAGAATGACCATTGCTGTCCTTGCGCCATAGAAATTCAATTAACCAACCATTTTCAAGAAAAGCAATTCTTTTAATGAATCGGGAACATACCGAAAGATCCACTTAAATTATAGTAATAGGAGGATGATTACATAAATTTTACAATTTAATGAAGGTCACCTGGCACAATTTGATGAGTGGTTCCGCTGTCACGCGGAAAGTCTCTGCAGCGTTACTTTGGCACAATACCACAAAAAGGTTGCCGATCTCCGGGCCAGAATGAACGCCTAGTCGAATTCACATTCACTTGGAACTGTACACAATGCTGATGTTTAAAGATATGAACTTGCTGTCCATTTTCGTATTACGAAAATGGACAGCAAATTCAGACTGCCACTTCTAAAAAATGTAAAGGAATATGAAATAATTTTCTGGTTTGGGTAACAATTTACCTTGAACAATTTAATTGAACTGCCAGTAGATTATGCTTTCTTATTTGACGTCTTGTGGGTCCCACAGCGCCCTTCGTATCTCTGCATAATGAAGCATATGTATTAAAAATTAGTATCAAGGATTGAGAATGTAGTTTCTGAAATGTTGGGTATAACGTTTCAGCCAAGTTTGTTTGTTTTTTGGTTTTACGGCTCAAAGACTACAGTGGTCATGCTGCGCCGGGACCTACAGTTTTCCGAGGAATCCGAACCTCTTAAGGCCTGGGGAACCAAACCCCGGACTACAGTGAGCAGTGCGATCTTTTATGAGATCTCTGAGTAAGCGTTCTTTTTGCACTGCTGGGAGTCGAACCCGGATTAGCCGCGCAATAGGAGAACGCGTTACCACACTGCGCCACCGCAGGGCCCTTTCAGCCAAGTATTGTTGGTCTTGGAGTTCACTCTAGCCGATTTTCGTCTCTCCGAAATGGGTTAATACGCTCACACAACGTTTGACGCTAATATTCAATGCATTTTACATAATGCTACATTAACTTTGCTCACGAAACGAAGGTGTTATTAATCACTGAGCTGTGAACTTGATGATAATCTGTAATTTGACAGAATTTCTTGGGTTCATTTTCGATGTCCTTTTCGCTTCATATTTTCACTTCAAGCTATTTTGTTTCGTATT
>QLNU02014176.1:133569273-133587761 GCA_006491805.2 Dysdera silvatica
GCCCTGGACTCGCTCATTTTTGGAGCTCTTTTTATACTAGCGTTTAATTTTGCGAATTTTTGCTGTAAGAAAAGTATAATACATCATAAGCAAACTCTCGCTCTTTGGTAATTTGGGGGCCCGGACTCGGTTGGCCACCCGTTAGGGCGGCACCAATAGAAATACCAAGTTTCCCGACATCATGGAATCCAGAGTTGGGGATGTAGTAGTAGTAGTTGCATTCGCTTTCATTTAAAATTTGAAATGTTATACGCACAACCATAGCCGTATGCAGAAAGTTCATAAGGGGGGTTATAGGCTCAATGGGAAGGGTTACAGAGCTACTACTCATATATTCCTATGTTAAATATACAAAATTTCATGGACAAGGGAGGATACAATCCCCATCAACGCGTCCCTGCGTACACCAATGCGTACAACAAAGCGTATTTAGAATAATACTATGGGAAAGTACGTAGAAGAACATTGGTTTACCTTCATTGGATATTCACCTGGGGCGCTTGTTTCCTCTGTAAGCAAGCAAAGATTGAAGGGTATTAGTTGTTCCAAATTTGCAAATGGTGAAAAAATACAAGTGGTAAGGGTTTGCTGCTAACCGGGTTCGCCCACTGCAACCGTTTTACAATACACTTTCCGTCTACTCAACCTGGTTTTTGCTCTGCCTTGGAGAACCACGTTTTGCAACTCAACACGATTGGGTCCTCAGCTCGTTACCCGCACGTGCTACGAACAAAGGGAAAAAAGTGATCCGGACAAGCGATTCCGGTAGAAGATAAAAGGCGACGTATCTGCATTTATCAGCAAACAGCCTCCGTCCGGATATCCACAAAATACGGACACCAAAATAGTATGGCAGTCGAGGAAAAAATTGGAAAATTTTGCATAGATCAGCAGAAATCGGGATTTTCTCCTGAAAAAGCTGACGGCAACGTTTTTCCTGAAGAGGGGTGTATCTCTATACCTTTCCCTTCTTGCTTTTCTATTGTAATACGAATATGGTCTTCGTCTACAACAAGAGTGGATCCAGAAAATATTTTGTGGGGAAGGGGAGCATGCCCGTACTCAGGGGGGGGGATCTTGGGGTCCGCACCCCCCGAAACTAAATTCTTAATGGGTCTTGGCTACGGCCTCGTATTCTGTGTTGTATCCATACATGCTGTAAAAATTTTTGACCCCTGAAATGGAATCCTGGCTACGACCTTGGGGAGCAGGTGCAAAACTTGAAACTCAATATAGAGACCTGTACTAAGTATAACTTTATTATTTTAGGGGGTGCGCCCCTGAATCCGCCATTCATTAAATAAATGGGTGTCTAGGGATTGGTCATAATTGGCATGGTGAGTAGTAACCAATTATCTGAAAGTCTAGTAGTTGACCAAGTTTGTCGTTGTTGGCATTCTCCATTAAATTGTTAAATTTATATAAATGTTTTTAGTTATATTTGTTATGTTATTATTATGTTATTAGTATATTTAGTTAGGCAACAAAAAGGACTCTAAGGCTTAACTACCATTATCAATACCCGAGAAGGAGGGGTCTAAAAGGAGGGCGAGTGTATGCCTCTCTGGAAAATTAATATGAACAATTCGATGGTATTCGAAAACAAAGTGTGGAGGGGGGGCGGGGTTGTAACCCCCCATTGCAATGAAATTTTGTATATTTAATATAGGAATATGTGAGTTGTAGATCTGTAACACCCCCATTGAGCCTATAACCCCCCTTACGAACTTTCTGTCTACTCCTATGAGTTTGACCATGGGCGCCGACGGCATAAAAATATTGGGGGGGGGGGCAATATACCAGTAGAAGGCATTTTGTTTGAAATTGGAGGGGGACATGGAACCCTAATACCAACATTGAGGGGGGGGGACTGGGGGACCCTCCCCCCACGTGAGTTTGACCAACAACTCCCCTTGATCTTCTCGGCATATATAAAACTATTTTAATAATTTGAACTACGAGCTAAGTGCTGACCTAGCTGGACTTGGATTTATTTGTTTGTTTGTTTGGATTTTTTATGGCGCAAGAGCATCTGGGCTATACTGCGCCAAACATGGTAAAAGGGATTTATTTGCCTATGACTAATCATCCTAAGACCATTCAAAGCAAATTAACTTATAATAATCATTAAACTCTCATTCATTCTTCAGCTCACTTTGTAAATTATTACAACCTTTTTCTGTGAATAAAATGCCGCCAACTGCGGCCGAAGTTTTCCAATTGGATTCCTCATATATAAAAACAAATATTTTAATAATTAATCCTCTTCGCTTTTAAAACCACTGAAACTTTTCGAACGTGTTTTCAGCACACCAATCATCACTCTTATTAAAATGTAAGACGCACAACAAAATTAATATATGTGATTATCCTGTTATGACGAGAAGTGCTATAATTTTTAAAGATTATATGGAAAATTATCCTCATAAGTTCCTCTCGTGGTGGTAACTAATTATGTATCAAATTCGACCAATTGTGGCTCTCGTGACATTTCCAAAGTTAATGGCTTAGGTACCTGGGCCACTAGAAAATCTTTACCTTTATCTAAGCTCTGATTGGTCAGATTTATACCAATGCCAACAACGGATTTAGGAAATCTACGCCCCTAGTTACAGACTGTATAGCCGCCCCTTTCTTTCATTATAAAAAAAAAAATTTTGAAAAAAAAAATCACGTCTATCGTATTCGTGACTTTTTTATATTTGAAGATGATTTTTTAAATAATCATTCAAATACATAAAACTTTAATTAACAACACATATAATATATTTAATATATAAATTATATAACAATTTAACAATTAGAATATGTAGGAAAAGTAGGACGATTCCTGTGGTTCTCAGTATATGTATGTATCAACACCTGCCCTGCCCATTGTTGGAAATAACGACTGCAGTCCGATCGCTGAAGTTAAGCAACATTGAGCACGGCCGGACTTCCATGGGTGACCACTGTCGAACCTGGCTGCACGCTGTGGGACAAGCTCATGTGTTTCCATAAACGACTGGAAAGGTGACTGTTTTGACTATTGAGAACTGAATGGTCGATGGGCCAAAGGTAGGGGGCATCGGCAAATAAAAATATGTTTACCAAAAAAGAAATAAGATTACTAAGATGTGTAATAATTAAACTAGACTGGTAAAGATCTCTAAATGTTTGAAATTCATAAAAATTTTAGCTCTGAGAGCCTTGAAGTTTTCCAGTAGCGTGCCCATGCTTCTAAACAACGTACTCGTAAATGCAGTGCTACGTAACAAGGACATTTCTACTTGTATTTAATGAGTGATTCCTCTGGTCCTCACTACATACAGGTATCAATGCATGTACCTCCGAAGAGGGACCTAAATTTAAGGGACAAAATGTCCGGTACCCTGGGTGTCCCTTGTTTGGAGGTAACACTGTAATTTGTGTCTTCCCGGCCCAAGGACGATAAAGGACGTATTGAGCGGGGATCTTTTTTTGGAAAAAGCTTAACCTCGGCCGCCAAGGAACTAAACTCCTGACTACAGCAGAAAGAAAAGCGACACGTGTTCCACGATAACGTCGGGAGTCGAACCCACGTTAATGATATAGTACTGTTCGTTCACGGAAAAAAGTCCAATGGAACAGTTAGAAATAATGGGAGGTGACGTCACAAAGGGGGTTAATTGATTACAGCAGAGGACACAGGCACTGGCCTACGCAGGGGATGTTGAGGGGGGGGGTTGTAACCCCCATTGGAATGAAATTTTGTATATTTAACATAGGAATATATGAGTTGTAGCTCTGTAACCCCCCACTGAAACTATAATCCCACTTATGAACTTTCTGTATACGAAAAGAGGGAGACTCATTCCTGTCCCATGTGGCCCAGCAGTTAAGGCACTTTTGGCTCAACGGATGTTACCTTAGTAGGATTATGATTATAATCATAGAGATCATAATTACGATTACCTAAGAATTTCAAAAAACGATTATGATTAAATGAAATTTAAAAGTGTGATTACACTATATGCCCAAAAGTATCAGGACACTTTGGATTTTGTTCTAAAAAATTACTCGGCTAATTATTCTCTAACTTTGGAATATATAGAACATACTTGAGTGCGCACTTTCCAATAAAGTTTCGGTGATTTATGCATTTAGGGGACTACCCACATATTGACAGAATGAAAAAGTATATTTGATTACCCTGTATCATAAAAAGCTGGAAATTATTTGTAGCTTTCAGAAAATATTTAACCAGCTATGCTTAATATCTGTGTGCATTTTTGTGAAACAAACATATATATTCATAAAGATTAAAACTTTTTTAAAAGTTTTCAAATGTTTTCACATGTTTTTTGCTTATAATATCCACAATTTTCAGTCAAATTTCACATTTGTCAAAGTACAAGAAAAATATTATACTTAAATTAGAAATTAATATATTGAATACACGATGAGATATGAGTATTTGAAGAAAATATTTTTTTACTGTGCATGCGCGAAAGATATGAATAACTTTCTTTCATAATTTTGTAGTCAATAGTATGGGGCAACTTCAAAATATATACCAGTGGGATATCTTGAAAATTCAGAAAGTTATCGACGATATAGTGAGCCGTATTTCTCTAATTCTCTGAAAGTAGCTAGATGATAAGGGTTTTTTCCACAAATTGTCATATTCCAAATTACCAAACACCCCTGTTCTGAAAATGAAATATTCCAGATTTATGCAAATAAGGATCGAAAGTATCTGGACACCTGCATGTTTTGCTTCTCCTTTACAGAAGTCAAAAACCTTGCTTGGTGCAGAATGACCATTGTTGTCCTTGCGCCATAAAAATACAACAAACCAACAAGAAGTCAAAAATTAGTATGAAGTGGGACCACCTTTTGTTGCAGTGATGACTGCCACTCTATCTGGGAGGCTATCTACTAGTTTCTGGAATTTTTCAGTGGGACTTGCAAGCCATTCTTGCAAAAGAATATTAGTCAGCTCTTGCGCCAATGTGGGGCGTATATCGTCGATAACTTTCTGAATTTTCAAGATATCCCACTGGTATTTTTTTTAATTACCCTATACTATTGACTACAAAATTATGAAAGAAATTTATATCTTTCGCGCATGCGCAGTAAAAAATTATTTTCTTCAAATGCTCATATCTCATCGTGTATTCAATATATTAATTTCTAATTTAAGTATAATATTTTTCTTGTACGTTGACAAATGTTCTGTAAGTTTCGTGAAATTTGACTGAAAATTGTGGATATTATAAGCAAAAAATATGTGACAAAATTTGGGTTTTCTTAAAGAAACGTTTCTATCTTCATGAATATACATGTTTGTTTTACGAAAATGCACACAGGCATTAAGCATAGCTGGTTAAATATTTTCTGAAAGTTACAAATAATTTCCAGCTTTTTATGATACAGGGTGATCAAATATATTTTTTCACTTTGTCAATATGTGGGTGGTCCCCTAAATGCACAAGTCACCGAAACTTTATTGGAAAGTGTGCATTCAAGCACCTTCTATATACAGTAGAGTCTCCATATAACGAACTTCCATTTAACAAAGTTTTCTATTTAACGAAATTTTCGGCGGAACCTTGACTTTGAATGGCACTAACATGTAAATTTGTCTCCATATTACGAAAAACAATTTCTATATAACGAAGTTCTTTTTATAAAGAATTTGATTTTTTTTTTAATTTACCTTTTACAATTTTTCAGCGGGATGGTTAGCTAGAAGGGATAGTTGAGGATTTTAAGCAAAAAGATGGAGGTGAGGTAGCCTTCTGTATTGTGGATATGTGGCCTATTGTGATAAACGATTTTCTAAACTGGGAACTTCAGTTAAAAGTAGTGGGGTTTTACTAAAATGTGTTATCACTCTGCAGGTGCGGCTAAGCCACGAAATTTGCTTCTCGCATCCACGTGTTGCGTTGTTTGAAAATGGGGTTGACCTCAATGGAGTTGGGGGGCATGTGCGGAACATCTGGAATAAGTCGAAAATACATCGAAGAAAATGAATCAGAATCTGATATGGGCTTGGCAAAATTACTAAATGCAAAATGGCAAAAGCTGAAAGACAATGGGTGTGTGGAAGCACACACACAGAGCTCCCTGAGTCTTTGAACGTTAATGAAGATATTGTGACCGCCGAATATCCTACGGAGCATAAAAACCTTACAAAGTGTTAAAAAATGTAATGAAGAATTTACAGTAAGAGATGATGAAGATAAAAAGACTATTGAAAAACCTTCACATGGTAAAGTGATTAAAAGCATTCGAAACAATCCGACGGGGATTACAGTTTGGAGAAAATGTTACAGATGACGTGTTCCGATATTTACAAAAGTGTGAGAATTTCTATAAATAAAACGTTTTTTATAAGATACTTGTACAAAGCAAAATTAGTGATTATTTCTCTGTTTCAAATATGTTGTATGAGGATCATACATATGAAAGGTAAGCCTCTGTCTTTTCTTTTTGTTATTAATATTTACGTATTTGTATATGAAAAATATTTAAACTTGTTGGAAAAAAAAGTGTCTAATAAAATGAGTTACTGTCCAAATTCAACCTTTTTCATTTTATCGAAATTAAGTTTTACAATTTATGTTAATTTCTATTTAACGAATTTTCCTTATAACGAAGTTTTTCAGAGGAACGATGGCACTTCGTTAAATAGACTCGGCTGTATCTTCAAACTTAGAGAACAATTGGCAGAGTAGTTTTTAGAAATTCGAAAAAAAAAAATAAAAAATTCAAAGTTTCCGGATACTTTTGGGTATATAGTGTATGGTTATATTGTAGATTACATCTATTTCAAAGCTTTCGATTACGCATGTGATTACTCAAAAATATAATCGATTATAATCACCTGATTACGATTATTCGGAGCTCTATTACGCCTGCTCTAGGTCGGAGACAATGTTTCTTCCTCCTATACTTAAAGCGTTATAACTTGAGCCCAAACGTGGGTGTCGAAATTATTAACTAAACTTAAAGTGGTTGCAATCGGTACCATCAATTCTGTTTAATTTTAGATCACTCGAATTCCTGACGAGGGACGGCCATTGCCCGTCCGAAACGTACGTCGAATAATGTGTTAAAAATTTTTCTCCTACACCTAAAACGTTGTTCTTCTTAAATCCATTCATACTGCGTATTGTTACGTCACCAATCAACCTTCATAGGCGTAGAGTTATATTGGCTCGTGAGGCCCGAGCGCACCCAAATAATCTGAAATAAATTGCGATTTTACACATACTGTAATATGTAATTAATATTATTATAATTATTATTATATCAATTATTTTGAGAACTCTACTTTGATTGTCACGACAGATATAGAATATATCATGTTCAAACTTATGTATCTATAACTATAAATTGTCTATAACAATCTGTTTTGCCGAATTGTTATAAACAGGTTTTACTTTATTTCTTTTCCAGCTTTGGATGTTTCGCTTAAACATATTTTAGTTAAAAGAAGAATATTTGAAGAAAAAGAAGAAATTTACTGAAAAAGAACGAACATAGAAGAACCGCGATGATGCAGTATATTTCTCACGACGGTGTTTTGTGTTTGTTTTTAACGTCATCGCTTCCAATAAAGAATTATTCTTGATAAAAATTGAGATACTGGGGAAGAAATATATCTAAAATTTAAAAATTAAACACTAGTAAAAGCAAGAGAAAAGTGAAGCACTCAAACCTTCAGACACCTCAAGTTTTTCTTTGTCGGGAGTAAATGACGTGTGATATCTCTTAGTTTGGCGCACTTTGGCTCAAATGCTCTTGCGCCATAAAAAATCCAAACAAATAAACATATCTCTTAGTGTTATTTGTGAGAAATTCTG
The DNA here is from genome assembly GCA_006491805.2 of Dysdera silvatica. NCBI lineage: Eukaryota > Metazoa > Arthropoda > Arachnida > Araneae > Dysderidae > Dysdera > Dysdera silvatica. The sequence continues at coordinate 133,577,106 of QLNU02014176.1, forward strand.
GGAAATCTGTGTTTTGCGCAGACTTGCAGTAGTAAAGAGTCCACTTTGCTCGGAGGGCAGTCACAGTGTTATTCTCATCTCCTTGAGCAAACAACACTGAATGTTAAAAAGTTGTATGTCAAAGAATAAATCACAATGTTGCAGTGAAAGTAATTAGAGAGAGAAACAGCATATGACAGTGGTTATTAGAGTGTGTGCCGAGACATTCTGGGGCATCGCGGCTTCCTTACAGAGGCGCCGCGAAATAATATTGCAAAATTTTCATAATTTTCTTTGTGCGATGCTGGGATTTCGGCGGTTACTATGATAAAAACTAAGTATCGCGCGAAAATCAACATGGAGGAGGAAATGAAGGTGGTTCTATCAAGTATAATTACATAATTGTAATCATACTTGATTACAATTATGTAATCATACTTTGGTAAATATTTTGGGTAAATATGCGAAAATCAACAGGCTTATTGATCCACTGGCGTACGCAGGGGGTGTTGATGGGGGTTGTAACCCCCCATTGCAATGAAATTTTGTATATTTAACATAAGAATGTATGAGTTGTAGCTCTGTAACACCCCATTGAACCCCCTTTATGAACTTTCTGCCTACGCCTATGCATTTATCCCACTAATTATGATTATATGGTTCTCACGATCCTTAAAAGTCCTTGAATTTATTTTTTTTTTGCCAAGTAAATGCTCTTGAAAAGTGCTTGAAAACTGCTAAGAATGTGGTTGGTCCTTGAAAAATCCTTGAAATTTTCTCAAAAATCTTTTTTAAGTTTTAACAAAAGGAAAAAAAAAAAAGTATTTCTCCTTATTTCCTGAACAAAGCCAGTAGTACTTTGGACACGCCTTATTCCTCTCCGGCCCACTGAGCATGGCTAATATAAGGGATGCAAAAAGGGTAGCTTTTGCTGCAGCAAGCATCAAGTTGGCATATTTCCTCTCATTTCCGGTATATCTTGCATTTTAATTTTATGAATGGTTTCCGGAATGATTGGTCTTTGAAAAGTCCAAAAACTTGAATTTCATCTACAAAAGGTAGAACCATGAATTAATTTAGTTGAATTTTTCCAATAACATTTTTTATGATCTCAATAAGTGTTTTATATTTATTTGCCATACTTGTTAGAATTTGATATAGACAAACTCTACTTGTTAGAATTTGATGTACGCAAATTTTACTTATTAGAATTTGATATAGGCAAACTGTACTTGTTAGAATTTCATTTTGGCAAAAAATGTACTTGTTAGAATTTCATATAGGCAAAAAATGTACTTGTTAGAATTTCATATAGGCAAAAAATGTACTTGTTAGAATTTGACATAGGTAAAATGTACTTGTTAGAATTTGACATCGGCCAAGTGTACTTGTTAGAATTTGACATAGGCAAAATATACTTGTTTGAAATTCACATAGGACGTCTTGGAAAAACCCGGATTCAGAAAGGCGTCGAGAATCGAAAAAGTTTGAAAACCACTGGCCCATGGTAAAATCAGGAGAAAAAATCGGTTAAAGTAATTATCTATAGAAACAAATTGAACTTAAAGTTGGCAGTTTTATTACACGAAAAAAATATGTATGAACTTTGTTATTCTCTTTATAGTCGATCTGCGAGTTAAGAACGCAGGTTATGCAAATCAATCCCCGAAGAAAAAACCTTCCAATTTGCATGCATGATCGATCACTCATTACAACCTCATACTAATTCCCAAAAGACGATTTGGATTTTAGATTTTGAGGGAAGTGTAGATGAGAACGCTGCCACAATGGTTGCAGAAATGTTTATAAAATCACAAACCAAAAGGACTTCGTTTCGAACACTGACTTTCACACCACAGCATTGCCAAACCCTCATGTAGTAAAAATAGAATGTACAAAGAACCTTCCCTGGACTAAAGTTCTTCAATAGCCAAGAATAAATATACCAAGAATGGAAGAAATAAGATCGCGAAATCTGACCCAAAACTGCCCCGGCTCCTCACGACATCCACCCAATGAAATTGACTGGAGAAACCTACCTTTTATCTATCGGTTGCACCAACATGACAACAATAAGGTAAGGTAGTCCTATTCCATCTTATTTTACGCAGCACCCCGAAGAAATGGAACTAATTCGGAGGCAAGGATGTTATTCAACGTGTTACGAAGTAAAGCCAAAGTTCCGTCGACGGACACAATGCTACATGATGATAACATCCGTTGGGTAATGCTAGAAAGGTCCCTTTGAAAAGCGTCTTATTTTGGGGAATGCCAACCCTAGTGATTTATCGGAGAGCGAATAGCAGTGTTAGGTTTCAGCTGCGTTAGATGTAAATTGATTTACGGATATTGGGAAAGGAGTACTTGAAAAAAGAACCCGTTCACAGGTGATTTTGCTGCTACATTGAATGATTATCGCATCGGTATCTAAGTAATATTAAAAAAAAAAAGTGGTATAAAAGTATTGCCAGAGATACATAATATTATCAAAATTATATCTGAGAAAATCGAAATACCTTATGCTCTAGATAGATTTTCATTAAAATGAACTTCCTTATATTACTGGAATTTTTCGTTGCAAAAAGATTTGTTTTATAACGTAATTCTTATTAATATCACGTAAAATATTCACGCAAACGGAACATATGAAGCAATTTTTACCTTGACTAGATATGATGGAAAAATAATTAAATTAACTTGGGATAATTTTGTAAAATAAAATTTAAAAATTTAAAATTGGACTACGTTAATACTTTGGTGATAGGTCATGGGTATTATCGTGCTCGAACGTTGCTGACCGGTTATAAGTATATTCATGTTTTAATTTTACATAAAACTGCGGAAAAATAACTGGCCGCAAAGGACAGTTTTGGCATAAAATAGCAGGTCAGCAATGTCTTAAAGGAGGGGGGGGGGATGTAGGAAAAACAGAAAGTCAAGATCGGGGAATAAACAGTTTATAAAGAATGTAAAGGGGTGAATTACAATTGGTTGAAATGGAATCTCCCCCCCCCCAATGGTATTTCATTAAAAAAAAAACTACATTTTATTTATTTCATTTTAAATTCTCTACATTTGAGGTGTTTTGTTTTTTTTTGTATGTCATTAAAAAAAAAGTGAAAGAAAACCGCCTATGGTCGATATTTAAATTTAGCGGGTTTCAATTAACATTAATTCGCAACTCTCTAATCCGCAACTCTCTAATCCTCAACTCTCTAATTCGTCACTCTCTAATTCTCAAGTAACTCGGTAGATTTTCCACGTTAACAATAACCATCATTATTGCATTTACGGAAGACCTTTACCTTGTCCTTTTCATTGCGTATAGACAGGCAGACAGAAAAACCAACAGCAATAGTGGGTTCAATATCTATTGAAATGAAAAAAAAGTTTGAAAATAAAAAAAAGAAAACATCTTCGCTAAAAGTTCTTGATTTAAAAAAAATTGCTGGTTATAATGAAATTTTCTAAAAAAAAAAAAAATTCGTAAATCACTTTCGCTTTCTTTTTGGTTTTACGGCTCAAAGACTACAGTGGTCATGCTGCGCCGGGACCTACTGTTTTCCGAGGAATCCGAACCTCTTAAGGCCTAGGGAACCAAACCCCGGACTACAGTGAGCAGTGCGATCTTTATGAGATCTCTGAGTAAGCGTTCTTTGCACTGCTGGGAGTCGAACCCGGATTAGCGGCGCACTAGGAGAACGCGTTACCACACTGCGCCACCGCAGGGCAACTCGTAAATCAGAAATTTAATACGTGGTCTTAATGACATTTGGAAGAGGGATAACCCCCAATTAGGTAATAACGGATTTTTCGTTATATCTGTAGTCGTTATAATGGGAATCTACTGCATTTTAATTTTCAAATCTGCGGAACTGACGAGAGGAAAAATGTTTGAGTTGTAGCTAAAAATAAGAGTTTGAATAGAATAAATATAAATTTCCAAGGCAAACTTAGCAATACATCTTCGACTGTGACATTAAAATTTAGTTTGACAAGTGCTGTATTTATTGCAATAAAAGCGAGATTATTTCGATGTGAAAGTCACCATTCTCCATTGATGTAAGTAACTTCAAGTTTTAGGGAGGGCCATAGATCCCTGGGGGCGGGCTATGGCCCTCAACTGAATTCTCAACACAGCCGTCATTTGTAATTTTAGATTTTCTAGATGCATAAGCCCCTAGACTCCACCCCTTTATTAATGCCAACGTCTTTCCTCTAATTATGGAAATCAATATTTTAACTAATAATATTATTTGTTATATTGATTATAAGAACAATTTTTTGCAAATTTATACAAAAAAAACATTTACTGAAGGACATATATTAATGGTATGCAAAGAATTCCTTTTTTGAAACTTGTTAGCTTAATTAATTAACTAAATTGGGGCAGGGGGGAATGGTGGCCGCCGGAGGGAGTACTGTAATCCCAGGGAAAACGCTCAAATAGCGCAACCAACAACAGCAGAGGCAGTTGGGAAAGGAAATGGGGGAGCATTCGAGAGTCGATCATACACAGCACACAAACTTGTTTGCTTAGTTTTTTTACACAGTATCATTTAACAAATCGCAGAAAAAGCATTCACATTTTGCATCGTTGGTTTTGTTCGTAATTATAAGGAGTGTTTAATTATATTTGTGTTTAAGGCGTAGCAATTTAAAAATTATGGGGTTCTCGAGCAGCTTTAAAAGAAGATCAACTGATTCAGCGTTGATGATGATGAGTCCGGGGGGGGCGGGGATTTGGGAAGGGTTGCCGCAAAAGCGGCGCTGTAATCCCAGACAGGACGCTGATTCAGCGTTAAGGAGAAGAATGTATTTTGTTATCCAATGAGGGCTTGAGCCCCTCCTTTTCCTATACCACTGATTTGTGTTAATCGCATTAAACAGACGATTAATTTTAATTCCATATATAAATTCTTCCAGCTGTATATTCTACAACTTTCAAAAAAATTTTCTCCTAAAAACTTTTATGTCAATAAAAGCTAATAACAGCGTTATCTTTGAATGAGGAACATTCACCAGGACGAATATTTTGTCCTTTAAATAGAGGCATCCCTTCTTCGGAAGCGCAGGTGTCCTTATTCAGAGGAACCTAGGTGGAGGTGCCCCTTATGGGAGGTAACACTACACTTAGTGAAATTTACTGAAATCATACATCTCCATGGATCAGTAAGCTTCAATTATATGAAAATCTCTACTCTCCTTATAAATGTGTGTGGACCGGCGTATAATAATTAATAGCATACATAATACAAATTTATGTATGCTATTAATTATTATACAATTAATAGCATACATAATACAGATTTAGCTGTATAAAAATCAACTTCGTTTCGAGCTCCCAACTTCTCCCTTCAATCAAAATTTGCACATATAATTATTAGGTAAGCCACGTACAAAGCGTTTAAAACCTGATGTTGTCAAGTTTACGTCATATCTATTCACCAAAATTTAGATCAACATAAACATTAAATTTATATTTGTAAAAAAAAAAAAAAAAGATTTTCGAGCGCAGACTGCTTAAAAAATAAACGGAATTTAATTATTCCAAAAACTAGACGTTTCGGTTCGTCTTTTGCGAACCTTCTTCTGAAGTGACCTCAGCCGTTGATGGAAGTCGACAGAGTCTGCACTCGAAAATCTGTTTTTTATAATTTAAAATGCACTGTGAAAATCTTCGTGAAACCAAATTTATATTTATTTTCCATTTGTATGTATGTACTATGAACATCAGGCCTGTAGATAGGATGAAGTGGCAACTGGGGTAAGGCAAGGGACATGGGGGACACAAGGCACCCCGGAATTTTTCTATATGTATATAAATAGCTCGATGGGGCAGATGGGGCCTGTCTCGGGCTTGGCTACATGCTTGATGAACATCCTTGTCAAATTTGGGAAGTTTCATTTTTGAGTTTACCTTCTGTTTGAGTCCTCTGCAGGTACTATTCCTAAGTATGTGCCTACTAAGTTGTCTTCCTACTCAGAAATTCGCCACTGATTTGCAACCATACGTTCATACAAGAACTCGCATTTTAAAGGAGAAAAACAGGAGCATAACACCTCTCTATACCAGGTTAAATTTAAAGGGGGATTATAGAGAGAGAGAGAGACTTTTTCCAGATGCGTAAATAATTTGCAAGGAGAACCCACAGTGAGTGCCCCTCCGATTTTGATGAAAGTAGAGACAAAATAAGGAAATACGTGTCTCGGCATTCATGCCAATGCAGCTTATTTTCGGCGATACGAATTTTTAAAGATTTTGCATCCGATATATGAGCTTAAAACACAACGCCCTCTGCAAGCCAATCGGTAGCTTGGGCGGTAAGTTGTCGGCTCTTCGCGCCGTGTTTTTGTGTTCAATGCCTGGGGAAATCGATCACTTTTTTTTTATGTATCCTTTTTATGTATTTATTTATATATTTTTATTAGTAAAAATATTTTGCTTACAATCGGATTTTGTTCATAAACTTACTTTAATAAAATTCATATTTATGTAATTAAGTTAATTGTATGCTTATTGGCAGTGATAATTTCTACTCGAATTTTAATTGTTGATTATTAAAAAGTAGAAAAAGCTTTGGAGTAGCCATCCAGCCTGTTATGTAGTTAAGTAGATCCAGCACACTTTAATAATGTTTTTACAAATTATGTAGTGATATAGATCCAGCACACATTAATGATGTTTTTACAAATGACGACGGCACCAGTTTTTCTACTGTTGAAGTAATTCCACCTCATTGTACCCCATACTGTCAACCTCGTGATGTGTACTTCTTCCGTCAAGTAAAAAATTTCATTAAAAGGTTACAAAATTGTGTTGAAATCTTACAAGAAAATAGTCATTTAAACACGCGAGCAGATAGATGCTTTGAAGATCCATTCACTTATTTATAATCAACTTTCGGCGCCGAATTTTAAGAATACATTACAGTACTCTTGGTTTGTTGCAAAGTTAACAAACGAAAGAAGAGTCTTTGAAAATGTAGATGGTATTTGTTTTCCAGATGATATTAGACAAAGAAAATCAGTTGTTCGAACAATTCATTTATAAAATGCTCACGTTGTAGAAATATTTTATGTTTTTATTATTTTTATGATAATTATCATCCAAAATTGTGTACCAGTATACAATTCCGACACCTCCGATAGTGATACACAAAAAATATGTTCACGTCAGTCAGTTTTAAAATAAAATTGATTGCATTTTATAAAATAAAATGTTTCTATATAAATAAAATGCATATAAATGAGATACACATAAAATTTTGTTTATATGTTATAAAATAAAATATATCATACTAAAAATACATTTTTCAATAGATAAATATATTTTAAAAAAATATTAGGCGTAATAGATGCTAATAGAGGATGACTGCAAAGGCTAATAATGACAAAATAAGACGAATTAACGCAGTTTTCTTTTTTATTTAATGGAATTGTTAAAAGTTTTCAGAAAAAAATCTTTCAATCCTTAAATAAAACAAAACTGCGTTATTGGTGTAATTTCATCCCTTCACAGGTTGACAATGAGTACGCAAATTTTATAAAAGTTATATTCACATAAAAACTTACAGCTAACTCCTAAACTTTTTGTACCTTTACAACTCTTCAATAAAATATTAAAATTCGTGTAAAAATTATAACTGCGAAAAATAGTATCACAGAATTAAATATGTAAATATGAATTTTATTAGCAAAATCCGGATTGAAAGCAAAGCATTTTTTAATAAAAATGCAAAATAAAATATGCAAAAGCGATAACCCTAAAAGTGTTCGATTTCCCCGGGCATCGAAAACAAAAATAGGAGCAAAGAGCCGACAACTTACCGCCCAAGCTACTAATTAGTTTGCAGAGAGCGCCGTGTTTTAAGCTCATATTTAGTATGCAAAATTCTTAAAAATTCAAAAGATCTCTGGAAATTAGCCGCATTGGCACGAATGCCGAGACACGTATTTCCTTATTTTGGCTCTACTTTCATCAAAATCGGTAGGGCACTCACTGTAGGTTCCCCCTTGTTAGTTTAAAATTAATTTTAAAATTTTTAATAAATTTAATCATGAAACTTCTAAAATAAAAGTGGCATATAATCAATTTATGCTGAAACACTGGCGCTTTGTCATAAAAATATGGAAATTAGGCCGAAGTACGCTGTTGTTATTGCATAATTAATAATTTACTAATTCACAAAGCCTCTTGGGTCTTACCTTCTTTTCAAAATGCGTCTGGAGTTATTAAATTATTATATGGATAATTTTGTGCGTGTGCCGATATGTATACATCAATACAACACACACGATATGTATACATCAATACAACGCACACGATATGTATACATCAATACAACGCACACGATATGTATACATCAATACAACACACACGATATGTATACATCAATAGACACGTCATGAAAAAACGTAAAATTTTAATGGCAGGGATTTTTTCTTCTTTTTTGTAGAAAAAGAAATTCCTCAACTTCCGCTTAAAACAGTTAAACAGTTCGCATTGACATATGACTACCACTTTCAGGAACCAATTACAGACCAATTACACTGTCAAAAACAGAGCTCTTCATCTTGCTGTTTGAGCAACACAACTTTAAAACATGGTTTGGGGAACGTCTCTTGACTTGGCAGGATTTACTGTCAACAAATGTTACGAGAAATCTTTCTTGTTTCCGAGATAAATTATCAATTTTACATGCCATTGCTTTGAGAAATAGAGAAAACGGGGTCCGCTTTTACATCTTTTGCATTTTTTCTTAAATTTGACATAACGCCTCAAGGATTTGACATCAACATCAATAACTTTTATGAAAGTTGTCGTTTGAAACAAAACATTTCGCGTCTTATATCTGATATTTTCTTCTATGGATGGAGTTCGGAGTTTCCTAAATTATGGTATTCAGGTTCTTGAAATGATTGTTTGTTTGTTTGGATTTTTTATGGCGCAAGAATCAGATTGCGGGGGGGGGGACCTTGCATCAGCCGAGCCATGTGATTGATTATCTGTTCGGATTTTTTATGGCGCAAGAGCAGCTAGGCTATACTGCATCAGAGAGCCATGTGAAATCGACTAGGTCAAGAACCTAGTGTCCCACCCTGCCTCTAAATTGACATAGGTGCTTACCTTGTGATATTAAATATATGGGGAAATTATGTATTTTCCTATGCATTTGTAGTTTAGGTGTCTTTATATTTGTACACTCCGACGGTATTTACAGTTGGAACCTACTTACGGGCGTTCAAGTATTACATAAGCATTTTTGAGGGAAGGAGTTGAGATTTGCTTATTTTTGCTGACAACAGAGAGGGATTTTATCTGAAAAATGCTTACGTGAGTCGCAGAAAATAATAATAAAACTAGCACATACGTAGTTACAAAGTGACAATCGCCCTGACAGAGCTGCAATACTTGGATGTATTACACACTGCGAAAAAAAGATATAAAGTATAAAATATCGTAGTTAAATATTTAATTATTTAAATCAGTAAGTCAAACTTTTTCGCCAAAGGGGCCCTTCTAGGCCCCCATACAACCCTGATATTTTTAAATTGTAAGGAATGCATTATTTTTAATAAATGTATTTTATTAAATCTACTCTTTAAGTTATTTATTCTTATTTACACCTTATGTATTAAAATTATAAAAAAAAAAACTGTTAATACCTGAAGTATGGTTCTGATGATAGTCGCATATAGCCGCCTAAATAGTCATTAATAATTTATTAAAAAATTTTGAAATGGGATAATTTGTCGTTTAATATCATAAGTACCCAATATTACAATAAAAATGTAAATAAGTATTATAATTTGCATCACACGTTGCATTCTTATTTCAAAAACTTGTACCAAAAATTAGAGAACCGAAATCTTACGTAAGAATGCAAGGTGGGGGGGACAAGCATTTTTTTTCTATAAGGGGTGTGCAAAATGATCAAAATTGTGCTTACGTAATACTTGATAGGCTGCTTAATCAGGTCACGGATAACCAACTACCCACTTTATAAAGATATATCAAAGCCATACATTTTTCATGAGATCAAAGTTAAGTTTTCCCTCTTTAAATGATACTCTTTGTGGGCCATCCTCAGATAATCGAATAAAGACAAAAATTTTAGCATGAAACTTGGTGCCTAAACAAGGGAAAAAATGTGTGGAGGAAAATTTAACATTGAAAAAAATAATTAACACTTAGAAATTGGATCATTTTGGGTCCAATTCCAAATTATATAGAAATCGATGATTGAAATTATATAGAAATCGATGATTCCAAATTATATAGAAATCGATGATTCCAAATTATATAGAAATCGAATGATCCAAATTATATAGAAATCGAATGATCCAAACTCCAAATTATATAGAAAAGGGATTATCTTACTTTAAATAATCCCTTTTCTATATAAAAAAGGGATTATTTCACATTAAAATTACTTTACGGAAAAGGGGAAGAAGAAGGAGAAAAATGGGGAACGGGGAGGAAAAGGTAATGGCCATGTGTTTAACCGAGTGGTTGGGGGATGGGACGAAGGTACACCCGCGGAACGATGGGCCTGTGCTACGGATACTTGCCGACAGGGCCCACTACAAAACCACTACAATGGAGCCCATTCAAATCCCTTCAGAAAACATATGGCAGCCCAACATCAACATTGCGCGAGTAATCCGCTCTGG
>QLNU02014176.1:133587861-133603744 GCA_006491805.2 Dysdera silvatica
TTGACTTCCTTGTAAAACTCAGGTCCTGGTATAATGTGGTTCCTACGCTATATAACACAAATAGACCTATCTTAACACAAATGGTTTAAATCGATATTTTCAGGAATACTTACCGTTTAATAATTATTTTGCTAATTCGCGTTGCTTTCTTTTTATATAATCAATCATATTAAAAAAAGTCTGCATTTTTGTCTCTATAAAACAAAGGCTATTTTAGATCTGATATAAACATATTCATAAAATTTCGGTATTCCAATCCTTATTGCCGTTGGTATTGCATTAAAAATTCATACAGTAACTTCGAAGTAGTTTAATTTTAGTTGGGGTAAAAACCATGGTATTTAAAATGTTACGGAAGAACGACATCATGGTTAATGTTTTCTACAATTTCAAAATATTAAACTGCAATGTTTTTCGTAAGTCATTTTAAGAAAAGGGCCTAATACTACTTTTAACTGAAATGGTATGAAAATTTTCCTGCAGTATATAAAAAAAAATGTACATTGAAAAATGTGTGTCGTTCGGAAGAACAGAAAAAAAAATGAAATAATGTCCTTCTGTAACGGGGATTTCAATGGGTTTTTTTTGTTTTTTTTTAAAAATTCGGTATTGTTAATTAAATAATGCAACAAATACATTATTTTGCAAAAACATGCAAGATTATGATGATAAAATTTATTAGTTTTTCACTCATTTTTCACTCTTTGAGTGTCAGTCATGTCCCAAAATACCATGGCTTTACCCTTGGATTGGCGGTTGCAGAATCCTAGAAATATCACCAATTGTGGCAACCAGGCGTAAAAAATTAGGATATTGTTGTCGCCAAAATATAGACCACATGCTCCGATTTATACTTATACTTTGGCTCAGTTTCGATGCCTATGATTCTATAGATTGAATGCCGGCGACATCGGAGATATGGGGGGCCCCCTCGAGTAAGCCACGGGGAGCCCCGAATTCTTTTGAGGGGTCCCGATCATCAAACACCCTACTCAAGCACAGTGGGGGTACACCAGTTCTGAATAAGACGTCTCTCGCGAAAAGTTTATATCTTCGTGAAAAATTGTTCCACATAAAAGGCTCAATTGGGGTTTGAAAATTTTCCCAAGTAGACAACCAGCCTTTGCGGTATTCCAGTTGGTTAAATTCCTTCTTCATTCTTGAGCACTTTAAAAAATTTTAATATTGGTATTTTCTTTTTTTTCGTCCACGATTTCTATTGCTTTAAAACTATTGCATTGAAAAGTGTAACTTATGTGGAAGTTGAAAAAATTTAAGACTTTTATGCTATATCACAGACTAAAGAACGCGGAGGGATATATTTATATCCTTTGCATACACAGAGAAGTTCGGTTCTAAAATGAACTCATTAGTATTATCAATAATACAGATGGAAGCTAAAAACTGGATGAGAGAGGAAGAGTAAATGAAAGTTCAATAGTGGGTGAACTTCTTGATTTCGCATCACAAAAAAAAACTTATACGAACTTATGAACTCTACACCTTGGGAATTTATTAACTTGTGGGTTCGTTAATCGTTAACTTATGAATATATTGAATTGTGAATTTATTGAATCGATACATTATGAACATTTCAGTTAGTTAAATTACGAATATGTAAACAAGCTGGATTATAAACATATTAATTTATTAAATACAAATGTTAGATAGGTAATTTATAAACGTTTTAACTAATTAAATTATGAACATTTTAATCATTTACATCAAATACACGTTAACTTATTAAATTATAAACAAATTGGATAGTTAACTTATAGATTTACTAATTAACTAACCCATAAATTGTTTAGAACATAAATTGTTTAACTGTTGAATTTTTAACTTTAAAACTTAATCTATTTAACATATAAATTGTTTAACTTATGAAACTTTATCTATTTAACGCATAAATTGTCTGACTGATTAATTTTTTAACACTAAATTTATTAAATAGCACAATAATGGACTCATTCCTTAATTATTTTGAACAAGTATCCTCCCTACATATCTGTATTATATAAGCAGTTCATTCACACATTACCCAACCTGATTTCTTATTTAATCCTTATTTGAAAATTATCCTTATTAAAAAAAAAGAAGTCCGTAAACACCGAATGAAAGAAATATTAACAAAAATTTTAGATAACAAATTTTGAGAAATCTACATCACATTGAATTCTTTAGTTTCTTCCCACAATCTTTTTTAAATTGCACACAAAACATAATTATTGCTAGCTACAATCGTATATTATTAAATTTTAAAATTAGACACAAACTTTTATTGCTTTTATGGAAGTGTCCATTTATTCTTAATATTCTTAATTACACGCACGCCAAACAAAATTAAACCATAATTTATGAAATTGTCAACATGTAAATAATTATTTTATCCAAAAAATTATTATTCTATAAAATAATTTTATCTGCAAAATTGCGTTGATATTGTTTGAACCTTTAAGAACTGTCAATGTTAACAAAGTATTTTAAAATAACGATTATAGCGATATCGCAAAAAAAGAAAAGAAATATGTGTATATGATCTGTATAAAACAAAAAGCGAAACGTATACTCTTTCGAGAGTACTGAAAAGTATACAACAATGAACTGTATATTATGGATACCTAATCTTTCAAAGAGCTGGGAGAGAGAGGAAGGACGCAGGAATTGAATACCTCCTGTAGGATATACGACACCTTTAAAAGTCCGGTTCGAACATGGGGGACGGGGCGAGGATAGGAAAACAGCATTTGCAAAACTACCACTAGCGGAGGGGGATAAAAGAATAGCCACAAAGAGAGTCAAAACCCTTGTTGCTCTAACTCTGTGGGTATCGTTTTTGAATGTGGGTAAACAAATCCTCCGATCCTACCCACAAAGATCCCGGCTTTACGTCTCAATGAAGAATACAAGGCCCCCTCTATTCACCGAGATCCCCCTACTAATATTTTTTTTCTTCTTTTTATAACAAGGTACAACCAACGTAACCACCAATCTTTTTAGATCTTGATAGTCATTGTGTATTTCGTCGGATAGTTTCTGCTCAATGACCGCAACCGCCAGAGCTCCAGAATATGAAAACAAGGCGACATTCATGGTGCTGCATGACTTACTCATAGTTTAATTAGTATCTTAATACTAATTAAAGAAATTCTTTATGATAGAACAAATTATTATTAATAGCTAAAATGATTTCAGTGATAATTGAATAAATCGTTAATTATCAAATAAAATTCATCCGTATCCAAAAAAAAAGCAATTTATTTTATTATATCGCTTTAGACTTCTTAGAAGGGTCGATATTCATTCGTGTACCTTTGGAATTATAAATCAATAAATTGGACGTTCGATGAAATTTCCATTAACATTGACATATCTGATATTTAATATCATTTCAATGCCGTTGACATTTAGTGATACAATACAATATTTTTATTTTCGTAATTATACATAATATAACAAAAAACATGGAACTTCTAAAACTGCCTGTGTTAGTTTTCACATGTTCAAGCAGTCATACACATATTAACAATTTTATAGTTTGTCTGTTTGGATTTTTTATGGCGCAAGAGCATCTGGGCTATATTGCGCCAAACAATTTTATATACCGCCAACATCCAAACCTATAACACAAATCATAAAAAGCTGCAACCCAAGGCCCTTTGATAACCAACCAAAATACTGATATATTATTATAACTGCCATTTACTATCACTTTAATTTAACTGATATTTATTATCATTTCATTGTAACTGATATTTAATATCATTTCAATGCAGTTGACGTTGGGTATAATTTAATACTATAACTGGTATTTAGTATGATTTTAATGTAACTGACGCTTAGTGCAATTCCCACATAACGAACACTTAATATCATTTTAGTGTAACAGATATTTAATATCGTTTCGATGCGGTTGACATTTGGTGATACTTCAGTTCAATTGACGTATTTGCAAATATTGTTTTAAAGTACATCTGAATATTTCAATATAGCTATCCCCCCTCTTTTCTTTTCGATACCATGTAACATAAATTGAATATATGCAATCCCATATTTTTGCGAATTTATCTCCAACAGATATCACTTTAAAAAAAAACCGCAGAAATGATTTAAGAACATTAGTAATGGTATTGAGGAAATTTGTATATTAAAAAATCTGAATACAAATATTTTAGACCCTAAATTTTTCTTATAACATATATAATAAAATACACATAGAATTTAAAATGATATTAATGTATTCATATAAATTAATTTACATCAATGTACACTTATTTTACAAGGGTATTTATGTATAAATACCACTTCAGCCAAAGCTCCCCGTTCATTATTTAACATCTATCTTTCTTTTAAAACATACCTTAATATCCTAAAGTCGAGTTAGTAATTTTTTGTAGCATTACTGAGTTTCTAGTTTCTGCATCAAAATTTTAGTTTGAAAGTTAGCTGCACCACACAATAAACTCCTTAAAATCTTCGCTCTGTTTTAGTATAGTGTATCGCCAATAAACGGGTAGTTCTGACCTTTAAGCTTTTACTTTTAATTTGAATTTCAACTCAATTTGAATTATCTGTTCACTACCTGATTTTAAGATGTTTGCTTATTCTCGTGTTTTGAGAAACAGAACAAAGCAATATTTTAATATAAGTATAATCCAATCATCGTTAACCTGGCCTCTAAGGATAAACAGAAACCATCTTAAGTACCATGGGTTACCAAATTTAAATACGATAATTATAATAATAATTTGCCAAATTACGATGAAGGAATAATAATTATACAAATTATGACAATTAATAATTATACAAATTATAATAATAATAATTTATGTAAATTATAATAATAATAATATACAAATTATGGATAATAATAATTATACAATGATAATAATAATCATACACCAGGATATCAAGTTACAAATTATGATAATAATAATTGATACAAATTATGGTAATAACAATTATAATACTATCATATATTAACACAATTTATGATGAATATCACAAATTATATTAATAATTACAAAATTATGATAATGAATTGCCAAATTATGATGATAATTTTACAAATTATGATAATAATTATATAACTTACGATGATAATTACACAAACTAATAATGTTAGAAAACGTGAGTCCATGTTTCCCTGGGTAGCAGCGGATAAAGACCAAGTCTGACAATGGCCGCGCTGCCTGAGTAAAAAATTCAACACATATATTCCTGAAATGGTAAGAAGGAAGAGGAGGAGGGCAAAAAAATAACATCTAATTTGGTTATCATGGTATAATAAGTCTCGAAAGATCCCTCGGCCAGCAGGTGCGATAGTATAAAATGTTAATGTTAGCTGTTAGTTTAAGTTCGAATTATTTAAAAATTTCTGACAAGAGATTTTTAAATTTAGCATAAAAATTTGTTGATTTTATTTTGGGTTTTAATTGGTTCCACGATTTTGGCCCTAAACAATTAAGTCGGCTGCAACCCAAACCAATTCGAGAATATTGGGATCTAAAGTTGTTTGGAAAAGATATGGGGTGATTGTGTATTTATAATTGAGGATTGCTAGGGATAGTTGATGTAGTATCTTTTTTTTTTAACTTTGCAAACACCATTGATGCAATTTTTCAATCTAATAGGTGGTTAAATAAAATTTAATCTTCGTAAAATTTCCGGTCCGACGCCGGAAGAGTTAATTTCCGATTAATGAAGTTAACAAATCTGTTTTGCAAAGATTTTGAATTCTATTCTGATTTGATTTTGCAGTGTATCTCCATAATGACAGGCAATTAAAAAGATGAATAAAAAACAAAAGGGTATTGAAATTGAATTAAAATCTTAATCGAAATGAAAGGATGTTTCTTTTACGTGTATTTTTGATGAAAAGGAGAAGGATTTTGATGGAAACAAACTTTTCTCTCAGCTCGAATTTTATTACAAAACTATAATAGTGTGGGGTTAACCATCAAAACTCCCATTTTGTGCCCGGCCTTGTCGTCAACCCTTCGTTGAATTGTGAGCCACACGAACTGCCACAATCACTGAATTCTCATGTCCATCACAATCTTCATCCATCCTTCATATCTTAAACAATTGATCCACTTTTTCCAATAAATATTTCATGACCAACGATATAACGATAGCCTTTTTACTGAGTTTACTTCCTTTTTAATCCTTTCTTGTATCAGTATTTTCTTTGTCATTTGATGTCCTGGCCATTGCGGAAGTTCTGGGAATTTAAATTGCCCAGAAATTTGACTCAACGATGCAATGCTACTAGTTGCATGTTTCAAGAGACAATTTATTATTATCATAAAGTAGCATTATTCCGAAAATTCACAGTCTATATTGTATTTGACTGGTTTCTTCCGTTCAGTGATCAACTCGTTCTCCAGAGTCTTTGATAACTAGAGGTGCCTGCGCGTAATGTGAGTTGTCTTCAAAAGTGCGACTTTTTGGATTTGGCAGTAGTATTGTTGTTAATTTTCAATGTGCTGAAGTGGTGTTTTAAATTTTTAGGAACGGTACCCAATGCACCAACTACAACCGGAAAAACTGTAGTCTTCCTCCTCCAAAGTCTCTTCACCTCTATTTGTAAATCCTTGTATTTCATAATCTTCTTAATCCCTTTCTCGTCTATACGTCTCTCAACAGGCACTGCAATATCGATCAACCAGACACGTTTTTTTTCCTTTCTATAACCGTAATGTCTGGAGTGTTATGTGGAAGTGTTTATCGCATTGGATTTGGAAATCCCACAAATTGTTTGTACTTTTACTAACTCTCCCAGATTGGGGTTCCACCAGTCATTATCTGTGGGCAACTGACATGTATCATTATTAGCATAATGATGATGATATCATAATTATAAAAGGAACATCAACTCTAGAGGTCTCAAGTCTCTTCAATCCCCAAATATTTTGGGATCCCGGACCCCCTAAAATAGGTGCAAAATAAATGAATGAATGAATGAATGAATGGTTGGTTGGTTGGGTGGTTGGTTGGTTGGTTGGTTGGTTGGTTGGCTGGCTGTTTGGTTGGTTGGTTGAGGAGTAAAAGATATAACATATAGAATATATTAATTGTCTTTATATAAATCGAACACTACGCAGATTAAATCAAACAACAATATAAATCAACGTTTATTGGCGTAGTGATACAAGCGCCGATGTTATGGTGTTCGTTGCTCAGTGGGTAAAGCCTCCGCCCGGCAAGTAGAAGGTCGTGGGTTCAGGTCTCACCGAACGCAGAAACATTTTTCTTTCGAACGTTTCACCATCTAATCACGCCATAACATCGACGCTGGTATCACTACGCCAATAAACGTTGATTAGTATTGTTGTTTGATATTAATTGTTATTGCGTCTGTTTTTCTGGTTTCTAGCTGACGTACTTCATAGGTATAAGGTTTTTTTTCATTCAGAGCCTCCTCCAATATTTTCTTCAATTTGGCGCCCCTGCTTTACATCATGATGCTGTTTGAAACCAAAGCTTCGTTAGGCTAATTTTTCTAATTTTTTCCGGTGACTACCCAATGCAATAAACCAGGGGTGGGGAACCTTTTCATGTTGGAAGGCTGCATTTAAATTAACTGTAATGTGAAAAGGCCGCATGTGTTATAGTTATGTTAGTCAATCAAAATAGATTATTTCGTTAAATCTTCTTCTACTCTTTCATACTTTACTTAAGTTCATTTTAAAATTATAAAACAAAAAAACAAAAGATGAACCGAATCATATTAATAAAAATAAAGGGATTTTTCTTCAAAATTTTAATTCAGTTAAAAGGCCTCACCTTAGGACCTAGAAGATCGCGGGTCCGCCACCCCTGGAAAAAATAATATTGGCAATTACGCAGCTAAAATCAGCTGAGGACGAAGTTTTTGATATTAGCCTTTCTTGATATTATGTAGATGTAACCGCCCTGCTTTTGCCTTGCGGTGTTTGAGGAGGCCACACCGCATTTATACATAGGTTACTACTTCCCATGGATGCATTAAATTTAGGTTTTTTTTTCCTTTTTTTTAAGGTGGGAAAATACGTGAGGTGTTTTTCACGAAACAGCTTTCTGGAATGAAAAAACTCACTTAGTTGTGCTTTTTATTTATTTGTTTAGTAAGGTCCACTCCTAGTCACTAAGAATCTCTAGCATCCATACATATGTATGTCCAGAATATAGATAGCAGCTACCACAATAACAAACAATAACAAGAACATGAGCCGTGTTTGAGTTTGTGCTCTTAGTTGGCTCCTTTGTTGGCTCTTTTTTCTCACGTAGTAGTTCGATTGGAAAAATAGCCTGCACCTGCGCAAATATTGTAGATTCTGGCTACTTAAAATGAACGCCAAATCTTAGTCGAATACTCGTTGGCGATGGAAATGGAAAGGATGGGCAGTATTTTTATATCAATGTATGTATTATTACGACAGAATCTACGATAAAAAATATTTCATTTTCAGAAATTAAATTTTTACAGCAATGAAATCGTAACTTCCTACAGGCGTAAAGTTAAGTGGGCCAGTGCAACTCAAGCCTTCCTAATAATTTAAAATAAATTTTAATTTTACATATATTTTGACTTATAAATGTATATATTATGTGTTTGAGCACGCCACTTCAATAATTTTGAAATTGTACGTTGATTCTCATGTTATTTATAAGTAAAGATGATTAAATGTAAGGTTACTATATCTGGCCATTTATTGTGTGATAAATAGGCCATAGCAACCTCTCGTAGCGGGTCGTTTGAACGCCTGTGTGGGCCCTTGTTCGGTCAAAACTCAAATGCAAACATAAAAGCTTCCGTTTTTCAAAGAAAAAGTCAACATCCTTTGTCGAAATTCAAAAATGGGAAAGTGTGTAAAGGTAACAATAAAAAATGAGAAGTGAGAATACAGCTTCATCGGAATTCTTTGAGGATACGCTTTACGGGAAGGACGTGGGGTATTTTTGCAAATTTTTTGCATTATTCAAATATATGTGTAAAGCATTTTCTCCGCTCATTGAACGACACATTGCCACTCTGTCGTTATCCAAGAAATCGAGACTTTTGAAGAAAAGACTATTGACACATTTGGCTTTAATTCACATTTCTTGTACACTGCTTTTGCTTTCTGTGTAAGAACTTCTCGAGTCAAAGGTATTTTTCTCACCTATTTAATGTAATAACCTTAAAGTATTGAGAATAGACACGATTACAATGCACCAACTTCAAAAGGACTCTGTTTTAAACTGTTCACAGCCTAAGAAAATACATGAAGCATCGTAGGAAGTTGGAAACGTATGTGTAAACAGAAAGTTCACAAGAGTGTTATTGGCTTATAATAAGGGGTAACGACTCCGTATATTCATATGTATATGTACAAAAATCCATCGCAATGGGGGGCCACAGCCCCCCCTGCTTACCCTGGTTGCAAAGGACGTGATATGAGAGGAAGGTCCCAGTCTTTGAAATCAAGATGGACTGGGTGTATATAATAATAATAACCAATCAAATAGTTTATGAACTTACAACATAGTAATTTATTTATTTCCTACATAATTATGCTAGTTATGCACACGTCATACATTAGCTGATATATCATACGTTATTATATCATACGCTATTATATTATACGTTATCTTAATGTCTTTACTTACGAGACATGTGAACCATCATAAGACCGTTATGAGACTATTATGTAATCTCTGTGCGCCCTCATTTTTATACTTATGCATCAACATTTATTATATTTTGTAATCAATATTACATGTACTATAATACCTATATTATCTCAGAAATTTTACACTCTATATGGAGGGTTTCGGGTCAATACCTGTTGATATAACTAGATTTGGACCTCCTCACCACCCCATTTTGTCCATCTATACTACGATTTACCACCGTAGAAGACCAATTATTCTTTCTACCAAACTTTTCCTCATCGTTTTTGTTAAACATTTTCAAATTCCCAGCACCTCGTTTTATCTTCGTATGTTGATTACACTTTCTTGATCCTCTGTACTTAGTACTATCACGAAATCTTTCTGTTCTGATTTCGGGCAGGCATGGATTCTATTCATTTCTGAATATCGTTTTCCTTGCCCTTTCACCTCCACATTTATATGTTGTGCATGAGAATATATTAGCTCATATTTTCCTATATTCAATTTCGGCTTTATTGGAAACTCGGTGGTCTTATTAAGCGTGTATATGTAGATGTATAAAGCATCGTGTGAGCTTGACTACATTGCGTCTGAAATAAACGTTTTTCTATCCTCGTCAGAACATTTCTGTAAAAAAATAGCCTTGTGCTTGAAAAAAGAAAAATTCAGCCACAGATGCATAATTACATTTGCTTTGCGAAGCGGGGATAATAAGTTAAATAAAAATATAATATAGAGATTGAAAACAACCTAGAAAAGTAGGGAAGTGCAAGAAATTGGAATATCTAGAAGAGAAAACTCATTTAGGTGGTAGGGCAAATAAAGAATAAAAGTATCGGTCATGTTAAAATAGTCTAAAATTCTAGTGTGTAGGCCACCTTGCAAGAACTGGCCATGAAAATGTGAGTTGGATACAAATACATGCACGAAGACATAAAATAGAAATCGTTTATAACGAGTTCCGAGCGACTACGCAGATTCTTTCGCTATAAGCGATATTTTTTAAAAATAATAGTATGGTAACACAGTTTTCACTGTTTTATAATAAATTTATTTCTAGACATATTTGTGCTTTCTTATCCTAAAAATTTTTAAACCGAAACATAATGGCTTAAGTATTGTCTAGTTAAGGCGAATATCCGTTTGGTTCTAATGGACTGAGCACTCCCTATAGCCAATTGCTGAATCATTTATATATATATAGAAAAATATCGTCGTTATATAGGGTACTGACGTTATATCCGGTCTACGGAGCCGTTATAAGCAATGTGTTTACCACAGCAAAGAATAGAAAAGCAAACTCCGTGCAGTGATTCCATCACTTTGTGCAGTAGGTCGTTATAACCGGCCTTATGTCCGGAAAGATTTTCAGCAAATGGCGTTGCGTGTTAAACAGTACTAAAAGTAGAGAATAAGTCCTTTAAGACAAAGGGCATTTCAATATTCTGCCAGCCAGCACAGAATAATAATAGAGCGGACATTCGCGTTAAAATGTGTTGCCAACTGCCTTCATGTCGAAAAGCTAGGGTTATGACATTACATTAAATGGGGAAATTATTTTAGTTGGAGTTTTAGGAGGAATAGTGTTTTACCTTTGTATTTTCTTTTTTTTTTGTTCATCAACTAAGCTAATAAATTAAAATTAAATTTTCTGAAACAGTAATTGAAAGTGCGAGACCCAGGATATGGAATACGCTTCCACCATCTGCAATCTATTAACTCATTCTCTACTTTTAAAAAACTTGTACGTTGTCGTACAGGATGCCTAAACTAATCTTGTTCTCAACGCTCTAATATATTCTGTAAATTTAGCAGTTATGTACAGAAGATAAAGTATTTCATATATTATGATATTGTATATTATTAATATTGTATATATCTGGTAATTCAATAATAATTAAATATGACAGTTGGAATATTAAAAACTGTGTAACATATAGTAATAGCAGTGTGGGCGTGCTCTGACTCCTCTTGCTGCTTAAGTAGATACGTAACTTCAAATAGTACATTCTTCTAATAGTATATTGTATAATTTATATTATGGAAAATCTATTGTAACTATGATGTATACACATCTGCCTAAAATAAAGTTTAAAAAAAGCAAAAACAAAAACATATTTATTTGCATTTTTGACGAAAAATAAACTGCGACCATTGTACTGATTACTGCCTATATTCCGTTCCGGGCTCATAAATGAACACTTTTGCAAAGCGCCCGGGACGCCAAAATTTAATTTTTATTTCATTTAATTTTTTAGTTAAACTAATAATATTAATATATTCTTTGTATTTTTAAGATTGTGTTTTTATTATTTATTACATAATAATTAGTATGATATATCATTCTATTTATAAATCGATTAATAATTAATTGAATTTTTCATTGTGATATTGATACTTTTTACACAGATCCCTACATACACATCCTACTGTTACGATGCATATCGTGTGACGCATATACCATTCCCTGTCGACCAGTGCCGTTTTAGTAGATGAAAACACGCGTAAAGTTATATCGGTCCGAGCCCCCCCCACCCCCCAACCCCAATAATTTGAAATAAATTGCAATTTTACATATATTGTAATGTACAATGTGTTTGTGTCCCCCAATATGCTTGAAAACGCTACATTGATGTAGATGAGCCAATTGGACCTACTCACAAAAACCAGTGGCGTATGATAAGGGGGAGCCTGAACCCCCCCTCCCATTTAGAGCAAAATGCATAGTTCTCCTTCACGCCTAATCATTTGACCTTTTTTTTAAGTTACTGTAGCTCCCCTCATAATTTTTTAATTGTTACGCCCCTGTCCAGAACCTCCAATTGGCAACTTTTGTTTGTTATATTTTGATTATATCGCAAAAATTTAGAAACATAGAAATGTATAAAGGATCTCAAAAAATGATAGCGCCGGGGCCCTTAATGCGTCAAGGCACCCCCCCTGCTGTCAACATCGGTAAAAGTGTTCAATCAGGGGGGGCCCCCTAGTTTAGTTAAAAATTGGAAAGGTGTTTTTTAGCTGCGATGGAAAAAAAAATCAGAAAAATTGAGGGAAATTTTAACAATGCACGCTTTCAAACGAAACGATCATTATGAAGGAAAATTCAATGTGGGGACGTTAGCATAAATCGTAAATTTTAATATGAAAATATGTTCCTTTTCTTTGAAGATATATATATATGCGGTACAGATGAGGAGGAGAGGCAATGGACTTCTTGAAGCAGAAATAAAGATGTCGTGTCAGCTTGTACGCGAGCTTGTACTACATGACAGTTGGTACGTACCTGCACCCGTCATATTTTTCCTTTCATCTCGGGCACCAGGACTTTTTGTAATAGGCGCTCTTATACCCGGGATAAGGTAAGCAGATAGGTGACAAGCCCCGTTTTCCGCTGTGTAAGTTCTACACAAAAGCGGAGCTTGCAGATAGGGTACATCAATGGTTCCTGAGCTGTACAGGGTACAGTGTAGTTGTTGTTGTTGCTGGAGCCTGCAGAAAGGGAGCACGAGACATTTTAGCGAGGGGTACAATAGCTGTCGGCTTTTCTTACCAACATCAAGGTATTGGTGGGAAAAAAGACGTTTGGTTAGAGTGCCTTATCCCCCCCCCCACGACTGTTCCCCCTCTCCGTAATTTTTGCGGCAAAAGACGATGCTGTTTCTTGTGGGGGTTTCTGGACCGAAAAAGTCAAGTGCTGTGGCATTTGAAAGAAGTGCAGAACTCTCAATGTCGTGTTTGTGTATTACTGCGTCGCAGAAATGCGATTTGGAAACATTCGTCTGTCGCTTAAACTCCTGATGTAATATTGGCCTCATGAAAACAGATAAAATTTGCTAAAATGGATTAGTTTCATATAGAAGAATTGATATAACACTTCTCCTTATATATTAGATATCTGTTTTGTGAGGATAGGCATCCATTTCGAGGAATAAGAAAGCTTTTAGCAAAACTTTGGGTGTATGCAACCGAATTTAGATGTTGTCTTAGAAGAAAATTAAAAATTAGATTTGGGCATAAAAATTAATGAAGTATGAACCAATTCCTAAAATCAAAGAAAATTGTCAGAACTTTAAAAAAAAATAAGTTTAAATATTGCTTACTTGAGCTTAAATACAAAGCGTGAGAAACGCCTTGATTGATATGAAGGGAAATATGCCAACCTTGTGTAATATAAACTTTTAACAATACACATTTAACAACATTTTTTTTCCTTGTCTGGAAATAAAATTCTTAGGTAAGACTCAAGTTATCCTCGGGCAGAAATCTCATCCCTTTTGGATTACAGAGCCACTACCTGGCAGCCAACTTTCTCTTCCTCTCTCTTTTTTTCCACGAGGCAACAACTTACACAATTGTTTACGTAGCACTAGGCAATACAATCAAATATTAAAACAATGACATTAGCATATATTTGAATTTCTCAATGAATTTTGAGTACGTTTCGAATAGTAAAACGTTGTTTTTCATTAGGAAATCGTCTGGAATGGGCACAGCGGATTAAATTAATTGTGATATGTTGCCATTCCTCGAAAGTAAAAAACTTAAATAAGACCTTAATGTCGTTAAAGAAGATGTCAAAGAAATAATTTTAGACGTGTAATGAATTCTTCTATCTCTCTCCTATTTAACTCGGAAAGCAAAAAGGAAACCATGGAAAATGCGTAATACAAGCGAGGAAACCAAGTTTACAAACAGGCCACTGAAAAGAGGGAAACGCCAAGGTTTTGGTCGGTAGCAACAAAGAGTTTCAACAAACGCACTCTCAAAGGGGTGATTTGAATGGCACCAATTGTAAACGTATGGGGGATCATTTTAGCTCCACAAAGAAGAGGTGTGCCCTTTATCCTTTCCCCACGACATTAGCCGCCATTATGTTAATCGCTTTCTACCGTGTATATACAAGTAATAGCATGTGTGCTATGTATTTAATAAGTGAATGTACTGAGTGTAACATTAAATATATATATATATTATTAGCATTTCGCTTTTTCTTTCATTACTCATTATGAAAATATTTTGAATATTGGGCCAGACGATATCCACAAGTCATACAAGACTCCTTTATCTTTACGTTATTATAAAAAAAATAGCGTGATGATGATGTTCCTTCAGCTGAGAAACTCCTTTAAAACAAATAAAAACACGTGTTCTCAGTTTGAGTCACGGTTTTTCGCAGCTGCTAAATATAAAAATACTGCAAACGGGGGAAGTTAAGTCCACAGAACCAAAGGGACGTCTGCCTTCCCCTACCGGAAATATTTCGATAAGACCTCCTATTATATAAAGAAAAACTCTAATACCATTTATTGTGAGAACAAAAAGATAATTTTGGGACGTTTCGAGTAAATTTAGTTTATTTTTTTAATCATGTAAACTCAAATAATTATTATTATATAATGATTATTGAATATTAATAAATACTAATAATCAATAAATTATGATTATGTATTCGTTGTAAATTTTCCTGTAAGGTTCTTATACTTTATAGCAGCGGTTATTCAACTCCTGGGGGTCCGCGAGATCCTCCCAGTGCCCCACAAAAGTTCGGAAAAGTACTAAGACACGAGCATTTACTCTTTAATGCTAAAAATAAATTATGAGGGAACGAAAAATTCCTTCCCCAAATGGTGAAAATCAGTGATGAAACACTAGAAATAAATATGTGTGGTGCAAATTCCGGACTTTAATCTTTGAATTATTTCTTGAGGGTCCGCCAGGGCGAGTGGTTTTTGAAGGGGGTCCTCGGTCTAGGAAAGTTAAAAGCCGCTGGTTTAGAGGATTTCAAAATCAGAAATATACTGATTGAAAAAAATCAGGAAACAAAATTCAAGTTGTTTTTTTGAAATAAGTTATTTAAAAGATAAAATCAATGGAAGGATATCTCTCGTATTTTCAGGTGATATATCACTTACGATATTAAACAATGTCAATCAATCAACGTTTATTGGCGTAGTGATACCAACGCCGATGGTATGGCGTGATTAGATGGTGAAACGTTCGAAAGAAAATAAATATTTCTGCCTTCGGTGGGACCTGAACCCACGACCTTCCACTTGCCGGGCGGAGGCTCTACCCACTGAGCTACGAAGGACAATATATAATCTCTTTACGAACGTATATATATTGTTGCCAGTTATTTCGCAGAATGGTGTAGTACATAGACTACTATTTAAACCAAATTGCAAAGAGACTGGTATTAAATTGATCGAAATGCCCGTTGCAGCATATGTATTTATTTTTATAT
>QLNU02014176.1:133612372-133622574 GCA_006491805.2 Dysdera silvatica
TAAGTAAGCATGATTAAAATTATAAGTAAACACGATCAATCTTGTAAATGAACATGATTAATATTGTAAGTGAACACGATTAAAATTGTAAATAAACACGATTAAAAATTTTAAAACAAACACGATTAAAATTGTAAACAAACACGATTAAAATTGCAAATAAACGCAATTAAAATTGTAAATAAACACAATTAAAATTATAAGTAAAACACGATTAATATTGTAAATGAAATACGATTAAAATTGTAAACAAACACGATTAAAATTGCAATTAAACACAATTAAAATTGTAAATAAACACGATTAAAATTATAAGTAAACACGATTAATATTGTAAATGAACATGATTAATATTGTAAATGAACACGATTAAAATTGTAAATAAACACGATTAAAATTGTAAATAAGCACGCTTAAAATTGTAAATAAACACGATTAAAATTGTAAATAAATACGATTAAAATTATAAGTAAACACGATTAAAATTGTAAATAAACACGATTAAAATAACGCTTAAACTTAAACACCAAGCCTCTTCGAAACTTCTACGGGTCCCCGAAACAGCGGGACCCTAAGACCGAGCTTACTTGGCTTGTAGGTAAATCTGATTAAAGATTATCTCTCTCCAAATGCGTTCCATACACGTCCATTCTGAACAATGTCTGCCCTGAATCCATGCCTCACTCCAACCCCTTTTCCTTATTTCATCTATTCATATACACTAAATACGTTCCTTAAATTTTTTATGGTCTTTTTATTATGGAATTGAAATTCATATAAAAAGAACTAATTAAGATTATACAATTAAAATATAAAATTAAATACATTAAACAGGTTTATTTTTAATCGATCGATTTCAGTTTATTGTTATTTTCTCCTATTCTTCGAAACCGACTAAATGATATCTCAATCGATAATCCTAAATTCAAACGGAAAAAGAAAAATACTTTCCTTTGCTATTAATTTTAAATAATAGCAGCCCACAAATTTATTATTCCCTCGATCAAAAAATCTTATTGTTAAAAGAGGATTTTAGGATACAGTGGTACTGTGCATTCGCGCTCAGTTGGCGCGTGATACCGTTAGCAGACGGGTTAGTCCATTGCAGTTTAGGGAAGGCCGTCTTGGAGGAACTGGTTTTTCCCGCGCGAAAAACCAGTTTCGGCAAGACGCCCTTCCCTAAACTGCAATGGACTAACCCGTCTGCTAATGATATTACACACTAACTGAGCGCAAACGCACAATACCTCGATGTAAGTCCGCTTTGGTATAAATCCAACTTGGTATACGTACTGTTTAGACGCGAAAATTTTTGATTTGTATACGTCTTTTGTTTGGAATACGACTCGCGTGCTAGAACTTGTATGAGTCAAACATAAGTCACGACACCGCGCGTTACACTTGTTTACGTCTCTCGAGACAAAAAGAAAGCGAAAAAATTTCAGATTCCTGAAGTTTTATTGGAAGGAGACTTTCCTTCTAAATAATAATATCTCCTCCTCCTCCTCCTCCTTCTCCCCCCCCTTCTCAGCACCATCCTAGTAGGTACTAGACTCTTTTCAGCAAGATAAAGTGAGGTTGCATTTTCATTTAATTGTTTTTGTATTTATGTATTTCAGTATTAAGCAGTGTTCAAATTATTTTAAGCAGTCCCATCAATACACAATATATCAACAGCAATAGGATTTTTTTCAAGGGAACGGAATAATCATTCTACCTTTATTTCTTATGGGGGAAATTCGTTTGGTATAAGTCCAAAGATCTGGAACAGATTAAGGATGCCAAGGTACCATTGTACCTTTGATACCTTGCGTATATACGTGGTTACTTTTTACGTACAGTTTAACACAATTTACTGACGTCTTGGTGCCAATAAAAAGTAATTTTATAATCCCTAGTTTAACTTTTCACTGCGTTTAGAAAAGCCCTATTTTTTCGGTAAAAATCCCCCTTTCTTTTCAGGTAAAAATCCCTCGGAACCTATCTCGTTTGGGTCTTAAGGCGCACTGATAACTAAGGTAAAGCTACTCTGGCACCTTTGGTTTCCCAAGAAATCCAACCTCTATATCCCGGAAAACCAAACCCGAGACTACAGTGCACAGAAACACAGCACTCGTGCTACGGGACCCTTGGAACTTAACCCGGATTAACGCCACAATAAATGAACGCGTTACCACTACGCGTTCATTTATTGTGGCATTAATGAACGCGTTACTACTACGTTACCTTAATGTTCTTAATTTAGTGTATCTCTCTGATAAACACACAGTATGCGCACAATTAAATTTTTTACAACCACGCAGCTAATAAGATGGAAGATCACCAAAATTTTTCAATAATTTACACCTTGTATCGTTAATTAATTAATTTAGAATGTATTTAATATTTTAAATATCTCCGTTTATCCGTAACTAATTAAAAGTAAATCCCCCCAACACGGACACTCTCGAATAGCGTACGTCTTTACAATTCCCAGCCTTAATACTTGTTCTGAATAATAGAAAAGGGCATGTCACGAGATTTTCTGTCTCTCTCTCGCTCACTCTCTCTGTCTTTCTCTTTCTTTCTCTGTCTCTTTCTCTCTGTCTCTCTCTCTCTCTCTCTCTCTCCTTAGGGGTTTACTGTATTTAGATCCGCAGCCAGGCTGGGGTAAGTGGCATTGAGCCACTCTGGAAACTAATTTTTTTTTCAAAATAAATTATTTTAGAATTTTATTTTAAATTTTTTGTTTTGTATAAAATTGTACATGACAATGGAAATTGTTCTTTGACGTTAAAAATATATTCAAAATAGATTTCTACAGCAGAGCTGATGTTTCTTACAGAGGTTTGAGTATTCATCTACTTTATAATAAGGATAAGAGAAATTATACATTTTCGTATACTCTATAAGTTTTGATGTAAAATTGACATTAAGAATTCATAATTCATTAATGTTAAATATATTAGTCTATTTATTTAGATATTTAGTATTATTTTAATAATGCTAAATATCCAATCTATATGTATATGCATTTTATCAATATATTTAAAAATACATTAATAAAATACATGAAAACCTTAGCGAATGTTAAACCCTCTGTAGAATTCTAAGTCCCATTCACTGTAATGAACATTGAGCTACTGGCGTGCCTGTATGACTTTACCGGACTTTTAACACGCATAATTAAAATTATCTGTTGTGAGTAAATACACGTAAATAAGCTATAAGGCAATGAAACGTGTAAACGTGTTTCTTTTACCAGATGGAACAAATTTATACGTGCTTCTTCCTCTTCTTCTTGTCGAGCGACCCTAAAGTTCCCGAAACAGCTGTGAAACTACGTTTTCCCAGAAATTCGAGTTCTTAAGCCACGCTCTGTACAGAGCACAAGTCACCTAGATCCACTCTTTTAGTCGAGTGAACTTAAGTCGTGGATTAGCAAGTTTATGTTGGGGATTGCTAGTCTGTCATAGCGTTAATCATTTTAAAATGCACCTGCTTGGTTGTTATCAACTGTTATATGTGGATTGTGAACGCAAAGCACTGCTAAGTCGTCTGCAGCGAATTTGCCATTTAAAGGGCTGAGTTTTCGCTTAAATTAATGTGAATACTATCTCAAAGAAAGAAGGAAAATCACGAAATTTCCGTCCCACAAAGGGGGAAAAGTATTGCAAAGACATGTCTTTGAGGAGAGAATAGAAAGACTGAGGAAAGGTAAGTCAGTCATTTCGTGTCTTTCTTTCTTGCCAATCCTCATAACTTCGGTTATGACTCACTCTCTGCTTATTGCCACCCGCAAGAAATAAAACTTGATTTTTTTTTTTTTTTGAGCAGACGATTTTGCACCTGGAAATTTCTGACACCTGAATGGCAACACTCATTGATTAACGATAACGCTAGGTTTGTCACGGACATAAAAAGAAATATGCCTTTTGGGGCAAAAGTGCGAGTCCCGGAAGTTTATTTCGGTGCATTCCTAGACTGTTTATGGTAAAAAGAGATTAAGAGATAAGGGAGCAGACGATTCTTACCGTTTTGTGTTGCTGCCAAAAATATTTAAAGAAAAGAAAGAATTGTGTTGATGTTTATTTTTTATGAAAAGGACAACTAACATAGCACTTTTCGTTGATAAGATCCATGGTAAGTTATAAAATTTTGTTTGGAACGCTCAAAGCATGTCACTCGAGTCTGACGTCTGAATTAGGAAAAAGAATGAAGATTTATATCTAAAGTAAGTCCAGAAGCTTAAAATGGTGAACGCCATGTGTAATGAAAAAGACAGATTTTTGGTGAAATAATCATACCACACATGATACATAAAAATTATTTTTAGCAGACAGATTCTCCTATTTCTTTCTCATTTTGCCCTGACAAGGTTCATCTGTGCATTATCCTTAGGCATTATTTTTATTATTGTAGTGCATGTTTATCCAACCTCTTTGGGCAACGGGCCCAAATATCCCCTGGTAAGCAAAAATTAACATTGGCTAACATAGGAAAATAAGACCAGCAGCAATCCCCACACACACAAGTGCTTACCTAATACTTGAACTCTCCCATACTGTACTCTCCTGTGTTCATAACTAATAAATATTTATTTGAAATCGATATTTATTTTCTTATAATTGATATTATAGTCAAATAATCGATATTCATGTGTTCACATTATTGATTTTAATAATATAAATTTCTTACCGTAAAAAAATATAAATCTACCTCAATGTCAAAAATAACCATTATGTGGTTTATCCCTATGTGCTAACTCTTTATAATACTATAATTGATAGCTATTAATTGAACGTCAATACAATAAATATATATATATATAACTGAGTTTCTTTTTATTTTTAAAATACAGTAGAACCTCCATATAACGAACTTCCGTATAGCGAAATTCTCCATATAGTGAAGTTTTGGCAAATCCCCATGGTCATTACATATGAAAGTGTTTCTATATAACGAAATAAATTTCTATATAACGAAATAAATTTCTATATAACGAAATAAATTTCTATATAACGAAATAAATTTCTATATAACGAAATAAATTTCTATATAACGAAATAAATTTCTATATAACGAAATTTTTAATGACTAAAACAGAAAATCGAGTGGTCACGTCAGTGACATCGGGTTGCCTAACACCGTAGGAATGCGATACGATTTTAAGGTAATTGGCAAACAAACAGAATAAGGCATGTCTAAGGGACTTTAAACTTCCTAATAAAGAGTTTTCCTAAGCACACATATCTGTATCTGATTGCCCCATACAGTGCGAAACTGCTAGGCTATGAACAGGCCCTAATTGTCCTTGAATCCACTGTATTGTTTGAATAGTATTACTTGTCGCGCTTTTTTGCTCGTTTGATTACCAGAAATCCAGACCTTGCAAATTTCCCACAGGGGTGCTAACACTTTTATGATGAATCAACATCACCATTTGTTGTGCAGCAGGATGTTAGAAATTTTTCTACAAAAGCATGAACATGTATGAAAGAAGCATTAAATACATTTTCATTTTAAGGTAAGAATTGTTCAACTATTTTTTTTTTTATACGCATGTATATTTCACTCCTAAAAACATCTATTTTTAAATGGTTGAATGTCATTTATGAGAAACAGTCGTTAACTGAAAAACGGGATTTTAATTGTGGTATCATATTGCCCTGGTTCATGAATACATCGTTTCCACATAGCGAATTTTCTATATAACGAATTTTTTTTTATGGAACCGTCGATTTCATTATATGGAGGTTCTACTATATGCGTAAGGAACATCTCCGAAGAAAGGACACTTCTATTTAAAGGACGATTCCTCTTGTTCCCATCTCTTGGACTGTATATGTACGCGTATTAACATATGTACATCTGAAAAAGGGAAAACTCCATTTAAGGGATGGAATGTCCGGTCCCGCAGGTGTTCCTTATTGGGAGGTAACGCTGCACTTTAATAAAATATGGCGGTATATTGTATATGACAATCATTAGTCTAACCGTTAGTGTCATAAGTATTAATCTACCGTTAGAATCATAAGAATTGGTTTACCATTAGAGTCATAAGTATTGGTCTACCGTTAGAGTCAAAAGTATTAATCTACCGTTAGAGTCATAAGTATTGATCTGCCGTTAGAGTCATAAGTGATGATCTACCGTTAGTGTCATAAGATTGGTCTACCGTTAGTGTCATAAGTATTGGTCTACCGTTAGAGTCGTAAGTATTGGTTTACCATTGGAGTCGTAAGTATACAGTCGTAAGTAATGGTCTACCATTAGAGTCGTAAGTAATGGTCTACCGTTAGAGTCTATCGTTAGAGTCAAAAGTATTAATCTACCATTAGAGTCATAAGTATTGGTCTACCGTTAGAGTCACGAGTATTGGTCTACCGTTAGAGTTATAAGTATTGGTATACCGTTGGAGTCATAAGTATTGGTCTACCGTTAGAGAAGTATAATTTTCAATCCGAAACTAATGGTGCTCATAAAAAATAATTGGTGCTCATAAAAAACCTTCTTTTTTTTGTAAATGTTAATGTATTATTGGGATCAAATTTAAAATGTCGCGAGTAATATGCAAACTAAGACCTATTATTTGAAAAATAATAACAAGAGGAAAAAGTAAAAGTGACCGTGCTGTGAGTGGGATGTGAACTGGTCGTCGTGTTCTGGATTGCTATTTCGATACCTTGACTGGGTTACGTATGGGATGCGACCATGTCGCTAGCTACCAAGCTGCAATCGTGCAAGTAGCGACCCAACTGATACGGAGCCGTGCCGGATGCGACCAAACTGCAATCGTACCAATAGTGATCCAACTGATACGGATCTGCGCCGGATGCGACCTTGTCGTTAGCGACCAAACTGCAATCGTACCAATAGTGATCCAACTGATACGGATCCGACCCTTTTCGTTCTATCAATAATCAAATAACTGAAATTAATGATATTCATAGGCTTTTACATGTGATTTTACAATTTACAATTTATTTAAATTTTTTATAATAGCAGTCTAACATCAAAATAAATAAAAATAGCATTAAAATAATTTCTAACCATATTAATAACTTATGATGAAAGTTCATAACTATTTTTTATCTTGATATACAAAACATATATATTGATATATCTACATATATCTAGATATATCTATCTATCTAAATAGTATGTAGTATATCTATCTAGATATATTTACATATATCTACATATATCTACATATCTTGATATACAAAACGTGGCTCTTAATAAATTCAGTGTGATTCTTGAACTTGTTTCACGGAGATGAGTTTTTTGTGAGTAGCCTTCCTCCTTGAAACCACCTCACCTCACTTCCGTGTGAAAAAGTAATGTAGTATGGAGGTTGTCCATATCTTCACACAAAAATTTGAATAGTTTGAAATTGGTTGAATTAGCCTTAATGAGATTAACAACTTTCACAGATTGATTGAGCATTTCCTTCAATGATTGTGCTCCTTTTTTCGCCAGCGGAATATTGGACTTTCACATAAATGCTTCATTGTAAACAAAAGCTATATAATTTTGTTTTTATGTTAACATCTTGTTTTTTATTTTTATGTTTTTCGCCATTATCAATATTATTTTCACGTATGCTCAGCCTGTCCGTTCGCATACCCTAGATTGGGAACGCTGGAAAAAAAACTTAAAAAAAAAAAATTCGTAAGACTCAAGTTATACCAATTTTCTTTGATCATGTGGGGTTTTTTGTTTTTTTTTTCATTTCAGTCGACTGGACTCCAGGTTTTGGTATATAATCTCACCAATGATTCAAAATTTTCTGATTACCTTAGTTCACGGTATATGCATATTGCTTTATTGCTTTTGTGTGTGTGTGTGTGTGTGTGTGTGTGCGTGCGTGCGTGCGTATATATATATATCATCATCATCATCATATTCAACCATTATCTATCCACTGCTGAATAAAGGTCTCTCCAAATGCTTTCCACACACGTCTATCCTGAGCAATTCGCATCCACGTCACCCCAACCTCTTTTCTTATTTCATCCACCCATCTAGTTTGAGGACGTTTTCTAGGTCTTCGGTGGTCTCTTGGAATCCAGTTCAGAATTTCTGTTGTCCATCGTTGATCAGTTCTTCTTGCAATATGCCCAGCCCATCGCCATTTCAGCCCTTTTACTTTAACAATGATGTCCTCCACTCTAGTTTGCTCTCTCACCCAAGTGTTCCTTTTTCGATCTCTCCTAGTTATTCCAAGCATGCACCTCTCCATGCTCCTTTGCGTTGTCTGTAACTTTCGTATTGCTCCAACTGTTAGACTCCATGTCTCTGATCCATAAGAGAGGACTGGCAATACACACTGGTTGAAGACCTTTCTTTTTAGACACAAAGGCAATTTCCCCTTCAGGATAAAACTGTTTCTTCCAAATGCACTCCAGCCAAGTTTAATACGTCTGTTGAGTTCTTTCATAATGTTGCCATCCATTGAAATCAGCTGGCCAAGGTAAATATATGAATCAGCAATTTCTAGCTCAATGTTGTCAACTTGTATTTTTGTTTCCTCTACGAAATTATTGAACATGATCTTAGTTTTTTGTAGGTTCATCTTGAGTCCAACTTCTTTACTTCTAGTTGAGAGCTCCTGTACCATGTCTTGGAGTTCTGATGGGTTCGTTGAAAAAATAACAATGTCATCAGCAAACCGCAAATGATTTAAATATTCACCATTTATTTTTATTCCCTTGTTATTCCAATTTATCTGCTGAAAAATCATCTGTAAAGCTGAAGTAAAAAGTTTTGGAGAAATGGTATCTCCCTGCCTCACACCTTTACCAATTTTGATAGTTTTGGTATCTTTATGTAACCGAAATTTTGCACTTGCATTTTTATACACACATTTCACCATGTCAATGTACACATCCTCGATGTCTGCTGATCTTAAAGAGTTGATGACTGCTGACGTTTTAATAGAGTCAAAGGCCTTCTCATAGTCAATAAATGCCACACACAATGGAAGTTCATATTCATGTGTTCTTTCAATTAATTCTCTTAATACCTGAATATGGTCTATTGTACTGAATCCACTTCGAAATCCAGCTTGTTCTCTTGGTTGAGCTGCATCTAATTTTTTCTGCAGGCGATGTGTTAGCACTTTTGTGAAGATTTTATAAATAGCAGGTAACAAGCTAATTGGTCGGTAATTTTTTAAATCCTCTTTATCACCTTTTTTATGCAAAAGAATTACTGTTGCAGAATCCCATTGGTTTGGTATGTTACCACTGTTGAGGCATTTGGTAAAGAATTTTGCGAGTATGTCTTCTACATGTTCTCCAGCTTCTTTTAAGATATCTAATGTAATGCCATCATCGCCAGGGGATCTTCCTTTCTTCATACTTTTTATTGCAAATGCTACTTCTTCTTTTAAGATTTTAGGAGCTGTTCCTTCGACTATCTCAGAGTCTTCGTTTAATCCACTGTTTCCTTCATACAGCTTTCTGTAGAATTCTTCAACTCTTGTAAGTATTTCTTCCCTATTTCTTGTTACAGTGCCATCCTCTCCTTTTAATGCAATGATGTGTTTCTTCCCAATAGACAAACTCCCTTTAACAACCCTAAGGCTCTTGTTGCTTTCAATGGCCTTCCTTACTAACTCACAATTGAATTTTCTTATATCTTCTTTCATGTTTTTGCGCAAAGTTTTGCAAAGTTCTACATACTCGATCTTGCAACTGGTATTTTGATTGTCCACCTTCATAAGTCTTCGCCTTTTCATGAGTTGTTTCGTCTTCTCAGATAATTTGCTATTCTGCTTTTTACATATTACACCACCAATTTCCCCAGCAGTTTCAATTATTGTCTTAACAATGTTTTCATTTGCTTCTGAGATGTCAACTTCTTCAATAAGTCCTTCCAGTGCAGAAAAGCGATTTTTTAATTCCAACTTGAATGCCTCGGTATTTTCTTTTAATTTCTTTAAATCCACCCTCTTACATACTTGTTTCCTAATGAGCTTCTGCCTTTCTAGTTTAGTATTTAAGTGCATTTTACATCTCACCATTCGATGATCACTTCCAGTATTAAATCTGTTCAGTACGCTGCAATCTTCAATAATTGATTTCTTGTTTGCCAGTATATAGTCAATTTCGCTGGTTCCTCCATTGGGGTGTTTCCATGTCCATTTTCTTTGTAGTTTCTTCTTAAAAAATGAATTCATGATACTGAGGTTTTCATCTTCTACAAATTCGATGAGT
>QLNU02014176.1:133622674-133675049 GCA_006491805.2 Dysdera silvatica
CAAGAGATTTTGAGGTTAGCTTAATTAGATCATAGGGAAGCGATTTTAATTTAGTTCCAAGTTTCGCCACCAGTGGAAAAGCGGAGCTTTAGTTGTGCAAATACCATTCAGGTGCATAAAACCACGTTCCTTATGCAAAATAAAACTTTTCTGTAAAATTCAGAATGTTCACACTGGATGAAAATAGTAGTTATGGCCTCAGTAGCCCCAATTTCCCCTTGGTGGTGAAATTTGAAAGTAAATAAAAATTGCTTCCACAAGCTTTAATTAAGCTGCACTCCAAATCCCTTGGCGATGTTTTTTTTTTCCTCATTTCTCTAGAGAGTCTAGAATAGGGTAAGTTATGTTATGGCCACCCTGTATACACACACACACACATATATACATATATTTATGTATGTGTGTGCGTATAAAATGCTAGAATTTAAATTCAAAGAAATTTTCAATGTAATTTATTTCAATACGTTTCATCTTTTACCTATTTATGTTAATTAATATATATATATATGGCCTGCAAAAGGGTTGCTGGTATCTAACTGGAAGGAGACCCACACGCTGAACGTATGTGACGATGTGTGGAACCGGCCAGGCCAGTAACCTAGTGTCCTACCCCGCCTTCAAGTGGTGCAGGCTGAGCTTTCTATTTATGTGGCAAATTAATATTTGCTACACGGATAGAAAGGCGGAAGGGGAGGGCTAATTCACCAACCCGTTTAGCCAGCGTGGTGAAATTATGGCTAATTCCTCCATTATGTTGACACACCAGAAACCATGGCCCCTAGTCTCCAGGTGCTGGAGTGCTCCTGATCAAGGCAGCGGTCAGTGTGGCATGAAAGCAGGGGGTGCTAAGAATCACTGGAATGGCCCAGGCTGCCGTTTGTTATTGACCTTGGCTACGTTTAATGGACGATCCCTTGCTTCTGAAGCAAAACTTCAGGAATTGGAAGAGGAACTAGACAAGATCAAATGGGACATTGTAGGACTCAGTGAAATTAGAAGAAAAGGTGAAGAGTTGGTGGAACTGAAAAGCGGACATTTGTTTTACTATAGAGGAACGGAAACTGGAAGAACAAGTGGTGTTGGCTTCTTAATCAACAAAAGAATTAAAGACTGTCTTCTGGAAGTTGAAAGTACATCAGATCGAGCAGCGAGGCTCGTTGTTCAACTAACCCAGCGATACCAACTTCAGATAGTACAGGTATATGCACCAACATCAAGCCATACCGACGAGGAGGTTGAAGAATTTTATGAAGAAATCAAAGAGTTACACACCAAAGGGAAACAACATATCAAGCTCATCATGGGGGATTTCAATGCAAGAATTGGACAACAGGAACAAGGAGAGACATCGGTTGGTAAATACGGATACGGGGAAAGGAATGAACGTGGCGATCAACTCATAGAATTTGCCGAAGCTGAAAATCTTAGCATCATGAATTCATTTTTTAAGAAGAAACCGCAAAGAAAATGGACATGGAAACACCCCAATGGAGGAACCAGCGAAATTGACTATATACTGGCAAACAAGAAATCAATTATTGAAGATTGCAGCGTACTGAACAGATTTAATACTGGAAGTGATCATCGAATGGTGAGATGTAAAATGCACTTAAATACTAAATTAGAAAGACAGAAGCTCATTAGGAAACAAGTAAGTAAGAGGGTGGATCTAATGAAACTGAAAGTAAATACCGAGGCATTCAAGTTGGAATTAAAAAATCGCTTTTCTGCACTGGAAGGACTTATTGATGAAAGTGATATCTCAGAAGCAAATGAAAACATTGTTAAGACAATAGTTGAAACTGCTGGGGAAATTGGTGGTGTAACCTGTAAAAAGCACAATAGCAAATTATCTGAGAAGACGAAACAGCTCATGAAAAGGCGAAGAGATATGAAGGTGGACAATCGAAATACCAGTTCCAGGATTGAGTACATAGAACTTTGTAAAACTCTGCGCAAAAGCATGAAAGAAGACATAAGAAAATTCAACTGTGAGCTAGTAAAGGAAGCCATTGAAAATAACAAGAGCCTTAGGGTTGTTAAAGGAAGTTTATCTGTTGGGAAGAAACACATCATTGCATTAAAAGGAGAGGATGGCACCGTAACAAGAAATAGGGAAGAAATACTTAGAAGAGTTGAAGAATTCTACAAAAATCTATACGAAAGTAACAGTGAATTAAACGAAGACATTGAAATAGTCGAAGGAACAGCTCCTAAAATCTTAAAAGAAGAAGTTTCATTTGCAATAAAAAATATGAAGAAAGGAAGAGCCCCTGGTGATGATGGTATTACATTAGATATCCTAAAAGAAGCTGGAGAATATGTAGAAGACATACTTGCAAAATTCTTTACCAAATGTCTTAACAGCGGTAACATACCAAACCAATGGGATTCTGCAACAGTAATTCTTTTGCATAAAAAAGGTGATAAAGAGGATTTGAAAAATTACCGACCAATTAGCTTGTTACCTGCTATTTATAAAATCTTCACAAAAGTGCTAACACATCGCCTGCAGAAAAAATTAGATGCAGCTCAACCAAGAGAACAAGCTGGATTTCGAAGTGGATTCAGTACAGTGGACCATATTCAAGTATTAAGAGAATTAATTGAAAGAACACATGAATATGAACTTCCATTGTGTGTTGCATTTATTGACTATGAGAAGGCCTTTGACTCTATAAAAACATCAGCAGTCATCAACTCTTTAAGATCAACAGACATTGAGGATGTGTACATTGACATGGTGAAACGTGTGTATAAAAATGCAAGTGCAAAATTTCGGTTACATAAAGATACCAAAACTATCAAACTTGGCAAAGGGGTGAGGCAGGGAGATACCATTTCTCCAAAACTTTTTACTTCTGCTTTACAGATGATTTTTCAGCTGATAAATTGGAATAACAAGGGAATAAAAATAAATGGTGAATATTTAAATCATCTGCGGTTTGCTGATGACATTGTTATTTTTTCAACGAACCCATTAGAACTCCAAGACATGGTACAAGAGCTCTCAACTAGAAGTGAAGAAGTTGGACTCAAGATGAACCTACAAAAAACTAAGATCATGTTCAATAATTTTGTAGAGGAAACAAAAATACAAGTTGACAACACTGAGCTAGAAATTGCTGATTCATATATTTACCTTGGCCAGCTGATTTCAATGGATGGCAACATTATGAAAGAACTCAACAGACGTATTAAACTTGGCTGGAGTGCATTTGGAAGAAACAGTTTTATCCTGAAGGGGAAATTGCCTTTGTGTCTAAAAAGAAAGGTCTTCAACCAGTGTGTATTGCCAGTCCTCTCTTATGGATCAGAGACATGGAGTCTAACAGTTGGAGCAATACGAAAGTTACAGACAACGCAAAGGAGCATGGAGAGGTGCATGCTTGGAATAACTAGGAGAGATCGAAAAAGAAACACTTGGGTGAGAGAGCAAACTAGAGTAGAGGACATCATTGTTAAAGTAAAAGGGCTGAAATGGCGATGGGCTGGGCATATTGCAAGAAGAACTGATCAACGATGGACAACAGAAATTCTGAACTGGATTCCAAGAGACCACCGAAGACCTAGAAAACGTCCTCAAACTAGATGGGTGGATGAAATAAGAAAACAGGTTGGGGTGACGTGGAAGCGAATTGCTCAGGATAGACTTGTGTGGAAAGCATTTGGAGAGACCTTCATCCAGCAGTGGATAGATAATGGTTGAATATGATGATGATGATATATATATATATATATATATATATATAAAGCCTGCAAAAGGGTTGCTGGTATCTAACTGGAAGGAGACCCACACGCTGAACGTATGTGACGATGTGTGGAACCGGCCGGGCCAGTAACCTAGTGTCCTACCCCGCCTTCAAGTGGTGCAGGCTGGGCTTTCTATTTATGAGGCAAATTAATATTTGCTGCACGGATAGAAAGGCGGAAGGGGAGGGCTAATTCACCAACCCGTCTAGCCAGCGTGGTGAAATGATGGCTAATTCCTCCAATATGCTAATACACCAAAAACCATGGCCCCTAGTCTCCAGGTGCTGGAGTGCTCCTGATCAAGGCAGCGGTCAGCGTGGCATGAAAGCAGGGGGTGCTAAGAATCACTGGAATGGCCCAGGCTGCCGTTTGTTATTGACCTTGGCAACGTATAATGGACGATCCCTTGCTTCTGAAGCAAAACTTCAAGAATTGGAAGAAGAACTTGACAAGATCAAATGGGACATTGTAGGACTCAGTGAAGTTAGAAGAAAAGGTGAAGAGTTGGTGGAACTTAAAAGTGGACATTTGTTTTATTATAGAGGAACGGAAACTGGAAGAACAAGTGGTGTTGGCTTCTTAATCAACAAAAGAATTAAAGACTACCTTCTTGAAGTCGAAAGCACGTCAGATCGAGCAGCGAGGCTTGTTGTTCAACTAACCCAGCGATACCAACTTCAAATAGTACAGGTATATGCACCAACATCAAGCCATACCGACGAAGAGGTTGAAGAATTTTATGAAGAAATCAAAGAGTTACACACCAAAGGGAAACAACATATCAAGCTCATCATGGGGGATTTCAATGCAAGAATTGGACAACAGGAACAAGGAGAGACATCGGTTGGTAAATACGGATATGGGGAAAGGAATGAACGTGGCGATCAACTCATCGAATTTGCAGAAGCTGAAAACCTTAGCATCATGAATTCATTTTTTAAGAAGAAACCGCAAAGAAAATGGACATGGAAACACCCAAATGGGGGAACTAGTGAAATTGACTATATCCTGGCAAACAAGAAATCAATTATTGAAGATTGCAGTGTACTGAACAGATTTAATACTGGAAGTGATCATCGAATGGTGAGATGTAAAGTGCACTTAAATACTAAATTAGAACGACAGAAGCTCATTAGGAAACAAGTAAGTAAGAGGGTGGATCTAATGAAACTGAAAGTAAATACCGAGGCATTCAAGTTGGAATTAAAAAATCGCTTTTCTGCACTGGAAGGACTTATTGATGAAAGTGATATCTCAGAAGCAAATGAAAACATTGTTAAGACAATAGTTGAAACTGCTGGGGAAATTGGTGGTGTAACCTGTAAAAAGCACAATAGCAAATTATCTGAGAAGACGAAACAGCTCATGAAAAGGCGAAGAGATATGAAGGTGGACAATCGAAATACCAGTTCCAGGATTGAGTACATAGAACTTTGTAAAACTCTGCGCAAAAGCATGAAAGAAGACATAAGAAAATTCAACTGTGAGCTAGTAAGGAAAGCCATTGAAAATAACAAGAGCCTTAGGGTTGTTAAAGGAAGTTTATCTGTTGGGAAGAAACACATCATTGCATTAAAAGGAGAGGATGGCACCGTAACAAGAAATAGGGAAGAAATACTTAGAAGAGTTGAAGAATTCTACAAAAAACTATATGAAAGTAACAGTGGATTAAACGAAGACGCCGAAATAGTCGAAGGAACAGCTCCTAAAATCTTAAAAGAAGAAGTTTCATTTGCAATAAAAAATATGAAGAAAGGAAGAGCCCCTGGTGATGATGGTATTACATTAGATATCCTAAAAGAAGCTGGAGAATATGTAGAAGACATACTTGCAAAATTCTTTACCAAATGTCTTAACAGCGGTAACATACCAAACCAATGGGATTCTGCAACAGTAATTCTTTTGCATAAAAAAGGTGATAAAGAGGATTTGAAAAATTACCGACCAATTAGCTTGTTACCTGCTATTTATAAAATCTTCACAAAAGTGCTAACACATCGCCTGCAGAAAAAATTAGATGCAGCTCAACCAAGAGAACAAGCTGGATTTCGAAGTGGATTCAGTACAGTGGACCATATTCAAGTATTAAGAGAATTAATTGAAAGAACACATGAATATGAACTTCCATTGTGTGTGGCATTTATTGACTATGAGAAGGCCTTTGACTCTATTAAAACATCAGCAGTCATCAACTCTTTAAGATCAACAGACATTGAGGATGTGTACATTGACATGGTGAAACGTGTGTATAAAAATGCAAGTGCAAAATTTCGGTTACATAAAGATACCAAAACTATCAAAATTGGTAAAGGTGTGAGGCAGGGAGATACCATTTCTCCAAAACTTTTTACTTCAGCTTTACAGATGATTTTTCAGCTGATAAATTGGAATAACAAGGGAATAAAAATAAATGGTGAATATTTAAATCATCTGCGGTTTGCTGATGACATTGTTATTTTTTCAACGGACCCATTGGAACTCCAAGACATGGTACAAGAGCTCTCAACTAGAAGTGAAGAAGTTGGACTCAAGATGAACCTACAAAAAACTAAGATCATGTTCAATAATTTCGTAGAGGAAACAAAAATACAAGTTGACAACATTGAGCTAGAAATTGCTGATTCATATATTTACCTTGGCCAGCTGATTTCAATGGATGGCAACATTATGAAAGAACTCAACAGACGTATTAAACTTGGCTGGAGTGCATTTGGAAGAAACAGTTTTATCCTGAAGGGGAAATTGCCTTTATGTCTAAAAAGAAAAGTCTTCAACCAGTGTGTATTGCCAGTCCTCTCTTATGGATCAGAGACATGGAGTCTAACAGTTGGAGCAATACGAAAGTTACAGACAACGCAAAGGAGCATGGAGAGGTGCATGCTTGGAATAACTAGGAGAGATCGAAAAAGAAACACTTGGGTGAGAGAGCAAACTAGAGTAGAGGACATCATTGTTAAAGTAAAAGGACTGAAATGGCGATGGGCTGGGCATATTGCAAGAAGAACTGATCAACGATGGACAACAGAAATTCTGAACTGGATTCCAAGAGACCACCGAAGACCTAGAAAACGTCCTCAAACTAGATGGGTGGATGAAATAAGAAAAGAGGTTGGGGTGACGTGGAAACGAATGGCCCAGGATAGACTTGTGTGGAAAGCATTTGGAGAGACCTTCATCCAGCAGTGGATAGATAATGGTTGAATATGATGATGATGATGATGATATATATATATATTATTTTTTTAATGTATTTTATGTTGATATTTTCTCTTACTTTAATTCTGTCAGACCTCAATTATCTAACATGCCCTAACACTTTTTTCTCTTTTTTTTTCCATACATTATTCATCTTATATATACATTTACTATATAATATACAATTATTTTTACGTACATTTCTCAAAATAAACAATTTTGTACATTTTATCAATGAATGTATCTTAACTCCAGTACATTAGAAAATGTAATAAATTAAAAAATATGACCTCTTTTCAAAAAAAAAAAACACCCTCTGAAGGAGATTGGTTACCTTAAATTCCTTAAAGGGTTAAGACATAATTCAAACATATTATTTTTTTCATTGGCAGCTACTGGTACAATGACAGCTGTGCGAGTAGCAAGCGGCACACGACACCCTTGACTGACCGCTAAGCGACAGAGCACAGCCAAGTATAATTCTCTTCTATTTTCAATTTTCTTTTCTCCGCCGGAGATTGTCTATGTGACGAGTGATGTCTCCTTTTCCAAGGATCCTGATATTCTGTTGTTTGTGCTTTATGGCGGAAAGACAACAAAGCTGATGATGCGCCGGAACTTACTTTTTCTTGAGAAATTCGAACCGATGCTGCCAAACGAACCTAGCCCGGGTGGCCATAAAAATGGCGCGCACTCTACGATACCGTCGAGAGTCGATCGAACCAGTATTAATGGTAAGCCAGGTAAGCACGTTACCACTACTCGTTTGAAAAGTTTGTTT
Source organism: Dysdera silvatica (assembly GCA_006491805.2). Taxonomy (NCBI): domain Eukaryota; kingdom Metazoa; phylum Arthropoda; class Arachnida; order Araneae; family Dysderidae; genus Dysdera; species Dysdera silvatica. Next base: position 133,630,404 of record QLNU02014176.1, read on the forward strand.
TATTGTATAGATTACAGTGATACCTCTTGTAAGGGACATCCCTGAATAAAGGACAAAATGTCCGGTTCCGTTAGTGTCTCTGATTGAGAGGTAAAGTTATATTTTACACTCAAGAGTTAAAATCCTTTTTTTTTTCACAAATAAATGAACAACTTCTACTTTTCTATTTTGTATTCACTTATCAAAAAATATTTATCAATTTTGACGTTCTTAAATTATAATATATTCATTATACTAACGTTTTATCACTTAAATTTCGTTCACAATTGAAATATGAAATGTGTTTCAAAGACAGAAAAAGTCTACCATTCAGTAGCTTGCGGATGAGGTGGGGCCAGGGGCTGAAGCCCCCCCCCTTCAATTTTCATCATCCATCATCCCCTGGGAAATAAGTTTCCTAAAAACCAACTATCGTAAAATTTTGCTTTGAATTTTTTGTTTTATATAAATTTGTATACAGTAATAAAAATTGTTCTAAATGAATTGTTAAAAATGCATTCAAGACTGAATTTTACTATGGACCTTGTATACACACTTGTAAGAAGATTTGAATCTCCATCTACTCCATAGTAAAGAGAATGGAAATTACAAAGTTTAGCAAACCTCTTTAAGTTTTCAATGAAAAGTTTACGTTAAGAAATTTATTCATTAATGTTAAATATATGAGTATTAGACTGTTTAAATGTTAATATTATTAAATATTAATTGAAAAAGGACAACAAATTAACACAGTTTAATCGTTTACAGACTGTTTCAATAGCCCTGGGCTATTTTCGTCAAAACGGTCGACGATATATACACAATATGTAATAACAAATACGTGTTACAAACGGCGGTTACAGATTACAGGTATAATGAAATGAACGGTAAAAATACAAGCACATGGGTTAAGGAAAACGTCTCTTGTAATGGAACGTAAAGTTTAGAGAAACGTTTCTAGTAGTAAAACATGAGTTTAAAAAGAAACAGACTAGTAAAAAAAGTATGCTATATATGGGAGGAAATGCATAATGTGAGACAGAAGAAACATTTTATGAAGAAATATTGTTCGATGTGGGGAGAAAATTCGTCCAAAAGGGAGAAATGAAATTGGACGGTAACTAGTCATTAACGGCATTATCTGCGTTGGCAATTGTATGTAAGGCCTCAAAAAAAGTTGAGGTCCAGTGGAAAGGAAACTTTTTGGATAAGTTGTGCTTTATGAAATAAAAATTTATAGCAAGATTCCCACGAGTATTTAGCCAAAGCAGAGCTGTGGAGTTCTTGTTTCGGCACATAAGCGTCATATTCTTTTAAACGAATTCGAAGGGATCTGCGTGTTTGGCCAATGTAGACATGATCATATTGGCAAGGAATGGAATAAATTCCCCAAAAATCAAGGTCAGGGATGATATCTTTGAATTTGGAGAATCCCAGTTTATTAATGGAGTGAAGACAACACGAAAATTAAATTTTTGAAGGCTGGAAGCAATCTTGGTATATATTTTTGGCACAAAGGGTAAACAGACAATTTTTAACCAGGTGAAGAGGAAACAACGAGAGTAGTAGACAGTTTAGGTCGCGTGAGTTTCTTCATGGCACGATCGATGATGGAAGGTTCGAATCCGCGATCAGTTGCAATTCCACGAATGTAGTTGAGTTCAGTTTTGAGTGCTTCATCTGTGGATGGAAACCACAGAGCCCGAGAAACTAACCAATAAAACGTGCTGATTTGTTTACCATGTGGATGTGCAGAAGAATCATGAGGCGGGAGACACACTGCAAATGGTTTCCGGTAAACACTTGTGAAGAAAACCGATTGCGTTCGATGAACGAGAACGTCAAGAAAAGAAAGTGTGCTATTGCTCTCTCTTTCTCGAATGTGAACTGATATATGTGAATCCACGAAATTCAAAACATCCCCAATTCATAAAGATCTGTGCTTGTATCCGGGAGAATGGTAAAAGTATCATCCACATATCTGGTCCACAGTTTGAACGGGATGCGTTGAAGGATCTTATTTTTTAAGTAGTGCATGTAGATGTCACATAGGATAGGTGATAAAGAATTACCCATGGCAAGACCGTCAGTTTGTTTGAATAAAAGTCCTTAGAAGGAGAAACATGTTTGCGTTATGCACAACTCCCTAAGACGGACCAGTTAATTTGTATTAATTTTAATAACTGTGTTAATTTGTTGTCCTTTTTCAATTAATTTAATAACGCGCATTGTCGTCGTCAAATTGTTAAATATGTTAATAATATACATCAAAAGGTTATCAAATTTTAAGCCGCCCGCCTACAAATTTCAGCGCCCCTCCTGTAAAAAGCGTCCAGCTACGGCCCTGAGACGAGGTAACATATGCAGTAGAACCTCGTTAGTGGAACACCTATAATGCAAATTGCTCTTAATACGAACTCTTTCCTGAATCCCCGTCAAGACGAATAACTTAATAATACGATCTCACCCTTTTCGGATAAGGCGAATTACTTTCAGCAGGAACAACAATTTTGCCACTGTGGGTATGTATTCACGTGAACGAGATCGACTGTACTAAGATACTGGCCCGGCTAATATCACTCACCTTTGATAATGTTCAGTATATGGATGTCCCCGCTTCTTCCTCTAGTATGTGCACAATTTTATTTCTTGTGGAAATCTCGTTTTCTTCTCCAATAAAAATGGATTATTTTTAACCGGGTTCTGAATAGCGTATCATTATCTGTCGGCGAAGATTTCAAGTATTACGTAAGCACCTTTAGGAGATTGCCATTGTGCTTATTTTCCTATGTTAGCCAATGTTAATTTTTGCTTACCAGGGGAGGGGGGTTGAAATGACCAAAATATTGCTTACGTAATGCTTGAACTCTTCCCAAGGTCCCAAACACATTCGTTAATTATTATTATTATTACTTTTTTTATTCCGAGATTATCTTAAAATTTGCATGAAAAAAGAGCTCGAATTCAATCAGTTACAATATCGATATGATTTTACGGTGTGAGAATATCACCGCCATCGATTCATTTGGTGGAATCTTATCGTTGAGTGCCATCGTCAACCTAATTGGATATACAAGAAGATCAGACCTCGCAAACTGTTAACTTGAGGAATCGTTGTCAAAATCACACAGTTCATTCCCGGATATATAGAGCAGAACAAAATGTTTGTGGGGAGGCGGAATTCTTCCTTTTGATAGAGTCATGAGGAGGGGGAAGGACTCGGTAGTTGTCAGGGTCAAAACGAAGGGTCAATTGATGGCAGACACGAACGACAGTTTGTGGCCCATTTGCTGTTTAAGTACAGGGTTACCATACCCAGATCCTTGGCGATAAACTTCGAGAAAACAGCCAGATTTTTCCAATCTCGACCCTTAATCACAGCCAGCTTGTTAATCCACACTCTTGCCTGTGCAAATAGTTGCAGTCAGGCCTGTAGCCAAGCCGGGGCCCCAGTTGCCCCATCGAGCTATTTGTATATATAAAGTTCAATTCTCGGATGCTCTGTGCCCCACATGTCCTTTGCCTTGCCTCAGTTGACCTTTAAACCTGGTTGCATTTCATGCGAATATTGAGAAATTGAAAAGATGTGCTGCGAAATTATTATCAAAAAATCCCCAAATTCATTAAAAAAAAGGTACAGAATATTGCAACTTTAATGCAATGAAATTGCGAAATGGTAATTAATTTTAAGTAAAGTTTATGTAAAAAAATTTCCATTGCGACTTATTATGATGGATCCCACAATCCACTAAACGCTACCAAGCATACCCCTGCCAGAAATGACAAACAAAGGAAATATTTATTAAAATCCTTTAATAAAACATTCAATCGCATAAATGATGAAATATATATTTCACATAAATTGATATATTGTCCTTCTGCTTTTTGCATCCATTCCCAAAACAGATAATATAGTGAAACCTGTTTATAACTATACTCTAAGAAGCGAAAAAGATTTCACTTTAGACAGTTTATCCTTATAGTCAAGGTTAAATTTAATACGTCCTACATTTGTCAGGACAGTGGAAAAATATCGTTACGAACAGATTTCACTGATATTTAGATCAGTAAGGTAGCAATTCAAAACTCATGGGGTAGGATCAAGTGGCTTTAAGATGACTATGTGATGATGCCTATGAGAAAATAATGTGTTTTGGTATTCAATAGGGCTTGAAAGATTTCTATGCCACTGCAATTTTAATAAAGGCCCTAAATCGCCGATCCTAGTAGCATGAAGCAAATTGTGAAAAGAACCGACTCAGCGGGGATTCCACCGTTTTTCCCGCCGCCCCCTCTCGGCACCTTAGCGGCAGAAGTTAAAGCTTGGGTTTCGCTGACAGCCACGACCCGCCCCCGTACCGTGAAACCGATAGCCGAACTTCCTTAAAAAAACGAAAGCGGAGAGGAAGACCTCGGACAGCAGTTCTAAAATCTCACAGATTTAACTTATAATTTTTTAAATACTGCACTTCCATTTATGTGTTCATAGCTAATAACTATTTATTTTCTAATAATCGATATTGATTTTTCAAAATCGATATTCATTTATTCATATTATTGATCTTAATAATACAAATTTTCTATTACAAGAATTATGGGGTTTTCTCAATCAAAAAGCATCTTTATGTGAAGCTTAATTCCATGTGCATTGTACGCAGGGGTGTTGATGGGGGTTGTAACCCCCATTAACATAGAAATATGTGACATTAACATAGGAATATGTGAGTTGTAGCTCTGTAACCCCCCATTGAGCCTATAACCCCCTTACGAACTTTATGCGTACGCCTATGTTGATGTGGTAGCCTTTTATAATTTATATCCTGAAAAGTTAAAGTTTTTATTTATAATAGTTAACGTACCTGGGAGGAGGTTAGGTGGATTAGTCCTTCTCCCCAAAACAATTTGTCTCCCCACTAAAAATTAAAATTACAGATAAATGTTGTAGGGAGTATCGGGGAGCAATAGCTCTTCCCTCCTTCCCTTAGATGTCGAGGATAATTAAGTCATAGACAATTCAATCATTTATTTCCATGTTTTATTTGATGCCAAACCAATATATTATTTGGGTTTCAAGGACTCAATAATACCGATTATTCATATTTAAAAGCTTTATTAAAAATTATATATTATTATTATTATTATTATTATTAAATATTTCCCTCTTTCTCCTTTTTATATCGATACCTTTTCTTATAATTATTTAGTTATTTATAGTATCAGCTTTTCATAATATTATTGCATTAAATAATTTCCGATTTTTCCAAAAATTAATTAATGTAATTTAATGTAATTTTTTTAATAAAATTACATTAAAAAAAAACAGTGAAAATGAAGGCGAGTAAATATTATCTGTATTTTGAACCGGAAGTGGTCAATTTAACTTTGAAAGAAACTAGATTGCGTGGCTTGGATCCAAATTATTTTAATTTAACATTACATCATTGGTACAAATAGAAGGGGCGTGGTTTAGACCACCTTAGAAAAAATTTAGCCCCCCCTCTTTTAAAAATTAATATTATATGGGGAGCATTGAGGGTGCGTGTAATGAGATCTCTCATGGCATCCTAGACCAGTGTCTAGTAATTCAGAAACCATGGGTGTAGGGGGAGGGTTTAAGTATCTTTAAAGAAGATTATGTGACGCGGCGTTAGAGAAAATAAGGTGTTTTGATACCCAATGGTGGTAGGCCTTGAGCCCCACTTTTTACGCCACTGTCTTAGAACTAGAGATAAATAAATAATGAATAAATATAATGGAGATAAATAAATAATAAATAAATATAATAGAGATAAATAAATAATAAATAAATATAATAGAGATAAATAATGAATAAATAAATATAATAGAGATAAATAATGAATAAATAAATATAATAGAGATAAATAATGAATAAATAAATATAATAGAGATAAATAATGAATAAATAAATATAATAGAGATAAATAATGAATAAATAAATATAATAGAGATAAATAATGAATAAATATAATAGAGATAAATAATGAATAAATATAATAGAGATAAATAAATAATGAATAAAGATACACTCTATAACAAAAAAATCGATGCACCAAGAAGGAGTTGTCCGATTGTAATGAAATTTCGTATGCAAAGACATTTTGACCGAACATGCAAATGATTAAAATTTGGTGTCCAATGAATGAATAGCGGGAACTCCAGCGCATCGGAACTGCGCATTCAGCAGGTGTATATAAGGAGCGATTCTCAATATGTGGTCAAAATTTCTGTTGCATTTTGACTGCGGATATCTTACGTCGACTGTAACAATGCCTCGCCGAAAGATTCGTGCTCATTACGAGCATATGTCAGAGTTTGAAAGAGGTCGTGCTATCGGATTGAAAGAGGCTGGTTGGACGAATCGAAGAATCGCTGGACATGTGGGTCGAAGCGATGCGGCGATTGGACGGTGCTGGCAAGAGTGGGTCAACAACGGCAGATGTCAGCGTCGGGACGGCAGCGGTCGACCTAGGGCCACAACAGAACGGGAAGACAGAGCGATTGTCAGAGCAGCTGTCACAGCACCGGATTCGTCGTTATCAACTATCCAACGTGTGGCCCGCACACATGTGTCCAACATGACCCTCTGCAGACGACTGAGAGAGCGGAATTTACGCTCGCGCCGACCGTTACGCCGCTTACCTCTCACGCCTTTACACCGTCAAGTCCGATTACAGTGGTGCCGGGCTCGATCAACTTGGAACTGCACTGACTGGGGACGTATAGTCTTTAGTGACGAGTCCCGTTTCCAACTGTGTCCTGACGACAACCGCAGACGTGTCTGGAGACGTCCAGGGCAGCGTGGGGATCCTGCCCTTACTATTGCACGCCACACATGCCCACAACAGGGCGTTATGGTCAATTCATTAAGATGGTTGTAATCTCCCATAGAGCACATTTGGGACGCTATGGGAAGGCGATTGCAACCATCCCGGAATGTTGACGATTTAGCCCGACAGTTGGAGACAATTTGGCAAGAAATTCCGCAGGACACCATCCGGGATCTTTATCAGTCTATGCCACGCCGGGTGACAGCTTGCATCCAGGCCAGAGGTGGACCAACGCCTTATTGACTTCCTCCCTTTGTAACGGTCAAACTCTGCAATAAATCATTCAATTGTTCTGAAATTTTAATCGTTTCTTTTTCTATGTATGTTCTTCACATCCACCAATTTTTATCGCAATCGGACAACTCCTTCTTGGTGCGTCGATTTTTTTTTGTTATAGAGTGTAATAGGGATAAATAAATAAATAAGGAATAAATATAATAGAGATAAATAAATAAATATAATAGAGATAAATAAATAATGAATAAATATAATAGAGATAAATAAATAATGAATAAATATAATAGAGATAAATAAAGAATGAATAAATATAATAGAGAGAAATAACAATGAGATAAATAAATAATGAATAAATATAATAGAGATAAATAAATAACAAATATAATAGAGATAAATATAATAAATATATGAGATAAATAAATAATAATAAATATAATAGATAAATAAAGAATGAATAAATAAGAGATAAATAAATAATGAATAAATATATAGAGATAAATAAAGAATGAATAAATATAATAGAGATAAATAAATGAATAAATATAATAGAGATAAATAAATGAATAAATATAATAGAGATAAATAAATAATGAATAAATATAATAGAGATAAATAAATAAGAAATAATATAATAAAGAGAAATAAATATAATAGAGATAAATAACATAAAAAACTAAGCCAATGCATTATATAAACCATGTAAGCAGTAATAAAATTATAGAAAGCAAAGGTAGTTAGATTTGAATATGCTATAATTATTAGAAATGTATAATATAAGGCAATAAAATTAAGTATTTGCGAATGTGTGTGACTTACTTTTAATATTGAATTTTGATACGTCACTGGCTTGAAAATTAAAATATAACTTAGTAAAAACCGCAGGATGCATTAGAAATATTTACGTGCAGTATTAGGAGATGCACGGGCCGTATGCTGTTGTTGTCTACCTGGCTTCAGGCTAGTGTTTGGGAATGCGATCAATGAACAAGTTACATAACGAAACTTACAAATTGTCATGGTCAAAAAGCGCTAGAATTCACAACTAAAGAAATAGTCTTCTTGCAGAGAAAAGCAAAAGCAATTACAAAAATATACGAGTTTTAAAGTTAATATGCAAATGCATTACAGTCAAAAAGCAGGTTTTAAAGTTAATATACGACTTTTAGAGTTACTATTCAAGTACATCACATTTTACATACATACAGTGCGTTTGGTATTTTAGTGGACACCTGATATTTTTACGTAAATGCTAAAAAAAATACAAAAACTGCGAATAGGATTTTGGAGAATGCCAAGAAACAGTGATGTCTTGTAGAAAAATAAATTTTATATCAATATATCGTCACATAAATGGGGAAAATGCAAATTTATGTAACAAATGTTGTTTGTTAATTTAAGGGACACTATCATTCCTGACTAACAGATGGCAGTGCAGGCGCTAAAAAATTTGCATATTGTATTCTTTCGATGCGTAGGTTCGTATAAATACCCGTGTGAACAGGTTTGAGTCTGCGAAAGCAGCGTTTGTAGTCATGTCAGAAAGGAAAATACTTACGGATTTCGAGAAAGAGGAAATTGTGGCTTTTAAATGAAATGGAAAATCCATTTTCAAAATTTGTCAGCTTATTCAGCGTCCAAGGAGTACTATAGGGGCCTTTTCAAAAAGAAACCCCAAAAGGATCCACCCAAAAAGCGGGGAGCGAAGCCAAAACTGAGTAAAAGAGATAAGCGGAACATTAATAGAGAGGCCAGTAACACAGGAAAGTCTGCTGCAAAAGTCCGAAACGACCTTAGTTAGCTCCTAGTTAAACGTTGGATAGTATGGAATGTGCTCTCTAATTCCAAAAATTTATCTTTTCGGAAAAAAAAAGGCAAACCACCTCTCACCCAAGTTCACAAACAGGAACACTTAAACTAGGCTCGACGACTCATGAAGTGGAACGATAAATGGTTGCAGGTACTTTTCACGGAGGAAAAGAAATTCAACTTAGATGGTCCGGATGCTTTTCAACATTATTGGCACGATTTACGGAAAGCGCCGCAATACTTTTCTTGTAGAGTTCAAGGAGGAGAGTCGGTGACCATTTGTAGTGTCTTTGGCTACAACGGTACTACGCCTGGAGCTTTCATCGGCAGTCGTATGAATTCCACCTGCTATCAAGAACTTTTGAATGAATATGCCCTCCCATATGCCTCATAAATATGTGGGGAAAACTGGATTTTGCAACAGGACAACGCACCGTGCCATGCATCTATCTCCACCAAAAGATGGATAAATTCAAAAAAGTTTAAAAGTATGATTTGGTCGACACGTAGTCCTGATTTAAATCCTATCGAAAACGTATGGGATTATATTGTTCGTCAAATATATGCAAATGGGAAGCAATTCACGTCGGTTAATGCCTTAAAGGACGCTATTGTGGAAACTTGGTATCAAATCGATCCTAAGTATTTACAAACATTGATAGAATCAATGGATTCACGTGTCTTTAAAGTTATACGCAAAAACGGAGGATATCTCGCGTATTAATGTACATAAAACACTCCAATTTCAGTAAGTGTCCATTAAATTTTCAAACAAGATTGAAAGCCTCATCTTGATTTTGTTACATTTATGAATGATTTAATAAAGATTATTAATCTTCCACTTTGCAGAATACTGTTTTATTGTAGTATCTTTATTTTCATTTTCAAATTTGGCATTATTTCTCACGATAGTGCACTGTTATCAAGTGTCCACTAAAATACCAAACGCACTGTACACTCTATAAGTGTGTATATAGAAGCATACTTATCCATATCATATGTATTCGTACATATTCACATAATATATGTATATGTACATGCATATGCATACAGTAATGCATATGTATCTACATGTTGAAATATTGGTTAAATCTATTAATTTGTTCTTGTAGTTTTCAATACCTTTGAGAGTGTTCAAGTATTACATAAGCATCTTTGTGGGAGGGGGTTGCTGTTGTGCTTATCTTCTAATATTGGCCAATGTTAATTTTTGCTTATGGAGGGGGAGGAGGGTTGAAATGGCCCAAATATTGCTTATGTAATACTTGAACTCTCCCTTTCCCTTCTGATAGAGATGGAACTGATTATAAATATTTTATTCTCTAAATTTTATGAATAATCGTCTGTAAATAACAAATAGAAAAAACAATGTTTCTAACCTTAATTGAAAATTTATTACACAAATTACAACTAAGTTAAAAAATTTGTTTTTTTTTCTATATGTTATTTATTCTACTTAGTGGTACGTCATCAGATTAATATAACCATTTGTGCATAAACCTTTGTTTTTGCACTTTGGTTTTGTGCATTGAAAGGGCTCGTTTTTGCTCCAATATCCTAGTTTTAAAATGAAACTTCAATAGAGACAAAGAGCATGCAAAAATAAAACTTTTTTAAGTAGTGGGAAGAAATTAAGAATTGGAACTAATATCGTTACTAATTATTTCATCAAATTTTCTATTGTTACCCGAATTTAATAAATCCACATTTGAAACAAATATCGCGCCGTTGTTGAAACAGACTTGAAATGTACATTGAATATATTCTGCCTTTATCACCTTTGTTCCCTTTTTCTGCAATGAGTACATGGAGCCCAAGAATGTCTCAAGACTACTTTATTTTGGTGATCAACTGGAAAATACGTCTACCATTTCTGTCTAGTCTTTAGTGGCAACACCCACTTCAACTTACCTAAAAAAAAGGAAGAAGACGTGATATCAAACATATGAAGTTCGCGTAATAAACAAGAAATGCGCAAAAGAAAAACTGTTTGAGAACTTCTAAAAAGAGCAGTCATTTTAGACAGCATTAAATTATGATGGTGTTGCCACATCAGCTTGTCTCTATATATTCTTGTTTCATAACTCGTGCATCCTGGTTTAGATGAAACCAAGTTCTTCACCTTTTATATATATATACAGTGAAAACTGTCTAAGGCGGAACCTGCACAAAGCGGAAACTTGCTTAAAACGGATTTTTTTGCGGTCCCTTCAAAAGTCAATGGTAGTTAACATTAGCTACGGAAACTGTCTAACGCGGTATCGGAAAGTACTATTCAGTCCCGTCAAAGAGAAAAACCTGCATAAGGCGGAAAATCGCGACCAGGAAAAAAATTTTCTCAGCAGAAAAAGGAAAGAGGGTTGTAATACAATGCAAATAGCAAAGCGTGGGGAGGATGAACGAAAGAAATTTTAAGCATTATATATACAGAATGCCATTACCCGACCACCATTTTGCACACCACCCCTACTTAAACAAAAACTTTCATTTATTTTATATAAATCGAACACTACGCAGATTAAATCAAACAACAATGTCAATCAATCAACGTTTATTGGCGTAGTGATACCAACGCCGATGGTATGGCGTGATTAGATGGTGAAACGTTCGAAAGAAAATAAATATTTCTGCCTTCGGTGGGACCTGAACCCACGACCTTCCACTTGCCGGGCGGAGGCTCTACCCACTGAGCTACGAAGGACAATATATAATCTCTTTACGAACGTATATATATTGTTGCCAGTTATTTCGCAGAATGGTGTAGTACATGGACTACTATTTAAACCAAATTGCAAAGAGACTGGTATTAAATTGATTGAAAAAACGTTCATTGTTAGCCAGAATGAAATGTCACTCATGTCGACTTTATCAGTTCATGTGTAAACTCGCAGCAAGGTGTAGTACAAATTGTCATCGATTGTGAGGTCTATATCCAGAGAAACACCCTAAGTTTCCATTTGTATTGGAAAATACTTCTTAAAGATACTTAGTTAGTTTGTTCTTCAAATAAAAGCCCTTTTATTTGAAGAACAAACTTAGTTAGTTTGTTCTTCAAATAAAAGGGTTTTCTGGAAGCTAACATAGAATGAAACTGGGGAGAGTGAAACCCCTATTCTTTTCTTTTTCCATCAAGGAGCAATCACTCTGGGGACTAATAAAATGTTCATGAATTATTATATTTTCTTGGCATCTAAAAAACATAATAGGGTACGAATTATACATGCGCCATAACAAAGGCGGATCCAGAAATCTTTCAATAGGGGCGATTTGTTTCTGATTCCTCTTTTTAGCCAAGTGTTCGGTGCTTTTCATTTCCCTTTCCATGATATAATTTTGGCTCAAAATGGGGGGAGAGGGTAGGAGAATACTCCGTCTCTCCACTTGAATCCGTCAACGCGCATTAGTATATTTACTGTACGTACAAAACTTTTTCAACTAAACAATTTAAAAATAATGAACACGATGAACGATTCAATGCGTGAAATTGAAATGTGTGTTGTAAAACAAAATTTTAAGTAAATTATCATAATTTTTTGTGTGTAATACAGTTAATGTATCAAAGAATTGCATACTGTGAGTGAATATTAAAGGTTGAATACTTGATACGTCAGCACATTTCTCATTTTAATCCTGATATAAAATGGACTGATTGAAAATTGGGGAATAAGGGCAATTATATACTTTATCGTTACAATTTAAGCTTACATAATATACTTTTTGTATGGAATATACGTGTACAGTTACCATGGAGATTTTTACTGTATTGATCGTAACTATTAACACAAAATATTGCAAAAATTAATAAATATAAAATGCAGCGATAAAATAAATATTTCTATCACGAGGGAAATAAATTTAGTTATAAAGTTCGCAAGATGAGACAAATAAAAACAATTAGCATATGCAGTCATCTCTCACCACTGAATTTAACTATGTATGTATTTGTTTTGCATGTAACCTACATAAGACGGAAACCTGCATACTACGGGAATTTTTTTCCGGTCCCGTGAGTTTCCGCCTTAGACAGGTTTCACTGTATATACAAACCCAGTTATAGCGAACATGAAGGGACCGAACTATAGAATTTTCTTCGTTGTAGCTGTTGTTCGATATAAGCGCTTATTAGAAAACGAACTTTTATGTAACCGTTAAACTTCACAAGTTATTAATAAGTATTTTCAATACACCGCTGTTATATTCAAGATTTTAAAAGAGACTAATATTTGGTGAATAAGACAATTAAGAATCGGGAAAAGTTGTGAATTATCCAGGACAACAGAATAGTATTTGGCATTAGTATCCACAGAAAGTTCATGAGTGGGGGGGGGGTTTACAGAGCTACCAATCCATATATTCATATGAATATATATATGTAAATATATACATATAAATATATACATGTAAATATATACATATATATCATGTAAATATATACATATATTCATATGTATATACACAAAATTGCATCGCAATGAGAGAGGGCTCTGACCTCATCAGCACCTCCCTGCGCACGCCAGTGGCAGAAGACATGCGCTTCATTTTTGTTTGTTTGGCTTTTTTATGGCGCAAGAGCATCTGGGCTATACTGCGCCAAAGCTTCGTTTTCAATGCAAGAATTATCTGGATTTTATTGAAATTTACTTTTTAAGTATCCTAGTGTAAAAACATTATTTTTAACGTAAACAAAAATTCTAAAATCTTCTCTGAATATATGGATAAAAACAAGCAAGTGAAAGAAAATCACCTAAGGTCGATATTTAAATTTAGCGGGTTTCAATTAACATTAATTCATAACTCTAACCCGCACCTATAATTCGCAACTCTCTAATTCTCAAGTAACTCGGTAGGTTTTCAACGTTAATAATAGCCATCATTATTTCATTTACGGAAGACCTTTACCCTACCCTTCTTATTGGACGCATACAGATAGAAAGACAGAAAAAACAAAAGCAATAGCGGGTTCAATATCTATTGAAACCCGCTAATAAACTGGAGAAGGGAAAATTTTTTCATAATCTTCGTGATATTCATACATACTAGTATAATATATATTGGCGTACGCAGAAAGTTTATAAGGAGGGATTAAGGGGCTACAACTCCATATATATCTGTAAAATTATCGTGTAGCTATATATTAAATTTATACTTGATGGGAGACATGACCCCATAAACCCCCACCCTGCTTACGCCCGTGATTATACGCTAACATCATTAAAACTAACCGAAATCATTTATTTTCTCGTTAAAATCAAGTACCATCGTATATCTAAAATTCGTAAAAGTACGAACTGGTATATGTTTAACAGTCGTTACAGAACATTTGTTACAAAAGTTTAAACTCCTGTTATGTTTTAATCAGCGTTTAGCCACTGATTTTTGATAAAAAAATGCATTGCCAAGATAAATCGAATCACCAAATGAAATAAAACCATCTGCATACCAAATTGGACAGGAAGCGGTCATGTCATGGGGATTCATTATAACTATCGAATCGTGCTTATCATCTTCTCTGTTATCGAAACAAATTATTTAATCATGCAAAATTATTACGAATCGTCAACGATTTACGTGCTGGACTCCAACTTCTGAAATAACTACTGACAAAAAAAAGTAAGAAATAATCCTAATTACAGTCCAATTCGTTTATTAATATATTTCAGGGAAACGCCAAACTTTGATGGTATTAGGGAAGGTTTAAGTATTATGTAAGCAATATTTTGGCCATTTCAACCCCCACCCTTATTAAGCAAAAATTAACATTGGCTAACGTAGGAAAATAAGCAAAGCGGCAACACCTCTCTACACAAGGGGCTTACGTAATACTTCAATCTCCCTAAGCGTCCTTAACTTCGTATTCTACAGGGTGTGGTTTTTTGGTTTTTTTTCCTACGTCTTTTCTCCTCTTGGGATTCGAATTTAGATCTTGTCTATAAAATATTGTTAGATTTCTTCCTCAGTAGATGTTCTAACCAGCTGTATTCTCTTTGTTTTATTATTTCTAGTACAGGCTTTTGGCCCCCAGATATTCTAGAATTTTGTGTAGTTAATTTAAGTAACAGAAGTTACGCTACGATATTTTTCACCTTCATTTACGATTTTTTCACAAAGTTACGATTTAGGTCACCTTTCAAAATCAACACAAATAATTCAATATTATTACCCATTTTAAAAGGAATGCTATGGACGTTAGAATTTTTTTTTTACAAATTTGAATCAATGGAATATAACTCAACATAAAGTAATTAATTATAAATGTCATTTAATAAATTTAACATTAAATGCAAAATTAGATGCTTTGGCGGAGATTATTTGTAAAGTCAGAACCAAAACCAACTGGGTTTGTTACTGTTGCCGTAAGGGGGTGTCGGAGACGGGATGACGTCAGTCCGGCCGCCCTTCTTGTACGTGATTTGTAAATGAGACTAAAGTATTTAACATCCACTGTGGAGATGTTGTGACATACACGGCACATACGTGGGGCTTTCAATAGGACACTATGTAAGCGTGGTAATTCTGACTTGGTAAACGTAGGCTTACCTTTTTAATTTAAGTTATGCGATCGCTTGTTCAACCTTGGCTACGTTGAGGAGAACAGTCGAGTGCTTGTGGAGCAAGGACCGGAGCTGTAAGTTATTCGCTAAATACTAGTGCCGTATCCTTGCCGGAGTAGTAAAAGCCTAGTGGAAGTAGAGCGATTAACGTTAACCGTCTGTGGATTAAAGAATCGTGTTCGACAACTGTTGACCTTGCGTCACAATTGATGTAGAGATGTTATATCGGAATGAAGAGACTGACTCGACGGACTGCCAAAGGGTGATATTGGTTTTGTTATATTTTTACAAGATATTTGCAAAAAGTACCAAAATCCTTCTCTAGGTGGAGCTAAGATCGCTAAAAAAGGGGATACGGTGCCATCAATCATACATGCCATCAATCATAGATACAACCACCAAGAGGAATGCCCTCGAAACAAAAAAAAAATCGAAATAAATTCCAAAATCCGCCGCTAGGCGAGCTAGGATCGTTCAGAAAGGGGACACGTGACCATCATATATGTATATACAACGATCAAAAGAAATGCTCCCGAAAACAAAATATTTACAAAAATACCAAAATCCTCCGCTAGAGGGAGCTACGATCACTGAAAAAGGGGACATGTGAACATCATATATGTATATACAACGATCAAGAGAAATGTCCCTGAAAACAATAAAAATCGAAACAAATTCCAAACTCCGTCACTAGGAGAGAGAGGATTGCTGAAAAAAGGATCACGTGACCCTCATATACATATATACAACGAACAAGAGAAATATCTCTTGAAACAAAATATTTACAAAAAGTACCAAAATTTTCCGCTAGTGAAAACCCCTCTCTCACATTCGGGCAACCCTCAGACCATCTGTGCAACCTGTCTGTGCCAGGCAAATAACCTCCCAGGTCCGTGTCGATAAAAATAATAAATCGATAAATATAAGAAAACGATAAATATAATAAATCAATAATTATAAAAAAGATCGATGACTGCCCTTCGCAGACTTTGAGAAATAGAGTATAAACCTTTGGGGGAAACCAATAATCGCTATTCACAGCGTTAAAACTTCGCGAAATACGTTTTTGAATAACAAATATCAGGAATAATCCATTTAGGAGAAAACGTTGCCAATAGTTAGCGAAAAACGTGGATTCAGCTACGAGGAAAATAGCTAGATAGCAATTTTTCCGGTATGAGAATAAAAGCAGTCATCCCGTCACGTGATATTTTAGCTAGAAAAGAGCGAAACCGGTAATTGTAACCGGATGTTGGAACCAGATCTCTAAGCGCGGGGGATCAGGATGTGTTGGCGACGAAATGTCTGAAGCGACGAAAACATATTGGGAATTGGTTTCAACTTGTTCTGAACCGTAGTTTCTTGTCAGGAACGGAACATCACGTTGTTTTGACTGGTCTTGGGTTAGAATCGTTAATGATAGGATGCAATTTAAAATAAGGATTTGAATATGATTGAAAATGCAAACTTACAGTTATTTTAAAAAAATCGCGATAAAATACAGTAACTATAAATTTTAGACACTCGTCTATAAAATCGTCTTAGAGAGATGCTCGTCTTAAACAGGTGAACGGTCGGACATTTTTTGTCAATCGCCAAATTCACATAGGGAAATAAACGGCAATCTTAAACCATAATAAAGATGGTTGCCCGAAAGACCGTCTTAAAAAGGTGGTCGTCTTACAGAGGTAAAAATTATAATCACATGAGAAATAAACAGTCTAAAACCTTTAACCGTAATAAAGACGGCTGTCTGCAAGATCGACTTAGAGAGATGGTCGCCTTAAAGAGGGAATGTTCACCGCATTCCTATTAGAAATATAGGAAATCATAAAGCAAACTCTAATTTGTCATGTAGCGAAAGATTTCCAAAATAACTAAAAATTAAATAAATATAAAAGTAAAAATTAGAAAACTTTCAATCAAAAAAATTGTAATTAATTAAAAAAATGTAAAAATTAAAAAACTTTTGATTGAAAAAAAACTTTGATTAAAAAAAAATGAAAATGTAAAAACTTTTGAAAAAAAAAATTTATTTTTGAAAACTTTTAAATCAAAAATTTTAAAAACTTTCGATTTAAAAAAATTGAAATTAATTAAAAAATGTAAAGTTTAAAGAAAGGTAAAAATTTGTAATTAATTTAAAAAATTGGCAGAGTTAAAAGAAAAAGCCTTGTGAGGGAAAAAACTCACCAAACATTCGTGCAACCTCCCAGGCCTCCCGCGCCACCGCACCACCCTGGGGCCCCGGGGGGTGGGCATGGCGCTTCGGCCCTTCGGAAGCGCCTTGCCGCTGTTGCCAGAACCCCCTTTTCCCCCTACTCAAGTCTAACCTCATTAGACTTTCCAGACTTCAAAAAAGCTACCATCGCCTCCTAAATTATCAAACCATATTCTTTCAAGACTTCTGAAATAGCATACCATTATCAGATGTTTTTAACCGAAAAATTATTTACTTACATATCTTCCATCTTCATATTTAACACCATACGAAAGGACACTAATTAAACTGAGATCTCATTTCATTATATTCTTCTGATCATATCCACTTCACAAGAAATCTTGACGATCTAATATCACAGTATTCACGGACGAAAATTGGACCCTCCCGCATCTGCTGCTTTAACCCTAGGCTGTGGAATCTTCTTCCTAATTCACTTAAATCTATTTATTTCTTTGCGGCCCTGCGGTGGCGCAGTGTGGTAACGCGTTCTCCTATTGCGCGGCTAATCCGGGTTCGACTCCCAGCAGTGCAAAAAGAACGCTTACTCAGAGATCTCATAAAGATCGCACTGCTCACTGTAGTCCGGGGTTTGGTTCCCTAGGCCTTAAGAGGTTCGGATTCCTCGGAAAACAGTAGGTCCCGGCGCAGCATGACCACTGTAGTCTTTGAGCCGTAAAACAAACAAACAATAAACAATAAATTTCTTTGCCCAATGTAAAAAACTTACACGAACATCGGTTGGAGAGAGAATTATGATATCACCACTTTTTTCTTAACTTATACCTTCCATACCTGTGCTAATATGCCAGTTCTTTTACTTATTTTTTACTTATGTATTTTATATATATTTATTTATATACTTATATATATTTATTTCATTTACTTATTTATTTTATTTACTTCCGTACCTAATAATTGTGGGTCCTAGGGGCTTTGTCAGACCCCGAAATCTTTACCCATTGCTGTCTAGATGGAATATCTTAACTAATAAATTGTAAATCGTCATCACCTCATGTAAAAAATTGTATTTTTTTGAGTAAAGTTGGATTCGAATATTTCTTCCATCTGCATGGTTTAATTGGAGAAATAGTAGCGGCAAAATAAACGCTATTCTAATCTCTAATAATTTTTCTCTTAATAATTTTTAATAAATCTCTAATAATCTTTAATAATTTTATAACGCTGCATTCAATTATTACTATCAGGATCAGGGGCATCTTAACATATTCGGAGATTTCTGGGCTCGATTACATGTTATGATCCTTTTCACATAAACTTTTAAATTTCGATTATTTTTTGTAATGAACAAAATATTTTATATAATAAACAAATTGCCGATTTGTGGACCCCGTTGGCACATTCTTTAAGACGCCCCTGATCAAGATATGAATATAAAGAATTGCACCGTTTTTAATGTTTATAGTAAAGGTGTTGCCTTTATTATATCTCAAAGGAAATGGCAACAGAAACCTTGAAATCCTGAAAAAACTGCAAATCTCAGGGAACGTTGACAAGATGCAAAATACGACATTTCGCACCAGCATATATTTTCATGGCACGACAGTTTCTTGTATAGCATGATCAAAGGCAGGTATTTGCATACCCTGTTCAATTCCTTTTTTTCGGCCAATGCCATCCGTTTCAGTATAACGATGTCAAACTGCATATATCGTGCCCTTGTCAAAAAATTCCATTGTTATTTGGGAAGCCCTTTAGTTGCGGTGTATTCTCCCCAGAGGGCCTCGCTGTCAATGCTGTGTCACTGTTGCCAGATTCCTTTCGAAAAATTCTTTTCGTTTGACTCGCAAGTTCTAAAACATGGTGCTTTTTTGGAGGTATCATGCCTCAATTTTAGAAATTTGAATTTTGGGGGATTTTTGAAAAGGATGTCGCCAAAAAAAGGAGTTCAAGATGGTTGTATTTTGTGCAAATTATATTATAGTGTTAAGCAAGTGAAATTTTATTGATTTTTTTCATTCCGTTTTTCGTTCATTGAATATGCATATAATATTGAAATAAAAATACAAAGAACTGGGGAATAAATCGACGTACTAGAGATTAAACACTGGTGAAATAGCAAATGAAATCATAGATAACATAACATTCTGTTCTCTAACGGTGTTTCGTATTCCACAGTAACTTTTATATCTCAAATTAATTAGAATTGTTGATAATACATACATACATGCAGGCCCGGTGCCACAATATAGGCGAACTAGGCGGCCGCCTAGGGCAGCACCACGACAGTTTTTTTTTCTTTTTTTTTTATAAAATAATACTATAGGACGATTGAGATAAATTTGACAATAAATAAATGGAACAGAATGAATTATTTTCGATTGAACGCCTTCATCAGTTTCCACCCTTCTTTATAGATAACTCTCTTATCCATTTTTTCCCATACCCTCAAATTCTTGTTTTTCCGCATTAACAAATTTTCCTCTAAACAATTTGCATAAATCTGAATAACAGTTTCCCATTACCGCTACACCTTTCAGTGGTGCAAGCAGTACAGCTACTGGACTAGAGGCTTGGGGGATGCTCTTTTCTTTTCGATATCTTTGTGCATTATTACAAGGTATTAGGAATTACAATTTTTTCCTTCAATAACAAAATACCGGACTAATTTTTTTTGATCAATTATTTGGGTGTTATGTGATAAACTGTGTTTATTATACTTCGTTTTAATCGAAACTGTGGTGAGAGGGCGGAATATGCCCTATTTTTCACTTTTCGACTGTGGCAAGATGTATTGGAGTATCAATTTTTTTACAGGGAGGGAGGCGTACACATCGTTCGCCCAAGGCGGCAAATTTGCTTGCGCCAGCCCCGCATATATACTTTAGCCCGATTTTGCAACCATTCCTTTAGAATGGCCGTTCCTCAATGAAATCATAGATAGTTGCTTTAGGAAATTTCACTATTTAAACTTATTGAAGAAATGGCATCACATTTTCACAATTATTTTCATTTCCCGTTCGTTCTGTGCATATTTAATTGCAGTACGTTTGCTTAAATTTATATCCGCACAACGGACACTTACTTCGTTGCTTTTCTTTTTTCTGCATCTCAGCCTTTTTTAAGAGATAACGATGTAAAAATGTTATCTTGCAACTTGTATTTATCTCAATGGACACAAGTTATTTAACAAAATAGAAGGGCATCCATTAAAGACAAAACCCTGCTATTATTTTTTATTTAACACTGAACTTTCACTTTACTTCATGGTCTCTAGGTTGCCAATTTTTTCTGCCATAAGGTTGTAATTGTTGCCAGTTAACCAATGAGAAGAAAGTAAACATTTTTTATCCTTAATCTTTGCCTTTGGATTTGAGAGCCCCGCAATTTTGACAGGGGCGTGTCCCAAGAGTTTCAAGCTTGGGTGACATTCGAGTCACAACACTAGGAGGAGTAAGGGGCGCTAGTGTCGACTTTTCCAGACGTGTTGCCAGATTTTGGACACCTAATTACAAGCTCGCCAGAGTAATTACAAATTGTAGAGAGGAAGCTTGGGTGGAAGAGGAAGTGCGGGTTATGGAGAACTAGAGGGAAGGAGGCGCAAATGAATTGTGTAGAGCGGTGCGCGGGGCAATAATGGCAGACATTTTGGATTGAGTTTAGCCAGTGCAACCTCCAAATTACAGATAATTGGTCGCAAGCTTCGCGGATACAGAACAAATCCTTCATTTGGAGAAATCCCAAACGTCAATTGTGTATACCTACACTTTACAAACTTAAAGAACACTTTCACAACATTTGCTAACAGAAGAAAAACAACGTAATACTCCTTTCGTTGCATATATATATGGTAAACATTACAATTTTTTCTTTACATTTTTACTTCCAGAAATCGCTTTTAGAGAAGATAGGGGACTTAATGTGACTTCAGAGTCATAGCACGCTTACATGCTATCAGGCATATTGGGATTCAAAGCAGTTTAGCTCTTAGATTAGATTGTGAGTGATTTCAACGGGAAGGGTGGCCGCTGAAAGGCAGCGCTGTAATCCCAGAGAGTTTAGCTCCGTGGACTCAAAGGCTGTTGTTTTAACCACTGCGCACGTGCATGGCAATTTGTATTTGCATATTAAGATTTCTATGGAATTTTAAATAGAAAATAAAGTTCTATAGAGTTCATAGTTATAGATGATATTGTAATGACATTATTTAATGCTAATTGCGTAATTTACGACTGTTCAAGAGAAAGAGAGAGATTTCAAAATTTCTACTCCCTCTCCCTCCCTTTTTTCTCTGTATACATATTGTATGTATATACATCTTTCGCATATTAATTTTGTTCTTCAGTCTGTTCCATGATTATAGAAAATAATTTAATGATAATTTAATTATTATTATTACTATTATTATATAATAATTATTTAGATATTGCCACTACTCCTACACAAAGCCTCTTGAATCTTGGGTATAAGGATATTGCTGGATGTTTACTCTGTTTATGACAGAATACAATATACTTCTAGAAAATGAATCAGGAATGTAATTTTAGAAAAGGTTTCTGACGACAATTTTAAAATTACATACTTATGTTTATTGAAACATACATAAGCTTAATTTAATATGTAACCATATTTAAAATTCTTTACGCGTAATAATATTTAATTTTTTATATACATAATGTATATGTATACATACATACTACATGCATATGTACATAGTGTATATGTATAATGTATTCTATATGTTTGTGGCGATATATCATTGTTGTTATAATATTATATTTAATTTACATTTGAGTTTAATTTTCTATATCACGTGAAATGTAAAAATGATCTTACGTGGTAGAAATATGAGGAGATGAAAGACTGTGATAAGACAAACACTTTTCGGTTTTCGATGGAGAGCTTTTGAGGCAGACTAATTATTATTTTACTACCAAATTGTTAATGTTGGATTCATTTGATCATTTTGATTTGACTTTAATTAAATTGATTTATTGCTTTCGATTATTTGAATCTTATCTGTCTGGCAATCTTTGGAATTATCATCAGTGATCTCTCGCCGACCTAATTATTAACGAATGCAACCTAAAATCTTCTGATCAACAACAACAACATGCAACATTAACTGGTGCGGACGTTCAGCCATCGGTAACCTCCCACATGTTCGTACCTTGAGCATTATATTATTAGATAAGTATTATTTATATTTAGAGCGTAATTAATGTATCGTTTATTTTATGAGTGTAATATTTATAAATATCATTGTGCCACTAAGATGATGTTTTTCCCAATATTTTACAATATTACAGATGAAATAATATAATTTTACTACCTATGTTGAATAATTGAATATGTATAATTTTATGTTGAATAATTGAATATGTATAATTTTATGTTGAATAATTGAATATGTATAATTTTATGTTGAATAATTGTATATGTGTAATTTTATGTTGTATAATAGTCAATACTTTTGTTTATAATATATATATATATACGTGAGTGCGGACGTGCGTATGTGCTTGTGTGTGTGTGTGTGTATGATTTTTAACGAATTTGTTCTCTATATATCTAATGCGTTTTATAATCAAATTAATTTATATACTACAACACACACAGTTACAAATATACATGCACAATACACAACCAATTTATTTGTACTCCCAAAATATATAATCATATTTTAAATTAAGAAGAAGCCTGCAAGACGAGTGGCACTTATTTTAAATTTATACTATTTTTGAGAAATCTAAGTTTTTTAATTTATTAATATTATAATAAATTAACAAGCAGTGTTATATATTCATTATTACTTTTATCATCAGCAATTTCTTTTAAAATAGCATATACTCTAAGTTCCCGTGGATTCTAAAACCATCATCTTATTTAATTTTCATGGAAATTTTTTTATTTTTAAGACATTTTTTAAAGTTTGTCACTATGATCTATCATTTGGTCGATCTAAAATATCACTTGTTCTTCACCATTAAAAAAGTTCAGAAAAAAATTTGATTCAAATGTTTTTCGATCCTCAAATGCTACACGTCAACTCCAGCTCTGCATGTCACGTTTGAAAAATTAAATTTATAAAATTTAACAAACGACAGGGAATGACATAAAAAAAAATGCGATTTCGGAAAAATAAAAAAGTTAGGAAAGTTGTAAATAACCATAAAAAAATTCCACCTAGATCTAAAATGGACAGCGTCGCTGAAAAAGTGCGAAAAAACCATGAAAAATCATGGCACATAAAGACAAAGAAAAACCACTTTTTCGACCGAAGTTTTAACGACGAAACTTTACGCAAATCTTTCTTAGTTTTGCAAGAATAAAAATGTTTTTTCTTTGAGGATCTCTGTCGTTCCCAACTGATGCCATCCTTCAAAAAGAATAAAAAAATAAATTTTGGGGGAAAGGTTTTTCATATTTTCTTTTTTTAGAATTGCCTGACACAATCGTTCAAGTTTAGAGAATGGCATCTCCTAGTGCTCAACGACGACCTAAAGATATCTTCTTTTTTCGAGGAGCACCAGGCCGTTCTAAATATTTCCTATTCGTCACTGCCACGGAAACGCGGATTGGATGACGACCGTGCATTAACGTTGCCATATTCCCTTTTCCTTTCTTCCCGAAACTCTCCTTTCTTTCCCTTGCCTCCTACAATTCCTTTCGGTAGACTAACTACATACGCGCTTGCGGGCCGCTGTGTTCAACCCTATCGCCACTAGGGGGCATTCGCAAACTTCTCTGGCATCTGTAATCGAAAACGATATCGTCTTCTGCATCTTACCACATAATTACGATTATTAAACGTGGAGGCACTACTCTTAAAAGAGAGACTCTTCAAGCCCCATGCATATATGGTACTTCAAATAATTTCCGACAGTCTATTGTGGCCTTGCTTCAGTTGTGATCCGCAGACCACTGGGTGTTCTCGAGGGTCTTTTGAGGTGTCCTAGAAATGTTCAACACATATATCCTGCAAAATCACAGGTGAACGAAAGAGTTAAATCTTTGGGGTCCTCAATAATATTTAAAGTATAAAAGGGGTCCTCTTGAGAGAGAGAGTCAATAGCATTATCTAACAATAGTCAATAGCGTTATCTAACAATTAGTTCTTGTGTGTTCGTCCATATATCACTATTATATGACTCTACAGTTGCAATTTATTAAGAAATTACGCTGCCTACAGTAGTTTTAACAATCACAGTGTGCTGTGGACGCCATTTTGATTTCCATGACAGCAGATCGCTCATTTCTTCTGATAGAAAATTTCTTATCTTATTTCATTTAAAAATTCTATTTTGAAAACATTCGTTTTATTTCTGAATAAATACACTTTCTCAAATTAAAATTAACTATAGCAGTTTTTTTTGTTGGATCCATTTACACTTACAAAGACAAAAAAATTTATGCACTGACGTTTCCGGTTCTGACTAAAGCTCTTTGAACAATAAAAATATAAAAAAAAAAAGAAGTCCACATCTCAGGCTGTGTGTGGTATCCATTCATCGACCTTCAGTTTTCTATCATGAAATTTCTATCCATAAGCACGAAGTTATGGCAACGTTAGTTGTATCATAGCGAACAGAAAGTCGCGATGGAAACCTGGGGGTCGCTGAATTGAGACCACCCTGAAACGTGTTCCCTTCCTTCTTTCCAACTCTTCTGTTTTAGGAAAAAAAAATCTAGACTAGTGCTTCTCGAAACCTGTTTCACGGAACCCAGGTGCTCCTCGACGGCTCTCTAGGAGTTCCGCAAGTAACTTGTGGAACATCGCCGAAAATTTAGGAAAAGCCTGTAAATTCTATAACTTTCCCCATGACAACTATTCGCGATAACCATAACCGATATCCAGTGACAATATAAAAAAGTATTACTTGCCTTTTACGCTGATGTATTTATTTCTTATTTTTATGTTAATGTCCAAGTAGTAATAAATGATAGCCCTTTAGGTTTCCTTAAATATCTATAAAGGGGTTCCTCGGCAATGCATGTGGTAAGAAAAAGTTCCGTGGTATAAAAAAAAACCTGTTAAAACAACTACTCCAGACTGAGCCGAAATACACGACTGTGCGAAAATAATTTACCTTAATTTTCCTGTGGGACTCCGCTTTAGAGCAGGAGTTGAAAGTTCCGAGTGTTGCCAAATAAGTTCTAATGAAAGAAGATAAATCTCCCCCTTTTTTTAATAACAAATAAAGTATGAATCACGCCCTTTTTTTAGTGGAGCGGAGGCAGCGATTGCGGGTTACGAGAGCCCGTTACATCTACAGGTAAATACCGAAATTAAAAAAAATAATAAAGATGACGTTTCGTGACTTTTTTTAAAATTTATTTAATTCCCGTGAAATTCAGGATATGATTTTATTTAGAGGGAAATTTACTGAATAATTAGAGATTGGGAGTTAGAGATTCCAGATTTGGCATCTACGAGCGTTCTTTTCGCTTTTAGCACTATCCCTTCTATCTTTTGCATCCTTCGACGAGGAGAAAGAGAGAAGGATGGAAAAGAAACAGAAGAACAGAGCCATTATTATTCAAGCTAGGCCCAGCCTCTTTGTCTGCTCTAGAGAGTTCGGCTCTATCTCTCTCGCCCTCGCGCGTATATAGCGAGGGAGGCGAAGGGAGCACAGGAGTGCCTAACGACACCTCCGCCCCGAAGCCGGGATGCCTAAATCACTATGATCATGAACCGTTAACCGGTTGTAGGAGATATCGCCCTCGCCAAACGCATGATCTCCTGTTGTCACCCTCCGCCATATTTTGTGCGCTTCTGGGCCCTCAGCCATTACCAGGACACGATGGGAAATTACGGGGCATTTGGCCTCCCCCCCCACGTCCTTCCCTCAATTCCTCGATAGATACACGCCCGTTCTTCCCCTCCTGCGCTCACTTTCTCATAGGGTCTCTCTTTTTGTTGATATGTGATGACCCCCCCCCAACAATTGATGCCGCCTACAGCCCTCCCTAATCTAGTCCGTCTAGCGAACTTCCAGTTGGCGGTTTAGTCCGAAAGCCCACCAGAAAAATCTTCACAGCTAGAAATTACCACATTTATAGTTATTTGTTAGCTATATTGGTAATTAATCAATACACTTCCTTGGAATAATAAAGTTCGTCTATTATTGGTTAGCTGTTTTTGCTAGGAATTGGAGCAAAATATGCTGAAATATTTATTATATATCTGTGAAATTACTTTTTTTATTTAAATGAATTTACGTAAATATGATGATCATACCCAACTTTTCGCACAAAATTTATCATTTTCTGCTTTTTTATTTAATATATATATAAAAGTATTAGAAAAATACAATATATATATATTCTTTTTATATCAATCTTTATAAAAATGATGTAATATAATATAAGTAGTATGCATATATAATAAATAGTAATAGAATAAAAAATTCAATAAATTTCTTAAAAACTTTTTTTTCCAGCATTTAATATATGATAGAACAATTTTCAGCACCCACGTGTAAGTAGCTCAAGCCAGAGCTTTTTCGTTTTAGAAGAAAAAGTGACGCCGTCTCCATCCTGGATTCGAACCAGGGTCCCTCCGTTTAGCCCGGAGTGTCTTGGATCGCTAGACGAATGAGGACAGGAACAACGCTCTCTTTCTCCGTATATAAGGATGTTAAGGTATTATTACCCTTCTCAGGGATAACACAATTGCCAAATAATGGTCAACACACAAAGCCTCCGGGGCGAGATTTTTGTGAGTTTTCGTGGGGGAAATTTATTATACAATTATTTGCGGCACCCACATATATACGTGGGTGCTTTTATCGAATCATTATTACATTACTAAAATTATATTTTCTTTTTTTTCCGTTAATAAAAATTCTTTACTATTAGTTCTGAAAAAAAATCCCATCAAAGGTAAGTAAGCTATTTTCTGATTATAAACTTTGCATAATTTTGGATTTTTTCTAAATGTTTGGCCAATGCACGTTTTTTAGTTCTTTTGCTCAAAGAACAAAATTCGATAATCTAGAGTTTGATTCTAGAATCTAAACTGCCAGCAGCGCAATAAAAAAAAAGAATGAATGGGGCTAGACAAGAGTGTATATCTAAAACAAGGTATAAGTAATAAAAACGTATATTTAACTTTGCTCTTCCTTTCTCACAACCATGTTGTGGTATGTATCACATACGCTGGTATTAAAATATAAATAGGGAATGTAGCTAATACGAATAGCTTACGAATAGCCTACACAATAGCTAGAAAATGCTGCTTACAGTTGGAAAGGTTGAATGGCATATTTTCATTCAGAATAACGCAATATTTTAGGACTAATTCTATCCACATTTCTACTAGATATCACGTATTATATATATATTCATATTTTAAATAAATATATTATATATTCATATTTTATCTATATTATATATTTATTATTTATTCATATTTATATCTATATTATATATTTATATTTTATCTATATTATATATTCGTATTTTATTTATATTATATATTAATATTTTTATCTATATTATATATTCATATTTTATCTATATTATTTATTCATATTTTATCTATATTATTTATTCATATTTTATCTATATTATTTATTCATATTTTATCTACATTGTATATTTATATTTTAAATAACTACTAAATTTAAATACCGATCAAACTACTAGCTACTTAAATATAGGCTACTTAACATTAAATGGTCCCAAAAAATTTTCCAAATAAGCCCTGCATCTTTTATACCACTCGCATATATGTTTACGCGCAGTCTGTATAAAATTTTGCGATGCTTGCACGTTTTTCCCAAACCTTAATATTATTTACAGCTACAGTTATCAAAATATAGCGCATGGAATACCTCGAGGAGCTCTTGGATTTTTTTCAGGGATAGGTGACGTCACCATTGTTTTCATATTAATATTACATTTTATTAGTGGTTTTAATCTCTAATGAAGTAAATATCGGTAGTATATCTTTCATAAATAAAAATTCTTTAGTATCTTCAATAACTTTTGAGCTTATAAAGAGATCATTAGATCGAAAAGTTTGAGACTTGCGGTATTTATTTCTGCGGTAGATCATTGTAGACTATTTCCTGGTGTTTATCAATCATGTTCCTACGTAAAACGATACATAAATTGCTATATCTCACGTATGAAGGTATACTCAATACATAACATACACATAAAATACCCTACGTAAGGGACAATACCCTACATGAACTGCCGCAGTTTAGGAAACACTGCAATGCAAACTTTTAAGACGGTCCGTACTAATAGATAACATCAATTGGGAATTGAAAATTGTTTATAAAATCCATATAAGCGAAAGTTTTCAATTGCTTGTGTTATGGTGATATTCTTTTTCTAAATATCGCTGAAATTTTTTGAAGATGACTTGCACATGCGCTTGAATTAGTCTACCTGTGGCAATTTTCTCTGAAAACGTGGGTTTGTAGGTGTGGTTCAAAATCTATTATAAGTTCTTGTTTGGTTGTTTTGATCTTAAGCGGCTTTTCTAACTCATTTACGTGCACTGCTTTCAACTACTAATACTATGGAGTATTTGCGGCTAGAAAACTTGTGTTAGATGTATAATATTAGGCAAAGAAAATAATGTAAGATATTATTACCGTCCTCAGGGATAACATAATTATTAAATATAATGGTCAACACACAAAGCCACCGGGGCGAGTTTTTTGTGAGTGTTCCTGGGAGAATTTATTATGCAATAATTTTCAGTATCCAAGGCAAGACACTCCGGGCTAAACGGAGGGACCCTGGTTCGAATCCAGGATGGGGAAAGCGTCTCTTTTTCTCCAAAATTACATGAGCTCTAGTTTGAGCCGTAATTAAAACGTGGGTGGCAAAAATTATTGTATAAAGAGAATAATGCTGGTTAAAGCACTCAGAAAGAAACTGAACAATGCTTGCAGACATGCCATGGACTGGAACTCCAAGAGAATAGAAAAAGAAGCCGTACAAGCATTGCGTAAGCATATGTCTTGCCATTTTATACTCCCCTTGCCCTTATAAGATAAAATAAGCAAATGCTTGCTCCCCTCTTCATGCTAAAAATTTCGGTTCTTTAATTTTTTGATTGTTTTTGAAATAAGGCCATGTTTTCTGCAAATTATACTCATTTACTTTTTATTATAATATTGAGCACTTATTAGTAAGTTTGTTATAATATTAAATGCTTATTTATACAAATGACGTAATCACAACAAATTATCACATTTAAAAAAGTTTTTAAACATCGTTAATACCCATTTTGGTGGCATTACAAAGTATTTTTAAGTAGTGGTATTTTTATTTTTAATATTTCTTACGTTATAAGTAAATATTGTGTAATAAATAGTAAAGTGATTTGATAAAATACATAGAAAGAAAGAAAGAAAGAAAGAAAGAAAGAAAGAAAGAAAGAAAGAAAGAAAGAAAGAAAGAAAGAAAGAATTTATTTATTTATCATCAAAGCAGGGGTGCGAAGAATCCTGACCGAATGAATTCCTGAATGAGTTTGCTTATCTATAATGATTAGAAAAAAATCATTCACTGGAGATTCGTTCTGTAAACGCTTTAGCTCACTAAAATTGGAAAATTCATTGAGATATTATCATTATAATATTCTCTAATTATACTATAAGAAGAGCATTTATTTTATTCTTTGCAGTGAAATAATGCCCCCCCCCCACACACACACTGTTTTCTCTACAATTTAAATTAAGACTACATTGAGCTTGCATAAATTCTGCTTTGAAGGAAAAACCAAGTACCAGGATAGAGTAGAAAGTATTTTTGATAGAAGAAACAGTTTGGCGAGTTATTGATAAAACGATACTTTTCTGGTAACCCCAAGAAAGCTTGGACTATCGACAAGGCTATCGGACACTCCTCCAAAGGCGAGTATTTTTCCAACAGTGGAATGGTATTGGGAACCCCTGTCTGTAGTTTGGGAGACCCCCTTTTAAGCAAAAACAAAACTCTAGCTCCCCAGAAACAAAAACACTGACAGGAAAAGGAGATGAAATATATATATATATCCTTTTTTCTTAGGGATGAAGTAATCGATAAAATACTGGGTACGTCCAGATTGGACGAACGAAGCCTACACTTAGAACGAATGGCCACTGCGGGACAAATAACACGTTTCTATTGGACAACGGTCAGAGTTAGGTAGAAGGAAAATATTTGGCCGATTTTATTGGAGACGCATCTTCTCTACCAAATAGCCGCATGGGGAGCGTTGTCTCCTTCCTCAGAACCGTAGAATTTAGCAGGGAAAAAATTATAGGAAATGGTACCGAAACATATAGTCATAGAAAAAGTGCTTTCGCAAAAAGCATGCCCTTTTTTATGGTTTCGGGTTTGCAATCAAATGGGTTTTTACAACTTCACGGTATTTTTGTAATTGTTTACTAAAATTGTGGTTTCGTAGACGCCTGATTGCTTGAACTGCGCTTAACCCAAATGGCTATGTTGTACTTATTATTTTATTATTACTATTCGTCGTTCAATGGTTAAGGAAAAAACACTAACGTATTTGTTTTCTAATATACTCTGGCCTTAAAAGGGAAACCAATGGAACCGATGGATATTGGCCATATGCAAACGTATGTACAGACTTTATGTATATCGGACTATTTTCAGAGCACATAGTACCTTAATAAATACATACATATATGCTTTGTAACAATCTAAACTATCAATATACTAATTTAATAATATGCAACTAAATTTGTTTTTGAATAAATATTTTAGCTTTTTTGCACTTTTAGACTGAAAACTGAGTTTTTAAGTTATTAGAAATAGGGTGCGCCACTACTCTCATTATTTTAGATAATCGTAGTTACACCGTACTTTTGAAAGGCGGTAAAAAATGTCAGTTTTTTTTATTAATAATCAATGTAGCTTTTATCAGTTTTGATTATAATTAGTGACGTTGTTAGGGTACATGCAATCTATACAAAGCGGAGTAATTGTACATAAGTGGGGAGAAAATAAGGGTTCTACCTCGGTTGGAGCTGGCATGGACACCATGTGCGTTCCACTGAGGTATGCTCCTTCCGGTGACTTCACCCGGTGTCCTCTGCCTTAACTGAGGTGCATAACTTTTATTTTCTACCTACACTTTCCCCTCTCTGTTAGATCATCATTAGCATATTTATTTATTTTTAAAATTATTCTCGCTAATATATTCATTGTGTATCCGTTGCTGAAGATCTTCCCAAAATTTCTTTACATAGGTACGCAAAAGTTTGTGTACCACTGACCATTAACTCATCAAGCTGGGCGGATAAGCTCATGGGTTTTTGATGCATCTTCTTTCTTCCTTCTGTTTGTAATTTAAATATGAAATGAGTTTGGTATAGACATGGATGAAACCATTCAAACTGTTAATACCTGAAAATTTTTTTACTGTATTGTCTCCAGTTTTCTAGGCAGGAAGTTTTGTCTTGCATCAGCATTGATGAAGAGATAGGACAAATTGATATTGGACAATTGAGATAGGATTTGATTTGATTGATTGAGATAGGACAATTGATGAAGAGATAGGACATTCTGCCTTGGAAGATTCACTACTTCTTCGCTAACATTCAACGCATAACATTTCATATTTTGCAATTCCAACAACATATATACCTAGGGTTGCCATATGTCCGGCTTTAGAAAGGACAGTCCTCTTTTGTACCCAAGCCGGATCTGCAATTATCCGGCTTTTCATCCTTACGAAGTATATCTAAAAATTTTGCACAAAAATGAATTTCCCTGTTGCCGTTATGTATGAAACAAAACCGGGCAATTTCTTGAAAAGGTTTTCGAACTACTCAACCTTAATTTTTCGAGATGGTTACAATACTATTTCACACGCATTATATACGCACACTCATTTATAAAAACTTCTGCACTCCATAATGGGAGACGCACATTACTTTTAACACAAGAACCTTTCTATCAACCTGCGGTCCAACGGCATATATTCAAATGGAAACTGTGCAGATGGAAACTGAACAAATTGAACTGCAAATTTTGCTGATGAAGAAAACCTTGTATATGTTCTAAGATGTGCAAGACAGAACCGACGAGAGGGAGGGGCAGCAGAAGCTGCAGCCTGGGGCCCCGGATGAAATCTAGGGGGCCTCACTGGCAAAGATCTATGCTGTGGGGGGGCAGCCCAGGGAAGGGGTTACAGGGACCGGTCGAAATGAACCTTAGGGCCCGCATTAGCTGTCGACACCCTGATGCAGGGTATTTCTGGTAAAATTTATTGTTTTACTGTGGTAATTTGTTACCTTCTCTATTATTTTAATAGTGCGCAATGCTGTCATCAAATTATTTCGAATTAATTCACTTTTACAAGCTGATTGAATAGTTGGCTGTAAGAATCAAACTGAGTTTCTCGTTATATATATCTCACGGGTACTTTTCCAACACACAAACATACAAACAATATTTTATGCTTTAAAATGTACACATCAACAAACTGGCCGCTCCACATATTGATTCCTCCACCTCTCTTTCCAATTGCCCATTGTTTTACAGCGTCCACCTTACTTTAGTCCATTATTGACCCAGTGTTAGTCTTAATGATAAATTTATTAATTTAATACTTAATTTGTTTTATATTTCATCGTGTTTTATATATTTAGCTAAGTGTTAAAAGGTCATTGCAGAAAATTTAAAATTCAATCTTGTTTTAAGAATGTAATTTATAGTATTTTATCTTCGGACTGCATAGCTATCTTTGGAGTTCTGTAAAACAAATAAATCTTATGTCCCATATTTCCACCTGTCCATTTTCGAATCAAATACAAAGCAAACAATTTCATTATTTAACTTGGAGTTTAGTATTTTTGTTTCTACACGGTATTGAGAACAAAATGTTTTCATTTATTCAATTGTAGGTTAGAGAATAGATTATTTTACATGCCTTCCGTAGACCTACTTTGAAAATGATGAACGTCTTTTTGAAACAAGTCATTCATTTCCGTCTACAAACAAAAGTCAACTTCTATTAGTCATTCCGTCAAAATTTTCTTTTCTGTTTTCAAACACATCGAAGAAGCATTCATTTTCTCGTAACGCAGCGTTAAAATGAAGACATCTGATTTGGTTTGACATGTAAACAGATGAGGCTGCGCAGTCGACGCGTACAAGGTGCTGCCAGATCCACTTTCTGAAAAAGGTGAGAAAAAAATCGTTTGGTATAAAAAATGCAGAATCAGGGTGGCACTGGTGTTGGTATTCACGTCTAAATTCATGAAGACGTCGAAACACGTTTTCCTTTACCGTATAACCTTCGCAGCGAGAAGCCGAAAGTTTTTCCTCATCTGATTCCTTTGGTTTTGTCGTTGCAGTCATAAATGTGAGACCAGGTGGGCGACAGGGGGCGACACCTATATATCACCTGTACTTTCGACCCTTTCTACCATTTATCATGGCGGATGATGTTTCCAGTGGAGCACATTAAAAGCTGCCGCTCGAAGAAATATAGGTGTTCTCTAATCTGGCAACAAAGGCTAGCATTATTTATGATCAGATTAAGAAGAATAGAAATTTGCGCCACCCTCAGTTATGGGCGTTTGTTGCGTCACGATGTCCAAGAACTTCAATGGTTTACTAAATAATTTTGAATTGTTACCCGTAGTAATTGAATATTTCAATTACTACGTAAAATAATAAAAATGAACCAAAATTGGAAAAGAATATGGTCCCTCCACAAACATCGACATAGGTCAGAAAAAACAAAAAACATAGTTCTTGATTCCGTCGAATCGTCTGAAATTAATGTTATGAAACCTCCACCTCTATAGTGACGTAGAAAAGGCGGAGCTTAGGGTACTCAAGCCCCTCCTATCGGCTATCAATTCATATTTTCCCGCTTTGACTCAGGATCACATTATTTTTCAAAATCAACTTAAACCCAATACTCCCTAAGTTTTGAATTGATAAGCCCTTGCATTAAAGCTAAGAGGGCCACAGACGTTTGAGGCCTTAAAGATTGGGTCGCGGTTCAAGAACTAATGTATTAAAATATAAAATTTAAATACAGTAGAACCTCTATAAATCAAATCAATCTGACCGAACTTTCGTCGTAAATCGAAATTTCCAAATTATTAAAAATGCATCAACTTAAAGTTAAGGCATCAATTATTGTGCCAGAAGCAAATGCTTTTATATTGAGTATATATTTAACAGGAAAAGAATATTGTTATTTTAAAAATGAAGGATCTCCTGACATTTACTTCAATCTTATTTATCTAACACATCCCACAAAGATTTGATGTGAAGTTTTATTTGGCACAGTTTTAATTGCCCTTGCTTTATAACTCTGTGACTACTTTAATCACATTATTTCTGTTGAATCACAATGGTTTTGCTCCACTAACTATGCCAAGCCCTAAGGGATAAAAATAGTCACTGTGAAAACAAATTTCGATTACCATAAATTTATGGAGAGGGTTGTGTAATAGAGGTTTTCTTTAAGAAAAATATTTTTAATGCTCCTCTTTTTCTAGCGGAAAAGGTAATTCATATAAAGACTAACGTCATCAGATAGGAATTTCGATGGATACAAATTCTAGGGAGAGGGGGCTTATATGTATTATTATCTGCAATATGATAAGCCAAGAATTGCAAGGGCGGACACGGGGGAGGTCACAGGGGTCATGACTGTTGGATGTAATTTTACACGTATGAGTATATTTGCAGATTTGTGGGAAAGGTTTTACAAAGAAGTTCGGGCAGACAAAGAGCATCCTTCCAGACTTTTCCAGAACGGTCATGTCCCGAGTTGAACTAGCCAATGGCAGGGCTTCTGAAGAGTGGAACGTTCTGGAGTGATGCGAGAAGGTATATAGGGAGGTTAAACAAAGACGGGGCAAAGAGCGACTGTACGGAACAAGAAGAAGGGGAGCTCCGTTCCAGTTTTTTGTCCGAGTTGGTTTTATAAGCAGAGATGAGGTCCTAGTAATCTTCGAGAACCGTATCTGTTAGTATCTGTGGGTAATCCTGCGATTGATGGCTAAATGCATTAAGATTTGAAGAGGTCGGTCACGATTGATGGTTGCCTATCGATTGGGGAGATGAAATAAGAAGTTTCTCGCTTCGGTGTATGGGAATCCGTTTATAGTGCTATATCTATCGGGAGCAGTATATGTCTGGAGTTATACCATAGAGATGGGACCGCAGCTGTACCAGTGCCCGTCCAGTTCCAATTGATGGAGGCCTAGTGGGCTATATCACGTGTCAAGGCCGTCATATGTCCAGTGACCTCGATGTCTATAACATTGAAGATCTAGAAGTGACGCCAGTGAGATGGGTCATCAATCCTACCATTGACCATAGCGTGCCATGCTATGGTTGCCGAGAGGTGCTTCTAGACGAATCAACCGATAAATCGATGACCAGTTAGTACCAGTTGGAGAATCCCTTGAATGGACAGCGGCTACTTTGTTGCGTAAATGACTTTCTTGTTATATAGCGGAACTTTCATTGGCTAAGCGCAACTGGATCTATAGAGTAGAGACTATCACGAACTGGTAGCTTAAACTATTATGTCTGTATTGAGATTGGAATAACTCGTCTTGTAAAAGTAATTAGGTTGCATGCTTTAGTGTAGACACGGCCTAGGCTAGTGGATGAATTTTAATTGCGATGTGAGTACGTATTGATCACGTGCCACATTCATGTATTAAATATCAATTGTGAAAGAACATGTGTCCTTCTTCTTGAAAATTACACAACAAGAGGATAAACTGGTGCCAGTGACCAGTCCCATGCAAAGGGATTTTTGTTCATATATGTGTATTTGGGGAGTCAAATTAATTTGTGGGGAAGTAAGTGTAGTGAGGTATCTATGTACATATAATATTGTGGAATACTAGGTAAGGCCAGCAATAGGGCTACTATGTATGTTCAATAGTGCTCAGATAGTATGTTATGTATGTGTGACAAATAAAGCACGATAAGAGATTGTGAAAGAAAAAGGGATTTTCTTTCTGGCCTGTATTTACATATATTTTTTTTCCTCATTGCTATAATGGAGGGAGACCAGAGGGTAGACAGTTTGGGGTCCCCTTCTATGGAGAAAATCAGTTCACTCGTCCCGGCTGTACAAGGGCTATTTACGCCCCACATTTCTCGGACTACAGATTATTTACATCTTTTACCTAGCTTCGCGGGAAATAGGAGTGACGTATCGGTGAGAGATTTCTTCTCAAAATTTGAAGAGGTGTCTAGCTATCTTGGGTGGGGTCAAAGAGACCAGCTATTTGTTTTAAAAGCGAAGCTTAAAAAGGAGGCGGCGTTAGTGGTGAGGAACATGGGGAACGCGGATGTAACTTTCGAGCAGATAAATCGCGCGCTTTGTTGGATAGGTTTGAGGAGGTAGCAAAATCGTCAACGAAATTGTTTAGACTGATGACTTTTCCTTGTCTGCCGTTAATGTTAGCGGCCGAGTTTCTAACAAAAATGGAGAATTTGGCCCATGAACAGATGTAGTTAGATTGTTCACCTGCAAAGAGGGAAATAGTTAGGGATATTTTAAGGTCCGCAGTAATCGAAAATATCAGGCATTTGTGCATAAAGAGAAGTCTGATTGCCAAGAACCCTGGGTCTTATGAGGAAGTTAAGAAGTTAATTTTGTTAGCAGAGAAAGCACTGAAGGCTGTAGATTTGGTTAGTGAAGATAATGAAGTTCCCGTATGTCCAGTAGGCTGCGGAGAAGGGCAGGAGCTTTTCCTAATAAGAGAAAATAATCGATTATTGACGTCCCTTGTACAGACGTTAGTAATGGAGGTGCAAGATATAAAAAAAAACAAGTACAAAGGCCAGGAGATAGAGAAGATGCGGGACGTAGAAGTGGGGTTGAGAATTGGTGGGAAAACGAGAAGTTAAATAAGGGTGATAAACATCGTTTCAAATGTGGGGGAGCTAACCAGTTCCAAAGAAACTGCCGTCAAATTTGTAAAGTGGCCGAGGGAAAATCGTTGCAAACACCTATATTCCCCCGTTTTATGTTCCCAGGTGAAGCGAAACGCCGGGTTTCGCGAATAATCAAACACTTTTCAGGACAGCGCATGGATTTTTCCCTATGCAAAATCTCTTTTACTTGGTAATTCGCCGCAACAGAGTCCACTTGGAGAGGGGGAGAAAATTAATTTGGTGAGGGGAATTTAAGTATTTGGGCTTCCAAGTGAAAAGGGGCGTAGTTCTACCCGATCAGGGGAAACTTAATTACGATAGAAAAATTTAAATTTCCAACCTGCAGAAAACACGTGCAAGCTTTTCTGAGATGTATAAGGTTCTATGGTAAGTTCATTCACAATTTTGCGCAAAAGGAGCTCCCACTTTTCGAGCTTACCAAAGACAAGAAGCTGTTTCGTTGAAGGGAAAGAGGGCAGAAAGCTTCTGAGGAAATGAAAGGGGATTTATTAAAAGGGTCTTGTTTTGCCCTCCCGTCGTTGGAAAGAGAATTTATACTGCACACGGATGTTAGCAAATTTTGCACTGGAAGTGTATTGTCACAGTATAACGAAGAGAGAGAGAGGGTTAGTTGAAACCAGTTGCTTTCGGTTCTAAAATATTACCCCAAAATTATTCGACAGTGGAAAAGGAATTGTTGGCTGTTACGTTGTTTGTTTCCTATTTTCGGCAGTATTTGTTGAATAAAAAGTTTACTATTTATTCGGATCAGGCCTCCCTGTCGAAAGTTATACGTTTGCGCAACCCTACTTCAAGAATTGCGTGCTGGTTGATGACTTTACAACAGTATAACTTTGAGCTTAAATATAAATGCGCCGCGGAAAACATGGTGGCCGACTTCTTTTCAAGATATACTGAACACGGCCAAGAAACAGATTGGTTTAGAGAAGATAGACTGGGAAATCCCGAGTCAGTTTTAAACATTATTTCTCCGGAATCAGTAATAACTCCATTGTTCTTAGAGAAAATTGCAGTACAGCAATCTAGCGATACGGAGTGTCTAAAAATTGGGGAGAAGCTTACGAGAAAGGAGGATAACAAACCGGGGGGTTGGAGTTCTTTGTGGAAAGCGATGTTCTGTTTTGTAGGAATAGAAATACTCCCAAATTCAAAAGTTGTGATAGAAAGGTTGTAGTTCCCAGAACGCTTGTAACAGACGTGTTTAAGATGACACATGCGTATGAATGGGGCGGGGCCCATCCAGGATTTCATAAAACGTTACACCGAATCAGGCAAAAATTTTATTGGCCCAAAATGGTGGCGCACGGGAAGAATTTGACGCAAACGTGCGAAGTGTATATTGAGAGGCTTGGACATAGGCGCAGAAGATTGCTTGAGCTACGCAGGGTTCCAATGACTAGCTACCCTATGGGATAATATAGTTTCGATTTCGTGGGACCTTTAACTCCTACTAACCGGAACAACAGGTATATCTTCATTATAGGGGATTATTTTGGAGAAATAATTGAAGCCTATGCATGGGCCAATATGCAGGCAACCAGAGTGATTAGATGTTTAGAAAGTTTTTTTTGTACAACACGGGTTACCCATCTATCTCGTGTCTTATAACCAGTCCTCATTCAGCAGTAAGGAGATCCAAGAATTTCACAGTAGACTGAGAATAAAGAAATTATCCACGTTAGCAGAGAACCCTAGTGCGAATGGGTTTTGTGAAAAATGTAATGAGGCACTGGCCAATACACTTTCCCAATTAGTTGCCGAGAATAAAAATGATTGGACGATAAGCTGCATTTGGCTTTGTATTGTCATAGAACACAGATACACCAAGCCACCAAGTTCTCACCGGCGTGTTTAATGCATGGGCGGGAGTTTTCGAAACCAGCTGACTAACGGAAAACTACCCGAAGGCATTCGCTAAGGTATCTTCGTACACTGAAAGCTTTTTGCAGCGATTAGGAATAGCTTATAAATTATGTCGAGACAACTTGATAAAGGCTGCCGACAGCCAAGAAAAATATAGGAAAAAATTTACTAAACCACAGGATTTGCGTTTAAGCTTTGAGATGTATTTGAATTACAGGGGCGTTCCTCCAGGGACGAGTAAGAAATTTCATAAACCAAACAAGGGACCTTTGTAATTACACGGGTTCTGTTTCCGGTAACGTTTGAGATCACACCCAAACAACCGAATGCGGCGCTTAAAACTCAAGTCGGTAACGGTTGATCTTCGTAGAAAACAGATTATTTCCTGAAACTGAAGTTGAGGGAGAAAAGGCGCCAAATCTGGACAACCCCCATAACTCTACGTTAAATCAATGGAATAATGATAATGTACAAGGTCCAAAGGGCAGTAAGACAATGGGACATTTCATCCCAACAGGGGCACGACAGAGAAAGCTAGCCAATGTTTCTTCTAGCGTTAGGCCGTCCTAACCCCCCTATACACCCACCCATCCGTACAATTTTAGAGGGAATAGACATTTCCGGGGACATTTTTGTAATCTATAAGGAATTGCGCTCTCCCTCATCCCGGACGAATCCTTTTTTCTTGCATAGGTGATGTGAATATTGCTCGTGATGTGTGTGATATGCATGTTGTAAAAAAAAAAAAAATCCCGAAAAACGAAGGTTCTTGTTCGATGTAATTTTATACGTATAAGTTTATTTATAGATTTGTTGGGAAGGTTTTACAAAGGAGTTTAAGCAGACAAAGAACATCCTTCCAGACTTCCCTAGAACGGTCATGTGCCCGAGTTGAACTAGCCAATGGCAGGGCTTCTGAAGAGTGGAACGTTCTGGAGTGATGCGAGAAGGTATATAGGGAGGTTAAACAAAGACGGGGCAGAGAGCGACTGTACGGAACAAGAAGGGGGGAACACCGTTTCAGTTTTTTGTCCGAATTGGCTATATGAGCAGAGATGAGGTCCTAGTAATCTTCGAGAACTGTATCTGTTAGTATCTGTGGGTAATCCTGCGATTGAAGTCCTAATGGGGTACATCACGTGTCGAGGCCGCCATATGTCCAGTGACCTTGATGTCTATAACGTTGAAGATCTAGAAGTGACGCCAGTGAGATGGAACATCAATCCTACTATTAACCATAGCGTGCCATGCTACGGTTGCCGAGAAGTGCTTCTAGACGAATCAACCGATAAATCGATGACCCGTTAGTCCCAGTTGGAGAATCCCTTGGATGGACAGCGGCTACTTTGTTGCGTGACTTCCTTGTTATATAACGGAACTTTCATTGGCTAAGCGCAACTGGATCTATAGAATAGAGACTATCACAAACTGGTAACTTAAACTATTATGTCTGTATTGAGATTGGAATAGCTCGTCTTGTAAAAGTAATTAGGTTGCATGCTTTAGTGTAGACACGGCCTAGGCTAGTGGCTGAATTTTAATTGCGATGCTTGTATGTATTGATCACGTGCCACTTTTATGTATTAAATATCAATTATAAAAGAACCTGTGTCCTTCTTGTTGAAAGTTACACAACATGACCCCCAAAATATATTTTTTCACTGTAAAAAATTCCAACTTTCATGATAAATGAAGGGTGTTATTCCAAGACCATGGCAAATTTTGTCTGTAACCCACCCCCCTCCAATTGAAAGTCTATGTCCGTCATTGCCAAAAGGTGTAAGTATTTAATTTTAAAGGAATATCCTGGTTTCATTGAAAAAAATCGTAAAAAAAGGTTTTCACAACGTTCATCATGTTGAACATGTCGCTTATCACTCCAAATACTTTAACTACGCCTCTGACTGCTGCAAACACTGCAATATACATTTAAAATTACTATAGTAAATTAAATGGGTATAGTCCATATGTACTCCAATTAAAAACAAAACGTCTTATTTCTCAAACAAATTCATTAGTGTTATCAAAAGCAAATAGATTCCAAATGTGGATAATTCACTCTTTTATTTCTAAATTATATAATATGAATGAAACCAAATACAACAGAAACCCCGTATAACAAATTTCCGTATAGCGAACTTCTCTCTATATATAGCAAAGTTTTGGTAAATCTCCAGGGTCATTAGACAGATATGAAAGTGTTTCTATATAACGAAATTTTTAACGACCAAAACAGAAAATCGAGTGGTCACGTCAGCGACATCGGGTTCCCTCATACCATGGGGATACAATACGCACACTTGAAAACATCTATTTTTAAATGGTTGAATGTTATTTATGACAAACAGTCCTTTACTGTAAAGCGGGATTTTAATTGTGGTATTATATTGTAATACCCTGGTTCATGAATACATCGTTTCCATGTATCAAATTTTCTATATAACGAATTCTTTTCATGGAACCGTCCATTTCGTTATATGGAGGTTCTATTGTTATCTCAGTTGATATTTCTAAAACTTAAGATCATAAAAAGCTCATTGTTAATTTTTCCCGGAGATAAATAAGCTGGCCATGCAAATTGTTAGGCACACTAACCTTAGCTGTCCATATAGCCTGAGTTTGACATGACGTAGAAGCAAAGAGGTTTTAATACCGTTCTATAGACATATTCAACAGAACTGATATGGGAGCATCCGTTAGAGATGAGGCTGCCTCATTAGATGGATGCAATTGAAACCGAAAACTACTTTTCTACATAAGGCAGTCAAAAAGTAAGTTTCCCTCTTCAAAAGAAAAAATCTGGGTCGAAAATATAGAACAATGTTTTGCTTACATCAAAGTACTATTCAAAAGCTAGGCTAGACGTAATCCCCTCCTTTATTTAAACATTTGTCGAGGCGTGGTATTTGTTTTTCTATGCCTTGTACGAAAAATTGCTGCCCAACTTGGGATAGCTATTGTTGGGTTGCAGTTTTCGTGTTGTGATCGGGATTGATACCTTCTCTTTGGCAAGTTCTTATTTCATGGGACCAAAAGCTTGGAAATCACATCGTGTAATGTCCGAGCTATAAGGTGGGTGTTCCATACTTCCCACTTAAGTTTTTCAGACAGAATATCCTTCGCCAGGCTCGTCGAATGAGGTTTAGCATTGTCATGCAGGAGCACAATGCCTTTGGAAAGTTTACTTGGCCGTCGGTCTTTAATTGATTTTCGTTTCGCAATCGTTTTTGGGTTTTACAGTAAGACACTGCAATAACTGTGGTCCCCTTCGGCATGAATTCAGTATTCACTGTACCTTTTTTCTCGTCAGCATCATCATTAACTACCTGTAGATGGAACTGTCGGACCTTTTCTTGAATTGTGGAAGTGGAATGTTTCCACTTCATTTGTACGGTCATTCTCAAACATGTGAATCCATTATCCGATAGCTGAGCGGGAAACTGCCTTATAACCGTGCACTGTGTGCAACTGCCGAAAATTTTCAGTACAATTTGCAACCTTTTGCCCACAAAAAA
Organism: Dysdera silvatica; assembly: GCA_006491805.2. Classification (NCBI taxonomy): domain Eukaryota; kingdom Metazoa; phylum Arthropoda; class Arachnida; order Araneae; family Dysderidae; genus Dysdera; species Dysdera silvatica. The sequence continues at coordinate 133,673,311 of QLNU02014176.1, forward strand.
AGAAAAACTGTACCCATTTAAAATTTGGACCCCACCTCCAGCTGCTGAGTCATGTTTATGACTGATTAGCAACAGAACTAATGATGATACGCCAACACCGCTATTGCACGTGCCACAGACAAATGTCTTCACCCTTCCCAATAAAATCCTTGCACAATACCTACCTAGACAAATGTCTTTATTGTTGCCGCAAAGTTTCAACAAAATATAACTTTTACTTAGATTTTTACGGAGGCAAGGCGTTTTCTTGGAAATGACATTGTATACATTTAACGTACGATTTACAACAATTAGACAATACAAAGCGCAAAGAGTTCGATTCTGTTTTTTGCCCTATGAAACCCTATTTTCCAGTTTAAGAGTTTTGAAAGCAACGCGTATCTTTTTTTTTCTTCTTTTTATAGCAGACATTTTGGCAATATTAATTACTCATAACCATGCCCGTATGCAGAGGGGTTTCTTAGGAACCAGTCCCCCACCCCGCGAAACTAAAGCTTTAATGGGATTTAGCTACGGCATTGCATCTTTTGACTGTATCGATACATGCTGTAAAAATTACTCAACCCTCCATGAAATTAAATCCTGGCTTTGGCCTTGCTCATAACACTAATCTTATTATGAGCAAACGTCAGTGATAGCATGGAGGTTGTAGGAAGAATCGGAGAAAACGAAGCTTTGGTTGAAAATAGGCTTAGGATCATTCAAGCCATTCAGTCTGACTGTAAATTTACAGTTTTGTACACATTTCCCACGACTATCTAACAAAAATTCCTCTTTGAAGGTGATAGAAGTAGATTGCATCTGAAAACAAATTAAATACTTTTTGTTTTTTTAATTTTAACGAACTTCTTCTTCTTCTTCTTTTTTCTTTTTTAAATCTTTCTGCGTGTCATGTAGTATGGCAGGCATGCCGTAGATCACGAACTCCTGCTTTACTCCATTGAATTTTGGCTTTTTTATTTTTTAGAAGAATTATAGGCATCCAGAAATGTTGCACAAGAGGCGGATATGGTCAATTGAGGAATTTTGCCATACTATAACAAACAGTTATTTCGACACTGGCGTAATTTTTAAAAACACGACGTTTTTTCTGCCTTCACTTGACAAAGGGAGCAGTTGGCTCCCGAAACGTCGTGTTTTTAAACCTTACGCCAGTGTCGAAATAACTGTTTGTTATGGAATCTCCTGGTGAAACTCTGTATTGTTTTGCCATACTGTTTGCAAATTTCTTAATCTACGCATTAGCTAGCTCCTATCTGCGTCGTGGCCACGGGCGCCGTTAGCGGGGGGACAGGAGGGACCCGTCCCCCCAATGTTGGTGTTAGGGTTCCAAATCCCCATTCAGTTTCAAACAAAATGCCTTCAGCATGTATCCCCCCAATATTTTTTTTAGGGCATGGCGCTAATGGTCGTAGCTATTCAAGGCTCTGTTGACGTAATTTAAATTTGGTTTACGCTTTACCTCAACCGACACTTTTTATTAATTGGTTATAATGATCATGTAAATGATTAGTTCTTGGCTAACTCTCATGAAGGACAAATGTAATTGTTTTAAAATGAGTATTTTAATTACGCTTTTGTTTCTCAAAACAATTTGGGCAAATATTTATACAAATAGACATTCACCATGGTTACAATTTACTTGTTGCAGTGTATCGACTTGGTTATGTACGTCAGCTTAATTTGATTACCAGATCAAGAAATTCAAATACATTTCGAGGTGAAAAAAAAATATTTTC
>QLNU02014176.1:133675149-133709153 GCA_006491805.2 Dysdera silvatica
AAGTAAAATAGTAGAAATGCAAGACAGGCCATATCCTAAGAAGAACTGACAAACGATGGAGAATTGAAATTTTTAATCGGAATCCAAAAGATCATGAAAGGCCTTAGAAATATCTTTGAACTATAAGTATATATGGTTAGATAAAATAAAGGAACAGGTTGGATTGCTTAAGATAGACATACAGTAAAACCTCCCGTAAGGGACACCTCTATTAAAGCGAAAATTTCTCTGGTCCCAATCCCTTTGAACAGGGACCTTAATGTGTTTACCTCTGACTAAGGGACACTATATTTAAGAGACACTGGAGAAAAGTATCTAACACAGGAAAGGAGATAAAAAAAAGTTTTTTTTAGTAATCTTTTGATAAATGAAGGAAAACTTTGTGAAAATTATGGATTACAAATTTAAATTGATTTACAAATTTAACACATTGCAAATTAATTAAATTAATTTGCAATGTGTAAAAGACTGAACAGAAAGACCGAATGAAATTTGTGATGAATATGAAGCTGAAACCAACTACAATGCAGATGAAACTGAATTGTTTTATAGCATCTTGCCGAACAAAACTCTATATGTAAAAAGAATATACTCTGGCGGCAAAAGTTCCATAGAATGTCACAGTGTATTACTTTGTTGCAACCTAGAAGGAGAGTTTGTGGTACAACTTGTAATTGGGAAGGTTAAAAACCTAGATACTTTAAAAACATTATGTGGAGAAAAATACCTGTGAAATAAATTCGAATTCGAATTTTTTCACTTTTTTCTTCGAATTTTTCTTTCGAAGAAATACATGTTAACAGATTATTTCAAATAAATTTCTGAAAGTACCGAATTTTGTTGTACATTTTATACATTTTTTCTAAACTTTTAATTTTTCCATTAATTAAGAACTTTTTCATTATTTTTAAATTGAAATATATTGCATTTAAAATGCTATTATTTTAATTTCTGTATGCAGTACTTGAAATTTAATGTTAATTACATTTCCTACTAAATTAAATTTCTTATACTTTATATGTATATATATATCAACATATGGACTTCCGAAGAAGGGACACCTCTATTTAAGGGACAAAATGTCCGGTCCCGTGGGTGTCCCTTATTGGAAGGTACCACTGTATATGAAAAGCACTTAGAGATCTTCATCTAGCAGTGAGCAAATGATTGTCGAATATGATGGCGATACTTATATAATACAATCACAATCAATCAATTAATCATTCAACCAGTCAATCAATCAATCAATCAATAAATAAATTCAAAACAGCATTCCATGTTTTTTCATGAAATCGATAAATCTTGGAGAATGATTGTTTAATAAAGAGGTCAGAGAATTATATAATTTCTGCAACCATGCATTTAGGTACTAAAAATGTTAACCGCTTTGGGAGGTGGCCGTGGAATAAAGTTATCCAATGAGAGGCTTGGGAGTATGTAAATGGATATTTAAAATTTATTAAATTATTTTTTGCGAGAAGGGCGTTTTGATAGTACTGAAAATGTTCGATAATTATTTCGCGGGCTTCTACGCACCAGCTATTTTTATTTCACGTCAGCGAATTTATAAATTATATGACATATATTTATGATGGAGTGAGTGGTGGAGTGGAGGGGCAATTCACGTTTCATTAAAATAGACTAACGACTCCTATTAGTTTTATTACAAATTTTTCGCATTAGAGCCTTAAATTGCTATAATAGCAGAAGAGAGAATCTTTTTGTGCCTAATTTCCGCTCACAAAGAGTAAGAGGAAGATCAGATTTTAAAATACTAAAGAAAGCAAGGCAAAATAAAAGTGAAAAAGAAAGAAAATGCCCTTTTTCCCTCCCTCTAAAAAAGTGGAGAAGCAAAAAAATTAACTTCATTATCGCCTTTGAACGACAGCTCATCTCCCAATCCTTCCGATAGGGGGCGGGTGAGAGCCTGCGAGGGAAGATGTCACAAGCAAGTATATTAAGGAGGTATATAAGAACGAGGGGAAAAAAGAGGAGTAAACGTGACGGGCCAAGAAACGAAAATTCGGTGAAGTGTCGCTACTAACGACCCCTGGTGGCCCCATCGGAGCGTGATCCCAATTGACGCCGCCTTAATGCATCATGGAAAGCGTCGTTAGCACTCGCCTGCCATTACTCCAGGGTCAAACTCTTGACAAATGAAGCAGCTTCTCTCTTCTCATACTTCTGCTTTTTGTTTCGCCTTTTCTTTCTTTGTCATTTCCTGCTCTTTGCTATACAGAACGGCGAATTTTGGAGAATTTTTCGAAAAGAGTAATTATGTATGGATGCCGATGATTATGTTGCGGCCTTTAATAACTGCTATTAGCGGCCATGCAGACATAACAAGGCCGCCCGAATCTTATCGACAGCATTTAAACATCCTGCCATTAAGCTGTCGCCGCAGTTTAAGCGATTGTCTTCAAGAGGACGAGATGGATTAAAGGCCCCTGATATGACCACTTGCAAATTAATTGAGCAGTGTTTCTCTCTGTGTGCCGCTCCCTTCCCACATAAATAAAATTAGGAAACTAACTTTTCATGCGGAAAAATATGAGCATTAACAATTGCTTGTTGCTCACAGGTTTGTGGGAGAACACTTACCGTAAAGTTAGTAAATTCCTGTTGCTTAGTTTTATAAATCTAATACAGTGCTTCTTGAAATGTGTTCAGCGGAATCCACAGGGTTCTTGAACAAAAGAACAGAGTCTTCCAGTGGTTTCTTTAAGCAATTTCTGAAACGTTGCCAAAATATGCAAGAAGATCTGTAAATCCCGTAATCCTGCCTCTTTGGGTAACCCCTCACATTGAGTTAACAAACCGCAGCCATAGAAAAGTATTATGTACCTTTTATACTGATTTATTGCTTATTTTCATCTTTATGTCCAAGCAGTTGTAAGTAATATCCCTTTAGGTTCTCTTTAAATAATATTTATGGAGAGGTTCAGTGGCTAAGTATGTGGTAAGAAAGTGACCCCGTAGGATTCAAAACTTGAAAATTACCTTTCTAATAGTTCGACATTGTTGAAATTATGGGATATATTTGTATTACCGTCATTTAGAAATTATGTTCAAGAAATGAGGGCTGTTTGATTAAACATATAAATTGAAAAGGCCAACAAATGGTACAGAACTATAAGAGACCGCCTTGTTCTATCTTCTTCGATAGTGGGTGAGACTTCCCATTCATTAAGATTCTAATCCAATCCGTCTTACAGGTGCTTCAAGGACCCTAACGGTGTGAATCCACCGTGTGTAGACCAGCGATTTTCAAGGTTATCAGATGCGACAGTGGTCAGTGTTTTCTAGAAGATTGGGAGTTCAAAATGACAAAATTAAAGCACTCCCAAACACACACACGCGCTCAATTACGATGCGTAGGTTTCATATTATAGTTCTTCCCTTTCAAAACTCAACCTAAAGTCTTGAAGATAAGTTACCAAAGATGAATTTAGATTCCAACATTTGAGTAAAGAATGAATTGGAAAAATGTCATCAATTTTCTTTCCCCACCTGGAGAACACTTGTTAGATTTAGGACAGACGTGTCAAATGTGAAAGCAATAAGCCGCAATGAGGTCTAATATATGAAGATAAAATTGGCGGGAGATTTGGGCGAGAATCTACAATTTTGAGCACCCACTTATTTTTACAAATTGCAGCATGGCAGCCTCAATTCTAACCAACAAGAAGGTGTTTAATGAGATTAATATTCGACAAATATAATTCAGAAGATAGCTCAAAGAACAGGAAGACAAAACAAGACAACCAAAATGGGTTTTTAGAAATATTTCATAATTTTTCCAAACACACAACCGTTATTCATTTTTATCGTTGTTTGTTGTTTATTATTTTCTTATCTGTAATTATATTTGCCAAGTCCTGCCCAGTTGATTATACATTCCGGCTGAAAACACTTGCCGACAAAAAGTTGTTGTATTGCTTTATTTGTTTAATACATTCAAAGGTCACCAGTTTATTATTTCCAATCATAGGGTGACCATCGGAAGACGGGTCTTACAACACTCCATCCGAGACAAAATTTTACTCGTGTAATTACGTAACCCGATACAAACAGCAACATTATAGTAAACGGAATACAAATAGCAACGTTATAGTAGACAGAATACAAACAGCAACGTTATAGTAGACGGAATACAAACAGCAACGTTATAGTAGACGGAATACAAACAACAACGTTATAGTAGACAAAATGCAGACAGCAACGTTATAGTAGACAAAATACAAACAGCAACGTTATAGTAGACAGAATACAAACAGCAACATTATAGTGGACAAAATACAAATTGTATAAACAAACGACTGAAGAACGCGTACGATCAAGAAACGTAATTTCCCAACTGTGGAATATAAAAATCCTAGGAAAATTTCATAGGAGTCGCTAAGAGGATTAGTGTATTCAGAAAAAAAATTGCATGCAATCTAGATGAAGACTAAACAAAAAACGGTCCTAAAAACTATAATTTTTTTAATTCACATTCCAAACTACTCGATTCTACTAACATGAACAATTCTGATCTATTCTAGCCTTCCAAAATAAAAAAATAAAACTGCAAGTGGTGGGTATTAGAGATGGTAAAAATTATTCATAGACCGAACCAATGAACGTTTCTACCCACCTCTAAGAACAATTAAAATCTTCACATCGATTAGGCTAAAGACCAATTTTGCCCATTTCTAATGCGTATGCCCATCAAAATACGTATCTTATAAAACACACGTATTGATACGTAAATCAGTTTTCTTAATAATGCACCCTCGACACCCAAACACATAACGTTAATTAACATCATCAAATAAGTGCAAAGTTATAGAATTAAAATTTACGCGTTCTAACAATTGAATGTTTAGAAATTTTAAGAAAAAAAAAAAAGCAGTGTTGGATCCATTACTTTTCGCCAAAAATACTACTTTCTCGTGAGACTAAAAAAATTGAGGTGAGAAATGAATTCACATTAGAATTTTATACAAAGAATGCTTATACGGTAGAGCTCGGGTATGTCAAACATATATATATATATCATTGAAAATGGAACCGCTTATAATCAGGAGCGGTCTGGGTCCTCGAGGAGAGCGGAGGGCGCGAGTCCTTCTCTATTTCAAAAGGGCGAAACCTATTGTCCATGAGGGCGCGCCGGCCCAGTCCGCCCTTGCATTTACTTATAGTTAAGTAGCAGTTAACGCACTAATGAATTTTTTTAGATCATTGATATGAACACCAACCTTCTCAATGCATTAAATATTATCAAGCATAATCTTTGGAATATGAGACTGAAAATTTTTAAGACACGTGTTTATACTAACTACTTATATAGATAAATGTAACTATAAATTGTATGCTATATAAGTGTATATATAAGTTCTTAAGTCGCATTTGTCATTAATTAACTAAAGTAATTAATTTTCAAATATCTTATTTATTAATTATTTATCTCGTTTAAAACCTTAAAGCTAATAGTGGTTTATTGCGTATATTTATTTATGCATATTAATGGTGATATAAATTTTTGATAAATGATTGCATCGAATATAACGGTTATAGAGAATAACGGCTATTGCGAAGCAAATCCTTCGGCCCGTTGATATTCGTTATAACCGGGTTCAAATGTGTTTACAAATTACCAGTAACGCGATTTTAGGTTCTTTGGAACATGTAAGTTATGACCTTTAACTTATTTCAAGAAGAAAATCAGAGACCAAATCTCAAACTTTTGATTCTCTTATAAATTTCAAGTAACTAGGACTAAACCAGAATCATTTGACGTCTTTTTGTTGTAATTTTCCATATTTTTCAATTTGCATCGTTTTCGCATACCTTTTCTGGACACTTAAACTTTTCATCTGTATCTTTACCGTCGCAAATTGCCATGAAGTTTTTTTAATAGTACGAAACTGAAGCAGATTTTCCTTAAGCCAACCCTACACAATCAGTAATAGTGTCATTATTTATAACGTCATTACTTTCAAAAGTCTTGCTTCATTACTCCTTCATCACTTTATAACCTTGCATGTGATTCAATTGATCATTGCAACTGATCTGTAAGATTGAAAATTAATGAAGAAATAATGAAGCAAGACCTTTGGTGGTAGTGATGTTTCAAGTAATGACATTATTCTTGATCGTGAAAAATCCACTTTAGAGATGCAAGCACTACTATTAATATATTATAAACACATTTAATTCCTCCCGCAACAAATATCCGAGCACTTTTTTAGATAACAGTGGCCAAGTCCATAGAGGAACTTTCTCAGCTATCTAAAATTCACATTTTGGAGCAGTTTTTGAGGATTCATTTTTTTTCTCAACTTCATTATAATACCCTCAAACCCATCTTGCACTTTCAAATTTCTCAATTATATTTAGCTAATTTCAAGGGCGGATTCAGCGAGGAGCGGAGGGGCGATCGCCCCCCGTCAGGCTTAAATAGGAAAAAAATAAAGACGATGAAGAATATTTTATGTCTTGTTATGACTGTAATAAACAAAAGTATTACATTGGCGTCCAAAGTCTTCAAGTCTTGGAGAACTGTTTCTTTAAAACTTTTCTCCACGTTTCTCTACGTTTCCCAACGTTTCTCTACGAATCTACAAGCTTCTCGCCCTTCAAACTACGTTTTCAGTAAGGGTTACTTCAGCATAACGTAGTTTTTTATCCTTGAAGCGCCGTTAAACTTGGCTTCGAACGCGGATGACAGAAGAGACTTTTAATACACACCCATAGAGACATTCATATTGATGTAAATAAAGTGATTGACAAATTTTCAAAAAGACTAACACGGCTTGACTTTTCACTTGACTTTTCGGCTTGACTTTTTTAAAAAATTGCTTCTTATAAAAAAGTGAAATAATTACAATGTTTTTATAGTTTAAATTTAAACTTGTTCTATTAATTACATTGTAAATTATCGTTTTTGGTTATTGTATATGTCTCCTTTACTAGGTTATCCTTCTGTCATACTTGACTATAATCTACCCTAAACCATATAGTTTAATTAAAGAAAAGCCCATCTTTAATTCATTGTCTTAAATTAAATATTTTGGTGAAGATAAAGGAAGGCTAGTAATATAACAACATTTACCTAAACTATTTAACACAGTCCGAAACTAAAAATTTTCCAGGTGGGGGCCCCCGAAACCGCCCCCCCCCGTGATGACATCCTGGATCCGCCCATGGCTAATTTGAAATGAAACCAAGAATAATTACTAATTTAATCATGATTTTCAAAATGAATAAATTATTTACAATCACGAGGCTTAGTTTAAAATGGTGTGTATGTTATACCGATTGATATACACATATAAAGTAGAAGCTGGAAGAACTAACTTTAAACCCTTCATCATTTTTATCACACAAATAGGTGTCGAAAACGAAAAAAGTGGACATGTTTCCCATGTATTGCCTTAAAAAAATAAGCCGCTTTCTCAGCCACCTATCCCAAAAAATTTTTGGCAAATGCTTCCAGTTTTGTTAAACTACTCGAAACATGTTTTTGGCCTTTCAACCCCATGTAGAGACAATAAGGGCCCGACGTTCGTCGCTTTGCTTGATGCCAGATTCCGGATAAATGGTCGAGATGAGAGAAAATGGGAAATTTTCCGACTCACAGATTTCCTTTCGCCTTTTTTAAAGAAAATATAGTCGTTCACAGTTTTCTATTTCATCTCCAACTTCATTTCCTCTCATCGCTTTACGCTTCGACGCAGAATAGGGTCGTTAGCGTCGAATTGCGAGTGCGGATATTTCCTCAGATTATTCTTCTTCGAGTTGAAATATGGGCGCATTATGTAATTTATAGCTAAACTTGTGATTGGCTTAATAATAAATCTACAAACGTAATGAAAATGTCTTACGTTCTGTGAACGCATCAGGTGCATTGAAAAACTAGGCTTCGTTCTTAGTTGAGCAGCACGTCGTCTGCAACTCATGATGACGCAATAAGATAACTAAAGGGGAAACAAACAACGTCACGCGCTGTTTGAATGTAACAGATTCGCAAACAGTCAGGCTTAATAGGGTTCTAACCAAATTTATATTTTAAAATCGTGGGTTTAATCGCTGGTTGTATTTTCAAGTGCGTTACGTTTCCCTCTGTTCGATGCGTCTTCGTTGAACTTCGTCTCGAGCCCCTTGGTGGAATTTTCTGTTGTACGCAGCTACCAAAGAAGGGAGGAGAATCTGGGATGGCTAAGAAGATTATGAGAACCAATCCAGTAGAAACGAGAAAAGTGGGACGTCCTAGGAAAAGGAGGATTGATGGAGTGGGGCAAGATCAAAGGAGAATTGGAGTGAGAGAATGACAAAAAAAACCCCCAAAAAACGTTGGATAGAGGAGAACGGCTGAAGATCGTCATGGAAGCCCAGGTCCTTCAACAACTGCAGTACTGCGGTGGTGGTGGTGGTGAAGAAGAATCATCATCATCATCATCGAAACGCCTCACTTGCCATTCTTCTCGCACTTACGGACATTATTATATTTGTAATAATAAAGCGTCGAATCGATGGATACAGTCTGTTCTCGTTTTTACTGCGAAAGGGTGACTAAGGTCATGTGGCGCCAGAATCTAAAACTTTTCAAGAAATCTTATTCTCTATTACCTAGGGAACCAAACCTGTAACTACGGTGAACAGAAATAATGCCACGCGTTCAACGGTGTTATTGAAATAGAGACTGGGTTAACGATACCACAGATGAACACATATGGATAGTTCTCAGTAATTTTGGTGGTAAATAAATGTAAGTAGTATTTAAGGTAAATAAATATGAGTAGTATTTAAGGTAAATAAGTATAAGTAGCATTTCAGGTAAATAAATATAAGTAGTGTTTGAGGTAAATAAATGTAAGTAGTATTTAAATCCTAATTTACAGGTTACGTTTAATAATTGGTCGCATCTTAGGAAATAGGTCGCATTATTTTTAAATGAAAAATAATACTGCCTTAAAGTTCTCAAACACTTACATAGGTAATTGTTTACTAATTAATATAATTATTTTTCTGCTTGTTAATTGATAGGTTGCAATGTTAGTGACAACAACGTACAAAGATTGACCAGGGCTTACCATAACTAGTAAAATTTGACACTGGTCGGAATATACGAAATACAAATGAAGAAGGTAAAAGATATTTACCGTCTGCAAAAATATTCGCAACGTTTCGAGAACTACTGTTCCCTTCATCAAGCGAAAGTGGTGAAGGGAACAGTAGTTCTCGAAATGTTGCGGATATTTTTGCAAATGGTATATGTTTTTTCAGAATTTTGCTAGTTGTGGTAAGCCCTGGTCAATCTCTGTACGTTGTTGTCAGAAATGTCTACGGACAGGCTATCCTGTGTCTTTTAAGGAAGCTAATTGTTGGGAGGTGTAGGATTGTAAGATTTAAACAACATATAATTTTTAACTTTCGCTTAATGAAGGGAACAGTGGTTCTCGAAACGTTGCGAATATTTTTGCAGATAGTAAATGATTTTACCTTCTTGATTTGTATTTCGTATATTCTGACCAATGTCAAATTTTACTAGTTATACAATATTAGTAAACATATTTAAGGTATTAAGAAATATAAGAATTTAACCGTGCAGACATGATAATCTTCACACGAAATAAAAAAAAAAGAAATAGTGGAATATTTTTCGTCGGTCATTAGATCACCATCTGCGGAAGGAAGAGGGGAGGTGGACTTTATTCAAATTATAATGATTATTCTCTATAACATATTTAAATCCTTTTTTTCTAAATTTTTGTACTGATTAAATTAAAATTGGATTACAGAATGATTTAAAAACTTGAATAAAAACTGAAATAAATGAATTTCTTGTAGAAATAAAAGGAGAATTGGTTTTTACAATAAACTACAAAAGTAAATTTCGATTGGGTTAGAGAAATGCGTATCTGAATAATGCATAAAATGAAATAATAAATTTTTCTAACAATAGTAGATTGAAAAAGTGAATTAAATACTAAATCATTAAATTTAATATGCAAAATTTTTTTAAAAAATAAATAAAATATTTCGATTTCGAAAACAAATTTGTTTACGAGAACTTTAGATGAAGTTTATCTCGTTGTTATATATAACGTTATAGGCAGGGCCAGATTATGGAAAGGGCTCCTCCCCACGAAAAGAGGGGGTCTCCAAAACATTTTATTTGGCAGCTTTATTTAATGCGATAAAATGGTAAATTATTGCAAAAAAAAAAAAAATCATTTTTTTCTTCCTTCTCCGGATTTAAGATCCGAAACGAATATAGCGAAATCACTGCTGGTCAATTCAATTACAGCAATTTTAACTACAACACAGCAATTTTAACTACAACTACAGCAATTTTAACTACAACTACAATTTTAACTACAACTACAGCTTTGAGAATAATCAAACTTAACTTTTTTTTTTCGTTTTGCAGGTCTTGCATTTTCACTGCTTAATTACGTTATAATTTGGCTTTAAAATTTTGGAGATTGTATGATTTTAAGGTATGTTTTTTTTATTGCGCACTTTTTCGCAACAAATTTTAGCTTTTTTCTGTTTACATCTTAACAAAACTGTAGCATTTAACTTGTTTCAAATGATCACGAATGCCATTGGCGTGAATCACAGTGTTTCCATAAACACGAAATTGGCGAGCCAATGCACACTATTTGTGGCTTTGACCAAAACTTTCACAACTTCAGCTATACAGGTGCACTCTTTGACACCCGACGTTGGCTTGAAAGTGGCATAAAAAATCATGTTCTTTCCTATATGTTTAAATGGGAATAGCGGGTGCGTACATTTTTCAGATTTATATCCAATCTTTATGCTCGTGCCAGGGGATCCCCTAATGCAAATTTGGTCGGGGCCCCTAATAGTCATAGTCAGCCCCTGGTTATAGGCTTTATACATACCGATTATAAATATACGTCTTGAACGTTGTCTATGCCAGATTTACGCATGGTGGTCTGGGCCTGGTGTTATTTAAAATTAAGCGTTATTTTAATTATGTTTATTTACAGATATGAGACAAATTTTCATTACTGGTTAACCTGGGTATTGATGATAATGAACTGTAAAGAAAATCTCATGATTTAATTAATTTGATGATTAATTTGAATGATTTAATTAATTCAATACCACAATGGCCATGTGCTTTAAGGGACCATTCTATACTTCTAGTCTAGCTGTGATAAAATTCTTAATCTGAGTGTAATCATGCTTTGCGTTCTATACCTAATATAGAACGCAAAGCATGAGTGTAATCATGCTTTACGTTCTATACCTAATACAACACTATCCTATTACAAGCCCTCCAATTATTAGTAAATTTCTATACCATTTAATCTCATAAAATGCGTAAACTTTTGAACTCTTCGATAATATGAAGTTATGTAGATTTTCCAACTCTATTTGATACTATCAAATTACGTAAATTTTCTAACTTTATTTAATACTATAAAATCATGTATATTTTATGTTTAATACTATAAAATTATGTATATTTTATGTTTAATACTATAAAATTATGTATATTTTATGTTTAATACTATAAAATTATGTATATTTTAAGTTTAATACTATAAAATTATGTCTATTTTATGTTTAATACTATAAAAATATGTAATTTTCCATGCAATTCGATGATATAAAGTATGAAAATTTCCATAATGCTAAATATTGTAAAATATAGAAATTGCTATATATAAAAATATATAAAGTTACATATTAATTAATAATGTAAAATATGAGAATTTACACGCCATAAAAATATATAATTTTCCATCCCATAATGATTGTTGCACGTAAGTTAGGGAGTTCGATTATGCATCATCTCATAATCGTTAAAATTGTCTATTTTTCTACGAATATTAATTTCGTTTTCAAAGGGAAGAAATGAAAATTGTTCCTAAGGCAGAAATATTTTTTTCTATAAAAAAAAAATAAGGAGAATAGGAGGGGCAGAGAAAGTGAAAAAAAAAAAAAAAAGAGTGTTCACGATGTTAAAGTTACTTTTCTAGCCAAAACCCTCCAACATCACTAGTAATTTCAACTCCGCGTTGTTCAAAAAATTCAATTCATTCAAAAAAAAGGGAGGAAATTATCTTCGCGGAGGAGGAAAATTCCAGAATTAAGAATGTTCCTGGTTTCCGGGTCAGCATTGCCGGGTTTTCCTGAAAATGACATCTAACAACCCGGAATCAATCCTCCCCTCTCCTGTCCACCCCTTCCGCTCAACTCGCAACCCTGCTCCTCTCCTGAGGAACCTTTCGGCAGTTTTTGCCAGAAGTTGATGATTCTTTGAGACGATGCCCCTCAAAATGATGTTAATCTGCATCATCTTCAATATCGACTTTGCATTATAAGATTTTCGCTTATTTTTGGGCAAAAAAGCGGGAATCATTTTCTCCCTTTTTCAGCTCCCGAGCCTCCCTTTCGTCGATAATTCGTCGCCTGAAAAATTGCCCAGTACGAACAATTGTCATTTGAGAAGAAATCGCTCTTCCCAAGAAATTAATTCTCATCGTCCATTTACCATACGATTGTTTTCCAGGCTTGGAGTTATTGCTGTAATTAACCTAATGATGTGATTACCACGAGTGTAAATAATTTTTTGTTACTTTGCTCGAAAGATTGCTTGCGCTGAAAAAGACATCGTAATCGACTTACGTTAATTGCATTGTTTGTTGAAAATTCTCGGCCAACATCGATTGATATTTAACATTAATGTAAGTTGTGGGTTACATAATGTATATTACGTATTATGTATTGCTGTCGAAACTCGAAATGAATTGCAGTCAAAATTAGAAATGTCCACTTAAAGTTAACATTCTATATCTTCAATTGAAACTAGTGTTATCTATTGCTGGCAATTAAAATTAATTCTAACTAGTCAAACTGTTATTACCCACATCTTCAATAATTAAAATTTGAATCTTTAATAGTTAAAACGTTTATCTTTGAGAATTAAAACTAACTATATTGTTGTTTGATTTAACTCTTACTATGTAAAATTATAGATTAGCATTATTGGTCAAAACTAATTTTAACGCGTTATACATTTATATAGTAGGACCTTCTTAAAATGATCACCTTTAGGATGGGACTGCAATGGTCACTTGAGAGAGGTGGTCACTGTACACGACCAACTTTGGTATAGTCATGCTTAAGTCTCTACTAATTCTCTCTTATATAAAGTTGTCTCTTTACTCAGGTTGTCAATTGACCAATATGGTCACTTTACTAGGTTCCACTGTATTCTCTGTACTATATTAATATGTCTGTAAACTTCTGGAGTACATTCTCTCAAATGAAATCCACCAACATCTTGATTCTCAAAATTTATTTCTTCCTTCTCAGCACGGATTTCGCTGGGGTCACTCAACTACTTCTCAGGTAATACACTTTACTCACAATCTAGCCGAAGAAATTGACCAAGGATTTCGAACTGATGTGATATTTCTCGATTTCGCAAAGGCTTTCGACAAAGTATCACAATCAAAATTGTCGTACAAAATTCCACTTTTAAACCTGCATCCACAAATCTCGCGTTGGATTAGTCAATTTCTGTATAACCGAAACCAATTTGTCCTTTTCAAAAACACATCTTCTCATTTTCTTTCTCTAACTTCTGGTACCCCTCAAGCAACGGTTTTTACCCCTCTTCTTTTTTTTGATTTTCATCAATGACATTTCCTCTTCCCTCACTATACCGATTCGCCTCTTTGCGGATTACTGTGTCATATATTCCAAAATTACTTCCCCCAATGATCATGTTAACCTCCAATTTAATTTAATATCGTTTTTGACTGGTTTAAGACTTAGTCCCTACATCTTAACCCTACTAAATTGGCCCTCTTACGCGTTCATCGTAAACGTAAGTCCTCGATTTTCACTTATAATCTAGAAAACATTCCGATCATCTCTGTTGAATCGTTTAAGTATCTTGGTCTCACCTTTACTTCTGATCTTCGTTGGAATTTACACATTGCTGCAATTATAAATAAGACTAGATCTAAACTTTACTACCCCCGAAGACAATTTAAACATTCTACAACTCGAATCCTTCTCCTTTTGCTATAATAATTTTATCTTGCCAACCTTGTCATATGGAGCTGAGATTTGGGACCCTCAACAAATAAATAACATCACCAAACTTGAATCCACCCAAAATTTAGCTAACCCATTCATCTGAAATTCTTGGCCACCACGTCAATCAATATCATCACTGCTAAGATCTTGAACTTATCCCTTTAGCTACTAACCGTAAACATTCATCCTCTAACACTTATTTTTAAACATAAACGAACACCTTCCTTCAGTACCCCAATACTTACTTCAGCACCTTACACTTCAGACCGTCTTGATCATTCCTTTAAATTGCTGCCTCTCTATGCCAGATCAGACACATATAAATTTAGTTTTTTTCCAAATACCATCCGAGACTTGAATGCCCTGGACCCAGAACTAGTCTGCACCTCATCATTGACTCTATTCCTTCAAAAACTAACACATGTTTAATTTATTTTGTTATGATTATGATATTGTTTATACTGTTTTTTCCTGGTCAATTTTTGTTCATGTCTGACTCCAGCCTAGGCCGACCAGGCCAATGCTGTATTTAAAATAAAATAAATAAATAGTAAAAAAAAAAAGTCAGCATTTGTCTTAACTATCAAAGTTGGAAATAACTAGTTTTGACTAGTCACTTCCAATATTTATCAGTCAGTTATAGTTTTGACCAGTCAATTTTAATTTTGACCGACACAAAAGTGGCTGACAAAATGGCTGATCAAAAGTAGTAAACAAAAGTCACCACTGCAAAATTTTTCATAGAAAATTTTCTGAAGTCATCTTCCTTTGGAATTTTTAAAATTGTCTAATTTTATTCAATTCCTTATTTGTGCCTTCTCTTTGTAATTTTTTATCTGTAAGTGCAGTACAACCTTCTAAACGGCCACTTTTGAATAACGGCCACCTTCCGATTCCCATCTCCAATGCTTGTCATTCCCCTAACCCTTCCGAATAGAGGACCTATACTTAAGTTCCCAAGTGTCCGCAATTAAGAGGTTTTACTGTATATATATATAGAGAGCACTACTGAGCATTGCGTTCTGTGGTTTTTCTTAAAAATTAACAAATGGAATTAAAAAGAAAAACTAATTCGTTTTTTCATACAGAAAATAAAACGCTTTTTTTTTCTGAGCAAATGCAACATCATCATCACCAATGATTCATTATCAATCATGAAGCTCACTGCATGACTAAGCCTATGCCATGATACAAATTGAACTTGTCATGCAATGGTCAGGGGTTAAAAAATGAATCGTTTAACTCGCGT
The DNA here is from genome assembly GCA_006491805.2 of Dysdera silvatica. Classification (NCBI taxonomy): domain Eukaryota; kingdom Metazoa; phylum Arthropoda; class Arachnida; order Araneae; family Dysderidae; genus Dysdera; species Dysdera silvatica. Next base: position 133,690,475 of record QLNU02014176.1, read on the forward strand.
TGCCCCCCGCTTCTAACAGCCGTAGCGATTCACCATATCAATGGGGGCAAGAAGGCTACCAACCACATCATCCATGATTTCGAAGTCGGAGTTAATCCGAAGCAGAACTCGATTTTTTCCGGTTCCACATCACCAATTCCCCATAGTGCACCTGTGGGCAGTGTTTAGGGAAGGGGAGAACATGAATTATCGGTTAATGTGGTGTTTAAGAGTTGCACATGTGTTCAATGACTGGTGTTTAGCGGTGTGAAACGTTTTGTTGAAGAGTTCATACGCATGATGTACACGTGCGCTTCCTTGTCCTTAATTGTTTTATTAATTATACAGCTACTGTATTTCGCTCTAGAGTATTTCCTTTACTTTCTCATATTTCGATACTACGTCTGTTAAAAAAAAACATTGTATACCTTAGATATACTACATCAATAATGTTTGTATTGAAAATGCTGTGTCACGACTGTGCTTATTAAAAATACTGTATCAGTATTATATCTATTAAAATGGTTTACAAAAAATACTGCGTTTATTAAAAATTACCACGTCAATACTAAATCTTTTCAAAGTAATAGTTACAATCCTAAATATTGCTTAGTTTTGAAATAAAGAAATATTTGGAAGCTCCCTCAATAAAAATCGAGTATTTATAAAAGAGTGAAAATAGGCTTAAAAAAACCTACGCACACACATATGTTGTATTTCAAAATATGTATTGTGTTCTTTATAAATATGACATCCTCAGTACGAAAGAAGTGCAAATATATGATGTTAAGAACGTGTTCAATGAAAGCATAAGCTTTAGAAGCCTTCGATAAAAAGAAATTAAGTTAAAAGTTAATGACAAAACAAAAGTTAATGACATGAACAAAGTATTATAGCATGAAGAACATATATTTTTAGTATACGAATAAATCGGTTTTAGTAAAATTATAAAATTTATACCTCAATACAATTTAAATTTCATATTCGCTATATTTTATTTATGCAGGATTACCATCCATAAACTAAAACAGATGGATGAACTGTAGCAAGTAAATATAATTTGGCATTTATTTTATATAAATCGAACACTACGCAGATTAAATTAAACAATAATATTAATCAACGTTTATTGGCGTAGTGATACCAGCGCCGATGTTATGGCGTGATTAGATGGTGAAACGTTCGAAAGAAAATAAATATTTCTGCGTTCGGTGGGACCTGAACCCACGACCTTCCACTTGCCGGGAGGAGGCTCTACCCACTGAGCTACGAACGACAATATATAATCTCTTTACGAACGTATATATATTGTTGCCAGTTATTTCGCAGAATGGTGTAGTACATAGACTACTATTTAAACCAAATTGCAAAGAGACTGGTATTAAATTGATCGAAATGCACGTTGCAGCATATGTATTTATTTTATATTTATTTTTTGGCGTATTGTCTTGAGCAAGACAATTACTTCTGATATGTGAACACAGATACTTACGCCACATCTTACGTATAAATTGACTCTTGTTCTATAAGTTCAGTATAAATAGACACTTGTGTTATATATTGAACATTGATACTTATACACTACATCTTGAGAGTAGTTAAGCATGTGACACATTTTGAGCCTATATAGGCATTTGTGCTATGTGTTACACCAGATAATTGCATTAAATGTGCATATGTGCTTAGGATATATATATTAGCGAGATAATTGTATTATATACTGAACGTACATACTTGTGTTATCTGTCGAAAATAAAAATTTGTGCCATATGTTGAATATATATATAATGTACATTGAATTTAGCCTGGAAATTCATAAATTTTTAGTCGTAGAGGTTTTGGAAATAGATAGGTTAGGAATATACAGATTCTACTATACACATTACATGGAATTGTTATTTTAATACTTGTAAAGTAAAAAAGATTGCTTTATAATATATATACGTATATTATTTTTGCTTAGAAGTGTCACCTGTTATAACTAACGGGATCATTCTCCTATTAAATCAATTTCAGGAGAGTAAACCTCGTAGAGGGATAGTTACGGTTTTACCGCTCAATTACGCGAACTAAATGGTGGCTAGCGGCAACAAAAACCCTATTATTTTTCACGGTGCGGGCACACAGGTAAAAACCTGCCTTTAAGAATACGGACTTTTATGATATTGTACCTCGCCGGCCATCTGTCGGCCATTTTATGTACTAACCAGTGTTTGGAAATTATAGTTATTGACCCAATTGTTTCTGCTTTCTGTTGGGGGTGGTCAACGTTTTCGACTTACAGACTATCTCGAATATTCTGCACTTAAAAGTGCGATCCATTAATTTGTCACGTTGTTGTTTTATTTACAAAAACTTGTTTGCCTATAGAAAATGAATTCATTTACAAGAGAATCATGGTATTATTTACAAGCAACTTCGTTTATATTATGGCAAAAATAATTTTAAAAACACTTACGATTTTCCACTAGTGTTTGTTCACAGTTAATTAAACTTTACTGTTCATTAAGGTTTTATTTTTCGTAATAAATTTCATAGTTAATATTTTAAATTAGTATGTACGACTGAGCATGGCACTTGTCACAGTTTACGTTTAATATAGTGATTAAATACCCTTTTCTAATATTTTAAAAAAGATATTAATCTTCCGTTGTTTAGTCAGTTGCCATTGTATTTACTTTATAAAGCACTGATAATTGAATGAATGATTCCGAGGTCACTTTGAGCTACTAATCTATCTCTTACCATATCACCTTTTGACCACATTTTGGGCGTGAAAAGTACCAACAGAATTAATGAATTGGGTAAAGAAGATATAAATGTTAAAAAAAAACAAAAAAACACCACCATCACCATCACTTTTGTTTGGAAGGTTTTTTGATCGATAGTTGGAAAGCCACTCCAACGGCACTTCGTTAAGCCCTTCATTTCCAGTCTTTCAAGCTTCGTTTTGCTATCTAAATTCACGTTCCGAAAGGACTGTTGCAGGTAATCTTCACTATTTTTTAAAATCTCATTTATCCATGGCCTCCCACAACCGTAAAGCGTTCCTAATTTTTGTGCACTTGCATCTTTTTTACTGTCTTGGATAACTTTGAATTTCCTCTTTTAGATGTAAGTACTTCCACCCAAAACTCACCATGATTACAAACTAACATTCAAATGACCAAGTTAGGTTGATACGACACTACCCAATGGTAACAACATATAAGGAACTGGAACTATCACACAAAAACTAATTTTTGTAAGATATTATTACCCTTCACAGGGATAACACAATTGCCAAATAATGGTCAACACATAAAGCTACCAGGCTTTGTATGTTAACCATTATTTGGCAGTTTTCGTAAGTTTCTTGTTAACCATTATTTGGCGGTTTTTGTGAGCGAGTTTTTGTGAATTTTCGTGGAGGGATTTACTTTCATTTAATAATTTTCGACACCCAAGTAGAAAGAAGCTCAAACTAGAGCTGTTTTTTGTTTAGGAGAAAAAGAGACGCCGTCCTCATCCTGGATTCGAACCAGGGTCCCTCCGTACAGAGGGACCCTGGTTCGAATCCAGGATGAGGACGACGTTTCTTTTGCTCCTAAACGAAAAATAGCTCTAGTTTCATTTGTACCACGACGGGTATCATAAATAAATCCTCAATCGTTCTGGTCTTCTAGCGCTCATGTGGATTGGCAGAAAACCTGAGTGGCTATTATCCCCTAACAAGCTAACCTAACCCACTGACTCCAATTCCTTATCAACCGTAGTAATATCATAATATAATTAGTGGTTTGCAGACAAATATTCTTGTGGAGTGGTTGGTAATAGCGGTTTGCAGAAATGGATGTGATAAAGATACAAAATGAACATGTGTTTCAATGGAATACTTTGAAAGGAAGAATCGTCAAGCAAATTTTACTTTACATTGTTGACAATTTGGGTTGCAGACATATTTGAATAAGGAAAATTTTTCTTGATGCGTACCGGATGACCGTTTTTCGGAATTCGTTGTTTAGACGTTTACACTAATGATAATCTTATAGAACGCTTTCGGTTCTATTGATATGTGGCCGTTATTCGGATGTTACCGTTGTTTAGAGTGACCGTTAAAGGAGGTTTTACTGTATAATGTTTGGCAATTAACCTCTCCTTATTTGATAAATGTAATTAGCTGTGAAATAAGATTTGTTATGAAAGAAAATTCTGTTTATGCGAAAACTGTCCTCTTTTTTATCACCTCCCCATTTAAAAATCCAGTGCACGTTGTTGCTATGAAACAACGGCTAATATAGTGAAATATGCATATAACGATAAACCTGTCTCTAATGGCATTTACCAAGGGGTTTCAGCAGATTTGATATAATATTAATGTTTATGAAACTTGCGTGTAACAATAATTTATTTTGAATGAACCTGTATACAGGGTGTTCGGTAACTATCGCATAAACTCCCTGCCACGCGAATCTTTGGATAATTTTAAGACAAAATTGAAGAGGGACGATTTTTGCTTGAGGGTTTTGTTTATGAATTATATCCATTTCAAAATTTGTATCTAAAAGCCAATCATGCTCCAAGATAGCCTGCTTTTACGTTGTTTCATTCAACGACGAAGGACACGCCCCTTGGTTTCCCCGCCCTTCAGAATAAAAAGTATTTAATTCGTTATGAGTAAGAATTTCTTGGTCACGTGCTATTTAAATTTAGCTACGTATCGCATTTTGCACACGATATCTTTTCTTTTAAGATGAACTCTAATGAAAAAAAAGGCTTTTAATACTAAGGCGGGGCCCACTGAAATTAGAGACCGGGCTATCTTGCGGCAGGCTTGGCTTTTAGATACAAATTTTGAAAAGCTATAATTTTTAAACAAAAATCTCAATCAAAAATCGCACCTCTTCAATTTTGTCTTAAAATTATCAAAAGATTCGCGTGGCAGGGAACTTATGCGATAGTTACCGAATAACCTATATAAGGATAATTTTTAAACATACGTTTTGCCTAAGATTTTTAAAGAAATACGATCTTTAAAAATCCATTAATGCTGAAGAATGTTCCATACACAAATGCAGCTGTTTTCTAGAATAGAGATAATAGTTTTCTAGCTTGGGAACAAAATAGGGTTTCATCTCTTTAAAATTACTTTCGAAAATTCTTCAATTTTTTTTGTCTCTGAATTGAAGCGATAAAGGCGCAACTTAGACCTGTAGCCAAGCCGAGGCCAGTTACTCCATGTTTGTGTCTCAGTAACCCAATCGAGTTTATTTATTTATATATATATATATATATATATATATATATATATATATATATATATATATATATATATATATATCATCATCATCATATTCAACCATTATCTATCCACTGCTGGATGAAGGTCTCTCCAAATGCTTTCCACACAAGTCTATCCTGAGCAATTCGCTTCCATGTCACCCCAACCTGTTTTCTTATTTCATCCACCCATCTAGTTTGAGGACGTTTTCTAGGTCTTCGGTGGTCTCTTGGAATCCAGTTCAGAATTTCTGTTGTCCATCGTTGATCAGTTCTTCTTGCAATATGCCCAGCCCATCGCCATTTCAGTCCTTTTACTTTAACAATGATGTCCTCTACTCTAGTTTGCTCATATATATATATATATATAGAGAGAGAGAGAGAGAGAGAGAGAGAGAGAGAAATCTTCGGGTGCCTTGTGCCCCACATACCCTTTTTCTTGCCCCAGTTTCTCCTTCATCCTAGCTACAGCCCTGACGCAATTTTTAGTTTCCTGTTGGCCATCTACAGTCCCAATCCATGGTGTTATTTAATAATATCTTTAACGTGTGAAATTATTAAAAAATATTGCATCCAACTTAAATAACTTTCCTTATAAAGGGTGCATGGTTCCGCTTTGTACATATCGATGAGCTGGCTATATCGATAACTTGTCCCAAAATATCGATATGAATAGATTTCCACTATATAAACAGTTCCCTCCATTTAGGCCGTTCCGCTTTTCTTCATGTCGATTTCACATTCTAAAGAACTGACATGGCTAATAATTTAGTTAATATTTTAGAGAATTGCCAGCTTCACCTGCTTCCCGAAACCCCTTTTCCATCGATTCACGCATACGTCACTTCCGGTCAGTGGTGTAGGAAAAGGGGCTTCGAGTGTGCAAAGCCCATCATTGGCACGTTGTCTTTGTTGAAATTACTTGAGACTCAGCCTCTATTATTTTTTAATTGTTATGCCCCTGCTTCCGATGTGTGACTTTAGGTGTGTTTTATGTTCTTTTGTGTTATTTAATTGAGTAAAAATTTATTTTTTTCGATACTTTTTAATATATGATATATATTCGTATGTGTTTATGACTGTGTGCTAATAAAAATGCTCAAATATATAAGTACAGTCGAACTATGTTAATATGAGAAGGAAAGAATATGTAAAATTCCTGGTATTAGTCGTTACTCGTAAAACCCGTGAAAGGAATAAAAATTTCAAACCAAACCCGGGTAATAAAATAATTGCTAAAATTAACTTGGATAATTTTCTTAGTGAAAATTAATTTTATATCATTTAATAAACATAGAATTTTCAACCTTACCTATATGGGGTCTATTTTTATTACACTGTAAATAAATACACATATGGTCTCATTTCGCTTAATTTCACCTCAATAGTTATTGAAAAAATCAGTAAGTTTTGATTGTTTTCTTGTCATATTCATTTGTGCATCTCATATATCTCGACGTTTTCTTCTCCTCCGTTTTCGTCGGGAAAAAAAACAAAAAAAAATTGTATGGAAAAGGGAAAAATCGTTTTAAAGTTGTATAGATATTTTTCTCGTATTAGACAAGATTCTACTTTTGTGCTCGTAAAACGCGTGAAACTCTTTATACAGTTAAATAGTAAAACAAATTTAACGTGCAGGTTGCTCGTATTGAGTTCGATTGTACTTAATTTGCGTGTAAATCTTTCACATAATAATTTATTTTTTAAATTATTACAAGGTGCTTATATTAAGACAGGTTTAGCAGACTGTTTTATTTTATTAGATTCCACATAACCTTGGATGAGGCGTTTATTTAACTATTCAATTATTAAGTTCCTGGATATCATTTGTTTTATAAATTTTCATTGCGTTTATCATCGTATAATAAAACGTTCACAACAAATAATGAACATTACGTCTGAGTTTATTTGTCACACTGTACAACAAAAAATCCCGCCACCTGTTAATGACGCTATAATTCACATTAAACCGGATATAATGATTCACAAAAGAGATAGTACGGGCGCCCAGCGCTGGAGGATGTTTAAAGGGAAGGTTGTTTTTGTACTTGGTGTCGTCGACGGTATTTACATTGTTGCTGTTTGAGATAAAACTTTAAACAAAATTAAAATTGAGCTCATTATGATTAAGTGATAGATTTAGAGATAAGAAAACGGATGAGCATCATCCAATCTGGAGGTTTCGTGGATGATTTATGTACAATTTGTCCAACAGTTTTCTGGAACTATTCGTCTGTAGCGATGGTGTCCATAGGGTACCACGGCGTCTGTGAGGCATCGCTCTCTATAATTACGATATCTTTATCAGACGCAGCACCTTTGTGAAGGAATGAGTAGTAACCATCCACATCAAGGTTACTAGTAGGTTTATTCCCCGTGAAATCCATGTATAATTGCGGGGGCTTTGCCTATGGAAAAAAAGACAAAACAACAGAAATTCAAGAATAAATTCTCTTCTACTGTTCGTCGCTCATTTATTTGCTTCAACAACTTTTTACAAAATTATGATGATAGATTTATAGGAAGGAAGAGTTCGTATATGAATGTACTAATTGCAGGCATGTAGGCAAGCCGAGGCCAGCACGGGCCTGGCTACAGTTGCCCCATCAAGCTATTTATATATAACAATCCCCGAGTGCTTTATGCACCATATGTAGAGTTGTAAAAAACCCGGGAATTTTGGACACATTGGAAACTTTGATGGGAAGAAACCAAGATAGCTAGAATAAAGGAGGTAGTGCCATCCTCACCTTTCTTCCTATTGGTCGATTGTGTCGAATCGACCAATAGGAAGAAAGGTAAGGACGGGACTACCTCCTTTATTCTAGCTATCTTGGTTTCTTCCCATCAAAGTTTCCAATGTGTTCAAAATTCCCGTTTTTTTACAACTCTAACCATATGTCATTTGAACTTGCCCCAGTTGCCCCTTCATCCGACTACAGATCTGGCTCATTATAACCAATTTGTTGCTTTATTTCTTAAACTTTTAATAAAGTATGGCCTGCCCAACTCATTTACGCTTTGTTTAATGAGTAAGTTCAATTCATTTACGCGTTGCTCAATGAAGAAATTCAACTCATTTACGCAAAGTTGAATGAGTAAATACAAGTTGTTTGCACATTGTTCAATGAAGTAATCAAACTTATTTGAACGTTGTTCGCTGAGTAAATGCAACTCTTTTACGCAAAGTTGAATGAGTGAATACAACTTGTTCGCGCATTGTTTAATGAAGAAATTCAACTTATTTGGGCGTTGTTCGCTGAGTAAATGAAACCCTTTATGCACTATTCAATAAATGAATACGACTCATTTACGCATTGTTTAATGAATAAGTCCACTTGATTTACTTATAAAATGACATTAAGTGGAATGAAATTATTAGAAGACTGTTCTATGACATCCAGATCCGCCGAATTCCAAATGCATAATTAAAACATCAAGGAGAGCATAGGAATTAAAATATTTATCCTGCCTTTTCTTTCTTGCGGTAATATTCTAGTAACTCTTGTTCAAAACTCGCAGAATTTTTTACAATTTTTCGATTTTTAATTATTAACGTGGTGTGTTAGCTTATTATTGTTGTTGTTTGTTGTGCAGAGGAAAATTGTTGGGAAAGGTAGTCACAAGATGCCATTTCTAGACCTTTCCCTATCTAAAATCAGGGATGTAGCTACCACAATGGAAGATTATACAAAGTGAGGAGATCTCTTATTTTTATTAAAATAATTGGAGTTCAACTGACCATCTTTTGACCACCATTGTAAAAATGCAATTGTATATTAATGGCATGCTGCTGCCATCTGTTGTTAATTCTTTTCATGTTGCAATCGTCTGCTGAAAATTTCAAAATAAGCGACAGCATATAACAGGGTTGTCCATAGGCGTAGCCAGGAGGAGTTTTGTTGCGATGAACTTTTGTATATTTAACATAGGAACATGCGAGTTGCAGCTCTGTAACCCCCTGCCTGTTGAGCCTACCCCCCACTTTACGAACTTTCTGGCTACGCTTATGGGGTTGTCTAACCTTTTTCAACAGCGGGCTACTTGAATAATTTTCACTGACCAGAGCCTTCAGCGAGTTTCGTTAAAAAAAATAATGAACCGTATAATTAGACACAAAACATTATCATCGCTGATTATGGCCAGCGAGCCGTAGATTAGACAACCCTAGCATACAAGTTCTAGTGCTGCCATCTTTTAACCAAATTCATAACTAAAACATATGGGGTTTTGTACTTACACGAAGTTGTACATTTGCCGGCGTCTGAGAGTCCAATCCAGGTTCATTCGATTTCACCTTCACTCTAAAACCTTTCTCATCAGCAATATACTCCACTTGGCGATGATAGCCTTTGGGGTCAAAATAACCGTATGTTCCGGTTACTTTACCTTGTCCATCCCTTGCTTCGGTTCGCCATTGGTCACCGTTTTTCGAATCCTTCACTTTATATCCAAATTGATACGGCTGTGGAGGCTATTCACACGAATACAGTAATATAATAATAATAATAATAATGACATACGATAATAATTATAATTTTATTTATTTTACTCTTTTGTCAATCTCCTCGTAGATGGCACTTTAATCCTGAATATTTATTTACCTAAGCTTGTTTTTCTTCTTCGGAAAAGTATTTTATAGTTAAGTAAATTTTTCGGTGAAATTTTTTTCTAAATTAGTCTTATGTTGTGAGTTCAGTAGGTAAATCTAAAAAATTGAAGCATTTCAATTACCAATCTCAATGTGTACAAATAGAAACTGGAGATTCTTAATTTCAAGAAAAACGTTTATTTATATAAATTTCCTCTAAATTATAAATCAATAATTTTGGGATTAAAACCGATATTTATTTCAAATTCTGGGGTACTTTTCGTATACTTTGAGTTTTACCTGTGATTTGTGATGTACTGTTAATTTATGATAAACTGTTACTTCGTGATGTGATGTCGATTTCTATTCTAAGAATTCTAACAGACGTTTATTTTTATTTTTGTATTTGATTATGCATTATAAATATTTATAAGATGTTTTCTTCATTTTATTAGTATGCATTAATCTACATTTTGTTCAAATATATTTAAAGTCAACATTCCTAAATTCCGATTACAATACTGTATATCCCCAAAATATTGAAAAAAAACTTCCGTTCAGTTATACGATACTTTAGGATAAAATAAAAACTAAAATATTTTATGCGAAATTGTATTATTTTATTTAAAAGCCATCTTAACTGATTTAAGAGTGTGCATATTTTACCCCAATTCTTTCTCTTTATCCCCTTTTGTACCATCTCTTACCATAAAATTGACATCTAAACCCAATTTTCAAACTATAACTAATACCAAGCTATTGCTGTAAATTTTATTTCTTTATTTACCCTCCATCTCTCGTCTTATTTTATCACCTTATTCGACTTATTTATCCCCTTGCTTTATTTTTTATTTCATTTATCCTCCTCATCCATTTCCTTACTTTATAATTTTGTTCAACCCATCCTCCCCTTTACTTTATCCCTGTATCCAGTCTTTGTATCTCCTTATTTCATCACCTCATTCAACTTACTTGTCTCCTTATTTCATCTTTTACTTGATTTTTATACCTCCTTTATCTGCATTCGTCTTCTCATCTTTATTTTTACTTTACCTCTATATTTATTTACTCATATCTGTACTTCAACTTTATATATTTATTTAACCTTGTATTTATGCTTCAACTTCGTGTCTCTATCAATTTAACTATCATAATATGCCAGTAAATGTTTTCTAGTTAAAATTATGTTATTAAAATTCGGTCTTTGAATCTATTAGTTCGTACTCTTCTTGTATAAAAATGTTAATAAGATATTAATTACAATCGAGATATAGCGTAGGACTATTAGCTCACAGTATTCAGTAGTATTGAACCATTTATTTAATAACTTTCAGTCGTAAAATAAACTAATAAGAAACAATTTCCACATGAACTTCTTTATGAACAAAAAGAATATAAATATTGCGGAAAAATAGATAAAAAGTTATAAAATTAAAAAATATAAACATGAGTTCATTTGACAAAAATCAAAAATTTGTAAGCTTTCAAGTATTTTATACGGTATAAAATCAGTTATTCTACTCTAACCTTTGAAAATACTGGTTCTGAACTGAACAATTCTTCTCCGTTTTTATGACCAAAGTTTCTATTTTTCACATAAATATAGATGCCGTCTACCTTCAAATTCTCAATTCAAGAAATTAATGATATTTTTCAAGCACCACAATATAATTTGTGTTCAAATTTGCAATTTTTTTAAATTTAACATTCCAAGTTAATTTGGTTTATTTTTCAATATTTCAACATTTCAACATGATAAATCATTATATTTATCTTCTCATATTTTCAAAGTTAGAATGGCTTCGAAAAATTAACAATTCAAGATATTGTTTCCTACAATTCTTCACCCAATATAGTATCTAGACAGAAGATACCCAGCAATACGTCAAATATTAAGGTGAACTCCATTCAGAAGTTATCTATCACGCATTAAAATCTCCTTTGCATTAAGCTAAATTATTTGTAGTTAAAATACTTAAAATACACTTTTAAAATAATGTGGAATGATTGTACATTTTAAAGAAAAATTATTAAAATACGTATATTATGCTCTCACTATTCGCAGATTTATTGCCAAATTTATTTATTACTTTCAGCACTTCGATCGCGGAAGACCCTGATATTTTCACTTTTAATCATGGGCGCCGTTAGCGGGGGGACAGGGGAAACCTGTCCCCAAATGTTGGTATTAGGGTTCCATGTCCCCCTCCAATTTCAAACAAAATGCCTTCTACTGGTATATCCTCCCCCCAATACTTTTATGCCATCGGCGCCCATGCTTTTAACATGTGTTCTTTTAGTAGGGTTTATATGTAAGTTAGTAATAATTACAAAAGGTAGTAACAAATAAGAGGAATGGGGCTGTTTAGCTTTGCTTAGTTCGTCAATGTCTGGTTTTATTGAGGTTAGCTGCAAATTCAGGTCAGGTTCAACGTCAAAGCAGCTTCCACATATGGTTTTAGTTGTTGCATAAGCAGAAAATTCAGATTTACACAAGTAACTTGGGGCAAACAAGAGAAAAAATGCTTTTACACAGTGGGCAAGTGGTTTAAATTTGTTCTTTAAACTTGACCAAAATCCAGCACGTGACGTAATTTGGAAAGGAATTTTCAAAACGCCATCTTACATAATGTCTTTGAGGCATAAGCAGTTGACGTTAGGTAGACTGGTTTCAAAGCACCAGCAAATTGATTCATCACCCAGTTATACTACTTCAGTGTTACTTCTCGGGCCGTTGAATGATGTTTTAATATGTTTAAAACATGATATTAAAATAATAATGTTGTAAAATCGTAATGTAATAAAAAATAATTATTCAAAAATTAGAACCGTCCATGTATTTCTTACTGGAAAAGTGTTTTCTGAAAGTGTCCCTTCATTTTCAGTGCTCCCACGGAGCCCCTTGACGAGCACGGCGGAGCCCTTGGGGCTTCACAGAGCACAGTTTAGGAACCTCAGTGATAGACAATAATACACAGGAAAACAGTTTCATAAATAACTAAATTTATATACTTTTAAAGTAAAGACCTTAATCCAGATTAAAGGAAAATTTTCAACGATCTTTCACCCCAAGTTAGGAAGCAGTTTCACATGAATTGCTGCACTAAATATCTTGTAAACAAGAAGGAACATTCGAATCTACTTATAAGTCGGGCTTTTCCCATCGTAAATCATTGAACCTGCGTCTGCTTATTGTAAAATATGATTTCTGGCAGACGGTATTAAAAAAAATCTATCACTGCCTTTGAACTCTTACTCATTTTCTTGTTTTAATTAAATATTCTATAATTAGCTAACGGCAATATAGTGTTAATAATCTTTGTTAGTTCTTTATAGTTAGGTCATTGATATTCAATACAATTATAGTTAGTTTATTGATGTTTAATATACTTATAGTTATTCCATTTATGGGTTATGTGCAGAGTTCGCAGATAGTTCACATGGCTTAAAGATTGTCCACGTATTTCATACATAAGCATTTGTAAGAAGTTTTGGTATGTTGGAATGTATTTCCGAATGTGCCAAAATGTTACAAATTGAAGCCTCCTTAGAATGTAATTAAATTTCAAATTAATTAGTATAATATTCTTCAAACTATAATTTTATTGATGCAAAAAATTATTAGTAATATATAATTACATAAACGTCTAAAAAGATTTGAAAATTTTAATTGTACAACATATACATTTAAATATTATAACGATGTTGTGCAAATTAATCCTAATAAAATTAAAATATATGGAAAAAAATTTATAATTAATTATTATTCATCGACATCATAAATAATTTTGGATTAATAATTACGATAAGAGATTTTCCATGATGACAATTCATCATTGATCCATAATCCAAAAAATCCTTATCGATATAGACTTATCAACAGTTATTAATGAATTATTAATTAAGGGCTATCATCAGTTAGAGTTATCAATAATTACTAACTTAAACTTATCAATAATTATCAATTAAATTCATCTGTTAAAATCATGAGTTACAATCAGTCAATTATTACCAGTAATCATAAACAATTACTAATTTTTAAAAATATTACAACCATTATAAATAATGCCAATATTTACTTATTAATTATCATCAATAACTATTCACGATCGATCTTCTATTAGCTATATATTAATAATTAATTAAAATTTTCTTACACCATAGTCAAATTCAACTTTTCGTAAGGCTCCTGAGGCGATTGCAACTATCGCTCCAACTAGCAGTAGGACCTAAAATATACAAGAAATGAGTGTATATATAGGAAAAGCATTTCATTCCTTTGTATTCCATTGTTATTGTTAATGTTTTACTTAGTAATAGCACTGAATTTTGCGTATTTTAGCTAATTATTTGATAGAAGGAAACCAGGGCTTTTATATAGACTTCGTGCCTTTTTATGAAGTCTATCCTAAATGTCGAAGACGCTGTCGACAAGGTTACTCATCATCCTACCTAGGACCCAGTTTCTACCAAAAAATGTGCAGAAGCCCTAATATTATGTTAAATCGATTAAAAAATCAAATGGCTGCAAAAGAATCGATAAATCATATCAATTGTTTATGTCCATTTCTTTGGACAACAAAATTCATGAACTTTTATATAATCACAAATTCATAACTTTTTAATGACATCCATGACCGTTTTGGCAATTGATGAACCTGTAGATGCTCCGGCTAATATTTAAATAATTGCCAAAAATGAAGAAGTACCGGAGCCGAGCTCCTGTAGGCTCTCGCCCAATTTAAGCCCTGATCCTACCAAATATTGTGAAGTAGATGCATTTAAAGCACAACCCCTTTCTAGCCAACTCCATTCACTTTCTACTGGGAATACAATGCCGATAACGGCGATCAACTTTCGCAACCAATAGAGAAGAAGCTTGTGCAATTTTCAATCTTTAAAATTCGGTCCCACACATGATAAAATCTATCAGTAAAAAGCAATTTAGAAACATAATTTAGTGAATTTCAGTACGTACGTAAAGTACTATATGAATTTTGGCTAAATGTACAAAATAAATTCTGGGTTATTCTCATAATAGCCAAACGCGTTACAACGACGCCGAACCAGGGATTAGCCATCTTCTTCAGAACGAAAGAAGAAAACTCGTCTGGCGCACACGCGAGCCAAGGCACAGTTGGAGACTTTTTTTTAGGAGAAACTACGATTTGGCATTGAGCGCGTACCAGACAAGTTTTATCTCTTTCCGAAGAAGAAAGCCAATGCTATCGAAACGATGCGCAAGTGCTTTAATATATTTTACTGCATTAATTTTGTGAATTTTATTTATTTATATTAAATATTTCTGATTTAATATGTTGCCTAAATCCAAGTATACAAATTAGATATACAATTTCTAAACAACAAAATCTAAATAAAATTTAAGAGTTAAAGGACTGGATATGTTATAATCTGAACAAATCAAATATGGCATTTGAAATTCTTGAAAAATTCATACTAAGAGGGGGGGGGGTCAGTGAAAAAAAAATTTTTTTTCTCAGAGAAGTCAAACGCATAGAATAAATTCTATCAGAATGCTATGGAGCAAAATTACTGAAGACGAGCCTAAGCAAGGATTGGAATAGCAAGCATTCAGAATGATTTAATTAAAATTGGTTCATATGTAACTTACTACTAAAAAGTTAGATAAAACTGGTTCGAATATATCTTACTGCTAAAGATTCGCCTAGAACTGTTGTTCAGTTGGATCTCAAAAATTTAGTTGAACCTGGCTCAAATAAATCTTACTAATAAAAATTCGACTAAAACTAATATTAACTGTAATGATTGCAACGTCATGAAAAGGAGCTCAGACCCAAAAAATTATATACGATTCCGCATAAATAAATAAGTAAATAGTATAAAAAGCACCAAACGATCTTCAACGGCGTCTAAATATTAATCACTCATGCTTTGAAAAAACGCTATTGCTTCCTAAATCTTACCTGATAAATCATAGTTTCTGAGTATGAATCTGGCAACGTGATCCGATGAGGGAGAGATCGTCTGCTATGACTTCGCGATATGTCGTGAGATGGGTCTTATATGAGTTCAGTAAGCTTGGTTAATCAATCATGAAAACCGTATACGCCCCAAGATAAACTTTCTAAACCCTTCAACAGAAAGGAAAATCAAAACATCTGTTAATTACAAAGCTGTTATCATTTTATAAGATAGTCCTTACTTTCACTTAATAATTTTGACTTGGGGCTAGCACCAAAAGTAGGTCGAAAATCACCATGTTTTCATTAAATTCAAAATTTTTATTGCGACTGAAAAATGCACACATGGATGAGCAATTCTCTTCCTTTTATGTTTTTTACCTTTTCGTTACTTTCACTTGTTTCTTGTAAGCGCTGTCCTATGTAAGGGGTAAATGGCATTTTGAATGTGTTTTCTCAATAAAATAATTATTCATTTTGTGTTTTTTAATTTAATAAATACCTAATATTTACATTATAAAAATAATTAAAAACTTTAATAAATATATTTATTAAAGGATTTTTTTGGGTTCAACTTTATCTGTAATATTGTACATGAAACATTTATAATAACTCTACGTAGTTTACATTTTTTGCACATCCATATATGTTCCATCACAAATTCCTCCATCACAAATTCTTCCATCACAAATTCATCCATCACAAATTCTAAGTGAAAAAAAAAAAAAAAAAGTGATTTAAAAAAAAATCCATCTGCACTAGCTAGTAATGTTTGATAAACAGTTCAATCTTATTTTTAAAACAATATTAGCCAGCCTAATTTCCTAAGAAAAATTACAAAAAAATAACCAGGTGGCTTCATGTATCGACTATTTTGCGATTAACACTTAGAAATGTAATAATAGTTTACAAGCACCAACTGTTAAATTTTCAAGCTTTTGCAATAAGAAAAATATAATATAAAAAAAAATCTTTGGCAATTTGGGGCCCTGACGAAATACAGTTTTTGGCTATAATTCAAAGAGGCCACTTCCCGGAAAGACCACTTTGTCACGGAACGAAGGGTGGTCGCCTTAGGGAGATCTTACTGTATGTTTATCACTAAAAAAATAGAAACCGATTAAGATTAAAAACTAAATAGGGATTAGATTTAACCCTTTTCGTCATAAGCGGAAGTCGTTCAAACTGTAATCCACGGAAATCCATCGTATTAATCTCGATGCCAAAAAAAAAAATAAAAAGGGTATTAAAATGCTACTTCAGCTAAGTTTCATTTCTCCATTTTGTGCAGAATTATTTTTAACGGCTGGCTCAGGCATTAAATGTGGTGGCAAATCCGTAACTCATTTCAATAAGCCATTTCTATTGCAACATTGCTAACATTATTCCCATAAATATCTGCTTAAACCACGTAATTTTCATAAAGATATTGTTGAAATCTATTTCTTTCTTAGTTTGTAAATAGAAGATATATTTATTTTTTCAAATTCGGTTTATACCCTGCCCGGAATCAGGAGTGTAAAATGCAAGGTGGGTGAGCCTTCCGCATTGGCTTAACTATGAAGGAAATCTACGGCAGAAACTTAAGAACTTCCGAAATAAAACGATTTCAATCGTGGTTGTGAAAGGAAAGGAAAAACTACTAGATTTGTAATATTAGATTTGAATTTTTTTTTAATAATCTATATCCCTTTACATATATCGTAAGTAAATCATATCTCAGAATATCATCATCATCGACAACCATTTTCAATCCACAGCAGGATGGAGGTCTCTCTGTTATCACACATACACGTAGTACGGTGAAAGAAATACAGAGGAAATGGCCTTAAGCGCAGAATGTTGGCCAAACGGGTTGGCAAACTGGACCTACAGTTTAACGAAGAATCGGAATTTCGGTCACCACAGCCAAAGTTCTGCACACTGCAGAACTTTGGCTGTGGCAAAGGCTTTGGCACATTGTTCTTAGACACTGCCTCCTAAATTTAGGAGGCAGTGGCTAAGACGGGACTCGTTGCGTCATGGTGACAGCTACCGATGACGCTGTCAGCGGCGATCGATAGAGTACCGATATTCTTGGCAGAGGACGGCTCAAAATATAATCTACTTTATATAAATTCGCATAGTCAACATCTATGTCACTGCTTACAACAATATACAGTATATAGGTAGGTTCAAAATCTACACTTTTCCCATCAATGCAGATCTTGATGAGAGTGTTTCAACTGGTACGTACAACTTGAAATAAGTTAGTCCTGCTGTATACGGCACATACCGTAGGATTGATTTGGTATGCCACCGGCATACTTGCCATGTGAATAAACCTAATTTTATTTGACAAGAGAGGTGCTCCCTGCACTTGCCAAAAATTCCTAGGAAAACGCTGGGCCTCGTAAGTCTTCTTGTTTCAGATGACATCAAACCATTCATGCGAACATTGGTCCATATGCAGATGGCACTAAATAGTGAGTTACTATGTTCGGCGTGTCTGTACGATTATTCGAGCCATGCGCACGAAATATTTATCTTCTAGACCAGTGGTTCTTCAACTGTGGGCCGCGGACCCCTGGGGGTCCGCGAGATCCTCCCAGTGCCCCACAAAAGTTCGGAAAAGTACTAAGAAAAGAGCATTTACTCTTTAATGCTAAGAATAAATTATGAGGGGACGAAAAATTCCTTCCTTAAATGGTGAAAATTAGTGATGAAACACTAGAAATAAATATGTGTGATGCAAATTCTGGGCTTTAAACTTTGAGTTAATTCTTGGGGGTCCGCGAGGGCGAGTGATCTCTGAAGAGGGTCCGCGGTCTAGGAAAGTTAAAGAACCGCTGCTCTAGACCGCTTGCGTGACTATTGGCCGTTTTGATTCCTCACGCCAGTGTGTGTGTTCGTTTCTTCTCAATCCATT
>QLNU02014176.1:133727180-133760436 GCA_006491805.2 Dysdera silvatica
TTCGGAGTTCCTGGTTGCACTCACCTGGCCTCTCTGTGTTCTGAAGCCTCTATTCAGACATTTGCCATTCAACAAAGGAATCAACTTTGCTTTGTCTTATGTAAAATGATGGTTTTTTTTGCTTCACTACATCACATCCAGGCCCGTCTTCACAACAGAAGTGACAACTCATGATTCACAAGCTTCTTCCAAAATTCAACTCAATTCTCTTGGATTAGCTTTCACTCGCCTCATACCTTAGTCTCTCTCTCTCTAGCTCCTCAACCTTCCAGACATTTCCCTTTTCTTCTTGGAGTACATCGAAAAAATATGGTGAACGAAGAGTCCCTTTTAAAATTTACTGGTGCTGCAATTGATGATCTGCCTCTCCCTACATTCCAGATTTTCATAGATGGTTCTCTTAATGCGAGCGCCAGAAATGGAGGCGCTTCTTTTGCTCCTAAACTTGACCTAAACTAGATCCTAAACTAGATCCTAGTTTAATCCTAAACTAGACCTCGTCATTTGCTTCCATCTTTCTTCTTGCATCTTCTCCACCGAAACCGAACTAATTGGTATTTAGAAGGCCACCAAGATGTAACAACGATCTTCTATGACTCCCAGTCTGCTCCCCACAACCTATCTTCCCATCCTGCCACTTGTAAACTGATACCTCAATTATGCAAGACATCCGTGTTTTGGCCTCCAAGTGTGCAGCTTTGAAAAACCCATTTCCTTTTACTGAATTCCAAGTCATTGCGAAATTAAAAGGAATGTCATGGCGGACACCTGGACTAGTCGAGATATGCAAGATTATGTCTCATCCTGCAGCAATTCGCCATCTCCTCATCGGCCAAGTCTCTTGAGATGCCTTTGTAACATAAAAAGCAGTTTCCAAAATGAAAAATGTATACACTTTAAAATTCTATTATTGGAATCAGTATCATCAGGAATTTACACACCCCAACATCCCCCAACACCCCTCCAGATTTTTGATACACCCCTTAAATAAAATCTAAACACACATCTAAATACACGCAAAATCTAATCCACACACCATAAAAATTGTGAACACCCTCCAGTTTATGAATCCTGGATAAGCCCCTACTGGACATCCTCTTTCCCATTCTCCAGTTTTAAAGAATCCTTCTCTTCTTGACTATGACTGCTCTCGGTTCGTGCAGACCAGACTTTATCGCCACAGCCTTGGTCGAGCCTTTACGAAGAACTATCTTTTCCAAAGCAACATCAAACAGAATCAAAAATCAAACTTAACCCTCTCCACTTCTCACAAGACTTTGATAGGCGTTCCACGAGGATCCATCTTGGGACCCACCCTTTTCAACGTCTACATTAACGACCTTCCTTGGTACTGAAGTGACAGCACCAGCCTCACTGCCTTGTATGCTGATGACACAATTCTTATCACATCACACAAAACCACTGCCTATACTATCAACAAATTGCAATGCCAAATTAATGCAGTATTCAGATGGTCACAAAGATAGGACATCAAAATCAATTGCAGAAAACGGAAGCAATCCTATTCTCTAATAAACGCAAATGCCCCACTCGAAACAATACTATCAATATGGAAATTTATTGGAACCAAAACCTCATACAGTGGAAAAACAGCGTTAAATACCTGGGTGTGGTGATTGATCGTAAGCTAAGTTGCTGGGACCATACCATTTACGTTTCTCAAAATGCCAAAAACATCCCTGTATCCCTTAATAGCCCACTACATGCCAGAAGTAAGCTAAGCATTAATAATAAGTTACTTATTTACAAAAAGGTCATTAGATCTATAATCACATATGCCGTTGGAGTCTGGGGATATATATCTAACACCACACTCATGAAACTGGCCCAATTAAAATCCAAACTTCTAAGAAGATATATCAACGCACCCTGGTTTGTAACAAACGAATTAATATTGATTGATTGTTTGGCTTTTTTATGGCGCAAGAGCATCTGGGCTATACTGCGCCAACGAATTAATGTATAGTGATGGTAAAATTAAACCACTCATGGAATACATCTTAAACCACCGCATTAAAATCTTCAAAAAAGTCGACAGCCATGATAACCCCACTCTGATGTCGTCTATCCTTCCAACAAGCCGCTTCCTCTCAATTAGGGCGTGGGCCTACTGACTCTTGGTCTCGTCTCAAAAAACGTTCTTCTGCTGTTTCTACTGGTATTCACATCACTGTTGTCGGCGTTACGACAACTACTCCTTCACAACGGGCATCTTCGTCTGATGGGCCTTTGACTACCCCACTGCTGATCTCCATCATGTCAACGTATCTTTCTAGTCAAGTGTAAATAGTTATAATTTGTGCTGTTTTCTCATTGTAATGTAATAGAATTTTCAATTTCTGTATATTTCACTGTAGTTGCTATTTTGCATCGTACTTTTCCTTTTGTAATTAGTTATATTTCTCCGCTCGTACATTTGTATATATTACGTGTAGTTTTATAGTTTTTGTATATTTTATTTGTACATTTAAATATCAATGAACAACAATCAATAACATGGGTTTTGCAACGACGACGTGTTATGTTGGTTGCTCACGAAATTTTTGTATTTGTATTTTTTGCTTATATATACGATAACATTTTTGATGAAAATCTGATCCACCTTTCTGATCCTGTTGACATTTCCCAATCCTTCTGAGCTCTGGCACCTCTTCTACCCTCAAACAGTACATTCTGAAACTATGGGCTATTAATAAATAGCCATTTAGACCTTTTTTTGTCCCTTTTTCCTCTGTGCTAGCCAAACAAGTTGGGCTACTCTTCTGCGGTACTGGACAAAAACATTACATTTCCTGCAACTTCGAATCAACAAAGCACCATCCTACATGTGCCTGCAATGCACTGAGGGACTAGACGAGACCCTCGAATATTTGCTTCTATTTGGTACTGCTTATCACCTTCTACGTGAAGAATTCTTTGTAGCTTTCAGAAAACTGTCATCCTACCCCTCTATAATTGTCTCATCTCCTCTCCATTAATCGAAACACTTGCCTCCAGTCTCCTGTCTGCATTCTTTCTTTACACGCACGGGGCGTTTTCTGAAATGCCTCGTTACTACCAACCCATACCTGGTTCCTCAATCAGGTTAGATGTCGTTGTCTTTGATGAGTGTGTTCTTTAATTTGCTCTCTTCTGGGAAACAGTGCAGCTGCAGGGGACACCTTTCCCGAATTAAATTGAACAATCAATAACAACAATTTCCTATTATGGGAATCTAGGCCGCTGGCGCAACCACCTTTCCCAAACTTTTGTTCCTGCGCAAACAATAATAAAAGCTCTTTTTTCAATGAGTTATGCACATTCTCGATGTTTAAATGAATTTTACAAGGAATCCTGCAAATATTTGCCTTGTCAACAATATTTATGGCTGTTTTTTCAAAAGTTCTAAATTTTTTAAGCAGGTCCAGTGCATCCTGGAAACGCTCCATAAATTGTCGCTTTTTCATTAAACTTCAACCGCCAGACTTCCCCTTCCTTGGGAAAGATTGTTTGGATTTTGTGTCTGTGTTTTGGACGACCTTCGCAAGGTGAATTCGCAAGTGTTTGCATTTTAAGCCAACATGCTTTCGAAAATCCGTCTTTTGAGTGGCCTGGCTCGACCACCGGTCCGTAAGCAGTTTACGACTTCGGCCGTTCGTAAAAGTGGTGATCACCACCATGGTGCTGGCATCCCCGGGTCGAACTTGCCTTTCGACATCAGCAACCGCTATAAGCTTACCCTCTATTTCATACTTTTCTTCGGTAGTGGATTTAGCCTCCCATTTCTCATCGTGAGACACCATTTGACCAAGTAAACACTTTCAATTCTTTCCAATGATGTCACTAGGAATTTAAGGCTCCATCTCGCAGTGACGTCACAATCTAGATATGTATGCAAGTTTACCACTTTTTGAATAATTGACTTATTTGGAGCTACACTGCCGGGTTTGGCAGTTTGTTGAATGCCTTAATAAGTATGAAACTGTCAACACACAATGTAGTTACGTTTCGGTTGAATAACAATGTCAAAATTAATATTTTCAGTGTTCGAATTATGTATGTAGACAATATTCGCAAATAAATAATAAACTAGATATGATTTTTACTTCATGCAAGATTATTTGCTTTTTTACCTATTTCTTTATTTTGTTGCGTAAGAATTTACTGCAAGTGTTCACAGTTGAATCAAATCTAGGTCCTCTTTTACAATGCGGTAACTGCTTTCGTTTTAGTGAATATTTCCATGTGTTTTTAACTACTTGGATTCCGATTTGCACTATAGGATTCCCAATATTTGCACTATAGGATTGCCAATATAGGATTCTCCTATATTGGCACTAGTACGGAATGTGTCCCGCAGTGCTTTTTAGTGGGAAGTGTTTCCAACATGCATGGCAACAGTGTGCCGTCATGTTGTTTACAATGTTACAAAGTCCTGCCTAGTTCCCTTTCGTAGATTCAGCGAACTTAAAGGAAAAACAAAACAAAAAACAGGTACAATGAATGCCATAAGTATTCGTACACCTGCAGTGTGTTCTATTTAAGAAACTGCTGTATAATAACTATTAGATGTAGAGATATGGGACAAATATCACTATAATTAATATACACTTTTGTATTTACAAACACAAACAACAAATAAACTTACACATAGCTCATGTGTCAAAAATATTTGAGTGGTAGTACAGATACTGTCCCACAAGATCAATTTTCCCCTAGAAACATGAAGGAAAGTCGCTGTAGGTGGGGTTTTGACATCAGTGATTTTAACATGTGATGTCACACAAGGTGGGGCATTTTACGGTGTTTCTCTGTGGCGGTGGTAAGCCGTTTTGAAGCTGCTTCGTTATTCTTTTGAGTGTCATGGAAGTGTTGCAGCGATTGGAAAGATGTCGGAACATTTCAATATGGATTTTTTTGTTCAATTGCGGTTGAAAGGGAAGAGGAATGTTGTTGGATTGGTTTGTGGGAGAAGGTTTATTTGGTTTGGAGTAGAAGGACCCGATTTGCAAGGTGTGCTGGTATGCTAGGCCTAACGTGGATGACTGTGTAGTTAAAGAGGTGAAGTTATCCGACAGATAAAAGGAATAAAAGTTAGTATGCCGTTTTTATTTTGTTCGCTGCACTGAGAAAAAGGAGCAGGGGGAGGGGAAGAGATGGAGGAAAAGAGGAGAAAGGTTAAGAGGCGAAGGGGTGGAGGTTGGGAATGGAAAGGGAACAGGAGGAAGGGGTAGGGAGGGAGTAAGAGACTGCCACGAAAACAAGGGTGGAGAGGGGAAGGGGGAGGAGAAAGAACATGAAGAGGTTAGACGGGTAGGGCTGAAGGAGAGAGGGGTAGAAATGTAGAGAGGTTTGAAGGGGTGAAGGCTGAGAGAAGGGAAAGGGGCAGAGTCTGTAATGTGACATAAGCAACATGGCGGCAAGCCAGGACAAAGTTGCCATCTGGGCTGGAAACACTTCCCACTAAAAACGAAATGGGACGGTATCTGTACTAGCACCAATATTCGTACACTAATTGTTTTTTGGTCAGAAAATTCATTAATAAAATAATAATTCATTCTTAATATTTCGTTGGGTTCCCTTTGGCTTTAATCACAGCTTTCATGCGTTTTGGCAACGAATCCACTAAGTTTTTGGTGACATCCGTTGAAATGGATGCCCATTCCTCGAGAAGGGCAATTTTTATATCATTTTTATTTGATATGCGTCGTTTTCTCATCCGCGAGTCCAGAATGCTCCATAGATGTTCTATAGCGTTAATGTCAGGTGATTGTGGAGGGGTATTTAGCTGTTTTGGAGTATTGTAAAGGAGCCACAGCTTTGTATTATACGCAGTATGTTTCGGGTCGTTATCTTGCTGAAAGATATAGGGCTCTAAATACTTGATTCGTTACCTCCCTAAAACTAGCACCATTTTAGCAGATTTTAGTGTAGTGTTTCCAAGAACTCAAAACCTGGCAATTGGCACACAGTGACTAGCTGCCATTGCTTCTTACGGCGGGAGAGTACTACTCTCTGCTTTACTGATGGTTATTTTTGGTGGGAGAGGAAGCTCCCTCGCTAGGCTTTCACTGATACATGAAAAATACTGATTTGCAAAAAATATCCTTGCGTCCGAGAGAAAAACATGGCGCGTTCGCTCACAGCTTATTTGGGCTTCATACACGCCTAGCTGACGTCACATTCCCACGTGATATGGCAATCTAGGGGAGTTTTCAAGGGAATAGAGTGAGTTTTAGGAAACGAACGTGATATTGTTACCAGATAGTTACTTTGAAGACCCATTTGAGCAGCACTAGGACCCAAATTTTCCTTCAGAATGTTAATATACATTCTGTGGTCCATGATTCCGTCGATAATGTGCAATTTTCCCACTCCCTCTGCACTCATACAGCCCCAAACTTGCACACCTCCACCTCCATGTTTGACTGTTGGACACAGGTTCGTCGGTTGAAGCTCGGTGTTCTTTTTACGCCATACCATTGTAAGAGTCCGGTATGTAGGGAACAGATGAGATTGTAGGCTAGACCTAATGTGTATGTCTTTCACTGGCGTTTGTAAGAAAGGCCAGTGCTACTGCACATCAAACACAACCCACTGGATTCTGGTCAGTGTTGCCAAAACTAGTAATTGGCACAGTTAGCCGCCATATTGTTTGTGCCGTTGTTGTCTGTCTTCCCGATTCTAAAAAAAATCGAGTACTT
Organism: Dysdera silvatica; assembly: GCA_006491805.2. Classification (NCBI taxonomy): domain Eukaryota; kingdom Metazoa; phylum Arthropoda; class Arachnida; order Araneae; family Dysderidae; genus Dysdera; species Dysdera silvatica. The sequence goes on from QLNU02014176.1 coordinate 133,733,885, forward strand.
AGTCCATGGGATCGGATATTTCTGCTATCGGTAAAGTGACTAGCCACTACGTTGTTTACTGCGTTTTTGGTGATCCTCCTTTTCCCTCCCTCCCATAATTTTTGTGAACTTTATTCCTCGCTCATTTTCGTGAATCCTCCTCTCCCATAATTTCCACGATTCATCTCTTCCTCCACTACTTTTCATGAATTTTGTCCCTCCTCCCCCTGCTCATACTTTTCTTGCATCCTTCCCCTTCCAACCCTACCACGTTTCCTACAAAGCCACTGAAATTCATCTTCGACACTACATCTCGCACACAGATTTACCAATTTGCTCCTCTTCGGACACTCAAACTCGGACGCAATTAAACCCTTTTTCACGGTCCACTCCATCTATAAAAAAATCCATTATCAATTAAAAAAAGGTTCAGATGCTCAGTACGAACATGAAGTAAAAAAAGAAAATACCATCTTACACCAGTATTCACTGCATCATACAGTATGTCCTGTCACAACGCGATCTAGTGCAATTTAGTATGATTTCAAGAGGATAGCGGGATAGAAGAGGGTTGTGTCTCGTGCAGTTACACCGAAAGACATTCCTCGACACTATAAAAAATTATTCGCGTCATACACGTCCGACCAAGATCAATGAAGGTTAGTACTCGTATTTCCTGTCTTTGACTTCGTTGAATTGAGACAATTACGAATATCAGGCTGTTCTGATGCTTTTTTGCTAGCATACAACATTTTAAAGGTTCGAGCATAACCTGTACATGATCTAAATAGGCAGTGAGGATAAAACCCAAAGTGAGAGGGGGTCATGGGGGTCTCCCCCCACTAACTCTTCACTGATTTAGGAAAATTAACATGAGCTAAAAAAACACTGTAATCATGGCATCAGGTCAGTTGCCTTGTGTTTTGAAACACTTCAAAAAATTTCAGTAAGGACGGACTATCCAGTGTCACCCTACTTTTTCAATACTATCAGGGTTTTTTTATTTCCTAATTTAAATACAACTTTGTTTTTTTTCCTAATTTAAATACAATTTTGGTTTTTTTTTCCTAATTTAAATTGAACTTTTTTTTTTAATTTAGGAATGAAACACTTGTCAAAACTAAAGTGGTTACCTTATTGTAAAAGAGCACTAAGGGAGTTTTCAAGTATTACGTAAGCACCTTTGGGGAGAGAGGGCATTGCTGTTGTGCTTATTTTCCTGTTAGCCAATGTTAATTTTTGCTTAGGAGGGAGAGGGGTTGAAATGGCCAAAATATTGCTTATGTAATACTTGAATTTCCCTAATCCATATTTTCTACCATCAGAAACATCCATTGGAGTAACTGGGCTATGGTATAGCATCCCACCATCCCATTCCTGATAAAAATGTACAAATACTACATATATAGCATTGGTTCTATTATCCCTCTTCCTTAAACTTTGAGGCCAGCTACGCCACTGAAAACACCCCTGGCCCAACGGTGGTGTGCAGTGGTAATATATTCGCCTATCTTGTGGTAATCATCGGTTTGGCTCTTACCTGCACTGATAAAAACCAAGCAGGTAAGTAAAAGAAAATCAACTAAGGTTGATATTTAAATTTAGAATGTTTCAATTAACATTGAATCTGTGATTGTTTTGCTTTTTTCAATAAATTTTGGCGAGTTGACAGTTGGAAATTGGCGAGTTGTAGTTTACTTCCAAATCATTGGAAAATTTAAGCTGGAAAGTTGAAATTTAATAAATTTACTTCCAAATTCCAACTCGCTAAAAATTTGGCAAGTTGAAAGTCGATGAGTTTGAAGTTGGCGAGTTGTAGTTTAATTTCCAACTCTAAATCACAAATTTCCACCTTGCCAAAATTTTGACGAGTTGAAAATTCAAATTGACAAGTTGAAACCTGGCCAGCTGTGGTCCACTTCCAAATTGTAAATCACTAATTTCTGACTCTCAAAACTTCCAAATTTCAACTCGTCAAAATTTTGGAAAGTTTGAATTTGACAAGCTGTCATTTATTTCCCAATTTCAAATCGCCCATTTCTAACACTGTAACTCAATAAATATTGAGATCCACAAAAAATTGAAACGGTTTCAAAATGATTTCAATGCAAAGTTTCCGATTTCGCTATCATGGCCATTCCACGGGTAACTAACGTTCAAAAGCCATATTTTGGATCATGTAGCATTATAATTCTGCAAACATTCTACTAGAAGAAAATATTTATTTTCTGAAAAGATAGATACCTTTTCATCGTTGTCTATCTTTATATTCTATCATTGTCTTTTATGGTACATTTCATAGAAATATAATTACCATAGATTTTTAATGAATTTTTAAACTTAGGGTAACCGATTGGCATCCATGCAACCTCAGTTGTTACTACATGTGAATATAGCATTTAATTTCTCTGAATTTGATAAAGATATTTTAATGATACATAGCATATATAGTAGATTAGGGAATTGATATTACATAAGGAAAACTTTCATATTTTAAAATACAATTGAAAAACCATGGCAGCTTTTAAAGTAGCTTTGTAACTGACATTTCTAATTTTCAAGGAGTTAAACAAGAAACAAAAAAGGATGATGAAATAAACAGTTTAGGCTCAAATAATACTTTTTAATTGTGACAGATGAAAATACAAAGTGCAAATTAACCATATTTTGTATAATCTTTTCAAATAAAATGCTTACCTTTTCCAATTCTGTATACTCTTTGTGGATGTTGTAATTTCAAGTGCAGAAAATGGGCCTGTTCCTTGTAATGTTCAAGGACCACAAAATATGAATTGTCTGTGACTAGTTTCTACATTGTGGTCTTTGGGCCATTGAAATGTTTATCCTAAACCATATTTTAAAAACTTCATTTTAACCAACTATCTACCTTTGTCTTCATTCACTATCAATACTTTAAATCGTAATAGACACTATGTTATTGTTCTTTTCTCATGATAATTTTGTTAGCTTCATTGTTCTTTTAAAAATGGATGTCTTTCTGTAACATTGTTGTCCGTGCTACAGTCCTTGAAGGGACCTGGGCCTCCTTAACAATTGTCCCCTATTTTCCTTTATCTGAGGCTTTTGTTCGCCTTTCTCTTAAATTTTCTTCCACTTCATCAAGCCACCTTTTCATAGAACATCCCACTTTTCTTCCTCTTACAGAATTGGTTCTCACAACTTTCTAGTCATTCTAGATCAGGGGTAGGGAACCTGTGGCCTTTTGGGCATGTAAGTGTGGTCTTTTTGGATGAACCCAAATTTTGCAAACCAAGTCCTTTTATTTTTATTAATATGATTTTGTTCATTTTATTTTTTATTTATTTACTTTATTATCGTCAATGAGCATATTTAAAAGGTAAAAAAAAATGTCAATGAAATAATTCTCCCAAACTGATTTTTGGTGTCTGTTACATATCTGATTAGTGGCATAGGAAAGGGAGACTCAATTCCCCCCCAATTGGTAGCAAAATGCGTTGTTCCATTTAACGCTAAATCACATTATCTGTTTCACAAACTACTTGAGCCCCCCCCACTTTCATAATTTTTTAATTGCTACACTCCTGTATCCAGTGGCGATTTATGCACAGGTGCAGGAGTTATGCTCCTGAGGCCTCAAAATCTCAAAGGTAAAAAAAAAATTATTATATCGTTTTAAATTTTCACGTGTTGCTAAATATGTTTTACAATTTCTTACTAGAAATAAATATTTTTAAAATTAAATGTGTGCTTGTTCTATATTCATAATTTTTGAAGAAGTATTTATAAATTTTACTTCTGTGGCAGTGGTTCCCAACCTGAGGGTCGCGAAAAGGTTCTATGGGGTCGCTGCAACTATTTTTAACTGTAATTCTTTTTATAAGGAATTAATTTCATATCAAATGCTTCCATCAGGGTTGCTACAGGTGACTATTTGCTACCATTTTTGACGTTACGCGACTATGGCAACTTTTTTCATTGAAAACAACCCAAAAGCTACTACTTTTGTCAAAGTGAGAACTTTTTTCACATGCTGGCGACTATTTCTTCCTTTTTTTTTCGTTTATTCTCATTTTTTCTATCAAGGTTTGCGAACATTTCATAGTTTTGACAAAATTTAATTATGTGACGAAAATGATCCTCAAATATTCTGTTTTATAAACAGCATGTTTAGACAATGGCAAAGGAAAGAAAACGCGGAGAATCTGCACGAGTGACATCTCTGGGAAACTTTTCTCCATCCAACATAATATGTGCAGTGCATTCCTGAACTACTTTCAAATTTTGGATGTGTCGTTCTCTCTCTATGGTAATTTTTGTTTCATAAGGGCTAATTAGACTGGGACATACTGCTAGCCTAAGGCCCATAGTCGCGGTCCCTGTTGTATTGCTCACCCACAAAGATTGTAGAACTCCATCACTAACTTTACCTATTTCATACTTTCCAACTTGTAAAGTTTTTCACCAAATTGATCCAATATTACCCAAATTCTAGATTCCCATTAAAGATTTCGGTGGTATTGATTGATCGCAAACTATGGTTTATTTATATTTTCAGAAATAAAAAGAAAGCTCAAGAACAATTTAATGAACGCATTTTTCCTCAATATTTATAGCACGTTTTTGTTTCATTTTTTATTGCTACTATTCTTCTCACAGCATCAACATAGCGAACACATTTGGATTCAAACCATGCGGCTCGCAATGGGACTTTCGCAAACAACGTGAATTTCGTAAGAACGTTGACGATAGAGGGGAACTTCATAAGAAATGATTGCTAGAGTTTTCTTTTGAAGCAGAAATAAGCAATATAACACTTCATTCCGAACCCAGATTTGGGGTGCGAAATACCTTGAATGCAGCATGCCCCCCTTTCTTTCATCCTGTTATATACAGTGAGACTCCTTTAAGTAGGCCACCATAGGTTCTTTTAGAAAACTGGCCGTTTCGGGGGGTGGCGGCTGAACAGGGGTACTAATCAAATTTCTAAACCGTTAAATTTCGAATTTCCCAATATCCCCAATGCATTAAAAATGAATGTACGTCCATTTTGCTATTGTGTTACTAGATTAACATCATAACAAAGGCATAACATCGTGACAAGGGGGAACATAGTTTTTCGCAATAGTTTTTTCTTTAGCAATAATTGTGGCAAAAAAACTTGCCATAATTATTAAGAAGCCAAAATGTATACATAAGACATAATAATAAAACATTAGTTTTTTCTATTCTTATGTTTTGTTTTTGTTCTTATATCTGTGCCTAAGCTTCTGATTTAATTGTGAGAATAGGACCATGTAGTATATTGAATTAGCTAAGGTCTTTTTTAAAGCATGCAATTAACATATTTTGTTAAATTTTTGCATAAGGCAACTTCTTTAACGACTAAATTTTTGTTGGAAGACAACTATTTTTGTGACTAAATTTTTTGCTTGAGGCAACTATTTATAAGTGTTTAGGCTACTAAAGCAACTATTTTCAACATAAATTTGTGTGGCAGCCCTGAACGCTTTTATATTTCAACATGGCTACACACATTGCAATATTCTACTAATGGTTGTTAACTTTATATCTATAATATACATTACTATAATTGTATAATATATTTTATATTTTATGTTTTTTTTTACTCCATTAAAAATGCTTTCATTATACAAATACGGCAGCGGCAGACAGATGTGGGGTCACGGATCTTTTGGTTACTGTAAAAGGGGGTCGCTGATTACTTGGCTACTATAAAAGTGGGTCGCGGCTTGATGAGATTTAGTGGGTTCGCGTTATAAAGTAGTGGACTGCATAAATTTTATTTAATTGTACATACCTTGAGTTTGATGTTTTCTATATCCATACGTAAGTTGCACTGAAAATCCAACTGGAATTGATTATCCAAAGTCGAAAAGCACAGTAACTTTGAAATAACACACTTTAAGGGAAAATTGGATGGTTTATTTCACACACACACACAAGAATCAATTTCGCATGAATGAAGTATTCTGAGAATGATGAAATGCTTTGATTTAGTGAAGTGAAAACTTTGAATATAAAGCCATTTAAGTTAGCAAATTAACGTAAGATTCAGATTTCGATTTTACGCCATGAACCGCCACACCCATCCTCAAATGCTCATTCCAAAACTAAAACTGATGTTTTTTTTTAAAAAAAGAATAAAATATCCAATTTGTGGCACCATCTATTGTTTCAATTATACATTAAATCCATTCAAGACGGAACGAGGTTGGGAACCACTGTTCTATGGCTTGCTAGCTATGTGTTGTATCATGATGTTTTCGCACAAATGTTTCTGTTGAGTTTAAATACAGAAAAGTGCTGAGAACTGAAAGAAAGGGAGTCAAAGTTAATTTCCACTTGACCATGTGTTACCCCTTCCCTCCTCATCAAAACAGGGAGAAAGTCTTCCACTTGCACAAAACATACTTGCATTTCCTAAACTTTTGTATGGTTACCGTTAAGCCTGAAGTGAACGCTTAAGCTCTATATTTTCCCGCCAAATTTGCCATAACAATCCCTGAATTAACCACATGTACAGTCCTGGTCCCTTGAAACGAGCAGGACAAAACTTTCTCATGGGAATGCAAATCAATTTACCAAAGTAATAATGTTGAAAAAAACTTAACTCAGGATATTTAGATACTGCATTGCATTTACAAGTGAAAGTGAAATTTCTAAAAACGCTACAAATATACATATTCCAAATACCTTCAAGCATAGGCATATGCAGAAAGTACGTAAGGGGGAGGGGTTATAGGCTCAATGGGGGTTACTGAGATGCAACTCACATATTTTTATGTTTAATACGTTAAATACAAAATTTCATCCCAATGGGAGGATGTTACAACCCCACCTTTATGTGCCAATGCCCTCAAAACTCCAGTGGAAGCTGAACTGACCAGCTTAAGTTCGAATTCTTGCATGTCACAAAAGATGGTCCAATTAAAAATAACAAGGCGGGCCCCTAATATCACTTCTTTTAACATTCCATAAATTTCATATAGCAGTGTCTCGCAATTTCCCCTATTGACAAGCCACATTATTAGCAGCCGTAAGAAGTAAGAAAAACAAAATTTTCATTCCGACAGTTTCCTCGCAAAGAATTTCAAGTGTTTATGTTTCCCCAGCTAACACTTAAATGGATATATTACTGGCCAAACCCGATTTTAGGTCAAACTAGTTTATCCTACTAGTTTGTCCTAATGCACATAGGATAAACTAGTTTGGCTTAAGACTCATGGATTTGTCTTAATGCACATAAGATGAAGTAGTTTGACATAGGCCGATCTAGTTTATTTTCCTTTATACACTAATAGTCTAAACTAGTTGGCCTGAGCCAATCTGGTTGTCCTGGAAGCCAATATAATATGGCGTAATTCTATTGATCTTTGAGCTTTAAAAATAATTCAATATTTATATAGAACATATTTCATTAAAAATAGTCACATTTTGTGAAAAATAATTTTCCTTTCTGTGGATCAGTCTACGTAAATACTTCTTTCATAAATGAAATCTAATGATCACCTATTAGTTTAATCCTTTTATAACAGGATAGCAAAGCAAATTGACAAAAGTGCATAAGTAACAAACATCGTTTTATTTATAACTTATTACACATTATAAAGCTATTCACATCTTAATACATTCTTAGTTATTATTGCAAGCTTAACTGCTATGGCACTTCGAATTACAAAGTACTGATTTCTTCCTACAGGGACATTTTTTGGATGTACAGATTTTCACACAACTGCAAGGAATGAATCCCTGACCCATTTGCAGCACTCATCAAACAAATTTCATTGTCTTTGATAACTTCTCCTCCAGACAAAAATGTCTGTGCACATATGTCAAATTCCGTTATAAGGGGGGAAGATAAAAGGCTTTTAAATAGCGTTTAAAAAAAACAAACTATGTGATATATTTGATCTTCTGATACAAATAATACACCTTTTAAAATATTAGCTATGTTGGGGGTATGTGACACAATGGCTTCAAATGCACACAGAACAACATAGGGTAAAAAACATTTACTGCCTGCTTTAATACCCGTATATCATATGCTTGCTTGTTAATTATTTCAAATACTCTGTGTCATATTTCAGTCTTCCCTAAAATGGGATATGCATATGGATATGATTGCCGCAAAAATTAGAATTTTTATGGGGATGCTTCGTCGTTTTAAGTATGTTCTTCCTCATAATGGAAATGTGTTCAGTGGGATATTATCTCCAAGAACACTGTTTATCAACTTGCGGTGGAGGTAATTAACAAGACTTTATGCAATTTTTAGAACTTGGGTGGGGAAGAAACTTTTAATACTATACTTACAAAGTGTAAAAATGTTGAAAACATATGCTGCAAACATCTGCATGCTCTTCTTTCAACATTTGAGGATCAACAAAGGTTATGTTGTAATCCATTTAAAAGACACAAAAAATTTATCCATAAAAGCCTTCAAACAGTTTCCCTTTCATTTTCAAAAGAATATCAACAACACTGTGTTGAACTTACGCCAGTCACAAAATTTTGTATATCTTGCAGAAAATTTGTATTTTCAAATTATTCTCCAGCTACTGTCCAAGCTGTCAACCTTTCTAGTAATGATTATGAGTCAGATGATTTAAAAGCTGTTGAACGAAAGAAGATTTTTAGGTCAAGTTGACAAAAAGAAAGGCCATACTCTAAGTGCTAAAGTCGTTAAGAAAGTTGGAGACTTTTATTGTGATGGTGATTTCAGTTGATAAAAAAGACCGTTTCTTTACCAACCGAAAATGGTAAAAGAGAATTGAGAACAAAAAGACACCTAAAATATCCTAGTGAGTCCACCCTGTTAGATTTCCTAATGGGATTAGAATACCTTGAAATGAAGGAAACTATTATATTTAAACATTGGTGTCAAACTGACTGATCATCCCTCGAAACTTTAGTGAAACTCGTTGATGATTTTGTTGGCTTTCTGATGGAAAACTAATACAGTTAACAAAGCATCATTTTATAGCTAAGTCCCAGAGTCAATGTTTAAAGCAAGTGAAAACAAATTTGAATGATCAATGTTTAATTTTAACGAACTTCGCTAAAAATTACACTTGCATTCTGCAAGATGCTTCTCAAGGGTTTCACTGGCACAACATTCAATTAAACATTACACTTATTTGTAATCTATAACAAATGTGACAGCCAATTGAAATCCAAGTTCGTATGTGTCTTATGTGTTCGTATGTATCAGTGACTGCCTTAAACATGACACTATAGCTTTTTTCACATTTCAGAAGTCGATTTTGCAGTAGTTGGGATGAGAACAGCCACATCTAACAAATGTGGTATATTTTAGCGATGGTAGTGCAGCCCAATATAAGAATTACAAGAACTTTTTTATTAATTTGTGCTATCACAAAGACTACTTTGGCATGAAAGCTGAGTGGAATTTCTTTGCCATGGTAAAAATGCATGCGATGGAGTAGGAGGAACCATAAAGCACCTTGCAACAAGAGCAAGTCTTCAAAGGACTATTGAAGGGCAAATCTTGAGTAAACAAGATTTATTTGAATTTGCTTCAAAACACAAAGGGAATTCAAGTATTTTGCATATCATCAGCTGAGATATGTGCAAACAAAGATTTCTTGAAAAAATGGTATGAAAATTAATTTCCAATAGCACCAGAGAGAGAACCACTTCTTCAAACCATTAGACAAAACAACCTTTTTGGTTAGGCGGGTTTCAGATTCTGAAAAATCTTTAATTGGTGATAAAATAAAAAACTAGTAAATATTATTCCGGAAAAGTTTTATACAGTTATTTATGAAAGTAAGTGGTGAATCGGGAAGATACTAGACATCTGTGAAGGGGAAAAAGATACTAAAGTTCAGTTCGTGTATCTGCCTGGTCTAGCACCAATATATTTTTGGCCAACTAGGAATGGCTGCTGCTGCTTATGAAAATATACTCAAAGAAGTTCCAGTTCCTTCACCATCAGTATCAGAAAGGACATATGTTCAAAAGGTTCACATACAAGTACACCAAGTGGCTACATACATACCAAGTGTACATGATTTTTCACTATAAAGATAAGCTAATAGTGAAATAATGTAAAAATAATATCAACTGATATTATAACAATATAAGGGGATAGACTTTTAACTAATTTCACATACTAATATATGTTAGTTATTTCAGCTTCAGAGAGCTCTTAAACCTGTCAAAAAGGCTGATATTTCAGTCAACATTATATAAAGCAAATATATTTTTTATTTTGCAACCACAAAAAACACCCTTCTTATTTTTAAGACATAAAAAGCACATAGCTCATTCTGGAAAAAAAATATGACATGTGTGTTAGTTGTGGTTTGCGAGCTATAGCTTATCAAATTTACTAAGATATAAACTTAAAAAATTCACTTTGAGTGTGTAATAAAAAATTTCTGTCAGATTTAATGATATTTTTATATATTATTTGCAAAGAGCAGAAATTTTCCTTTATTTTGACACCAAAATAAGCCTAATTGGTTACAAAATAAGTGAAATAAAAGAAATTTTCTTAAATGGACACAGCACATATGATAGCCAAAATAACACAAAAATCGAAATTTTCTCCCGGACCCAAATTGAAATCTTAAATGTGACATTGCCTCATACATGGTTGCCGAAGTCCTTGAATTTTTTTAGCAAGTAGGGGCCCTTGAAAAGTACTTGAAAACTGCCAAAAATGTGGTTAGTCTTTGAATTTTTCTCAAAAATCTTTTTTAATTTTGGCAAAAGAAAAAAAAGGGGTATTTCTCCTTATTTCCAGAACAAAACCAGTAATGCTTTGGACATGCCCCCTTCTTCCCTCGCCCACTGAGCATGGCTAATATAAGGGATGCAAAAAGGGTAGCTTTTGATGGCAGTGTGTTAAGTTGAAAAGAACAATATAATTAAACACTCTAATTTCAGTGTTATGCTTATAATGTCTTGCATTTTTAATTTTTATGTATATTGCGATTGACAATGTAAGGTCCTTGAAATTCATCAGGACAAAATAGTGGGAACCATGCTCATAATCATGCTTCATGATCATACAATCTCCAAAATTTTAAAGCCATTTATGATGAAAAGTAGCCAAATTATAGCTTAATTAAGCAGTGAAATTGCAAGACCAGCAACAACGAAAAAAGTTTAGTTATTCTCAAAGCTGTGGTTGTACTTAAAATTGTTGTAATTGGATACCAGCTATGATCTTGCTGGATTCGTTTCGGATCGTAAATCCGAAGAAAGATACGATTTCTTTTTCATTAATTTACTATTTTATCACACAAATAAAATTGTTAAATATTCCCCCCCCCACACTTTTTGGGAAGCTGACCAAGCCCTTGCTATAATCTAGCCCTGAGTTTCCACACCCTTGACATAGATTCTCCCTTCCTTTCTACATGTCCAAGCCATCTTTTCCTTATTTCTATCACTCATAGTCTCCATATAAAGGTTATATTTCCCTGTTTTTCCTAATTCTCCATGCATTTTCTTTTCTGTTCAGTCCTTTTATAAATTTTTTCTCTTTTAACCCTAGAACGTATAGGTGGGAAAATAAAACTTGCCAGGATAGGTGAGGTACAAAGAAGCTTTAACCTTTAATTAGCTGAACAACATTCAAATTGAACATTATTTATGCAAATATTCATTAAACATGTGTCTTCCATTTCAGTGTTATACTTTTTTCTCTTGTCACTGACCTCTCACAATCAACTTTTCAGTCATCGTGATGACATTGGAAGCATAGCATTGCTTAACGGTCTGGACATATTGGCAATTATGAGGCAATTGGCACACTGCAAGGCAGTTTTCTTATCCTTTGCTCTCGGACGGAACAAGTATCTCCTTTTGCTTCCTCCAGGTTGAGGTGGCTGTTGCTTGGACCAGCCATTGGAAGAAATGTGCACTAGATTAATTCAGTTCAATACCAGTATAGGTGGGGTACACGGAACCCCAAATCACGTAATTTACGGGAGCTGGCAATCTGCACAGCCTACTTCGGCGAGATCTCCATGAAAAACGAAATTACATGGAGGTGCTAATAGGCCTGTGAGATGTTACATTTTTGACATCGCGATGTGTGACGATACATTACAATGTTAACCATGGCATTAAGCAGAGGGAAGCGTGCCTCCTTAACAAAAATAACATAGATTCATACAGAGAAATGAGAACAGGTTGGTGTCCTGAAAAATATTAAGCATTCATGTTATTTTAACGTTCATAAAATATTGTTAATGTGGAAAAATAGACAAAAATTCACCCACAATCAAATATCCATTTCTTTGCCCTGCACTTCCATGTAACAATATTTTTTTTTTAAACATATAAAATATTTTATTACTTGGAATTTTTAATAATCTTTGGTTAGATCCAGTATTATGGTACCACCAGCAGTTTGGGTGATAACATACTGGGATTGGCTTCCCTGCTGCTGAGTTTCTAGTAACCCTTGCAATAGCTTCTCTCCAGATACTGTATGTTGTTACAAATGCACAGTAGATATTTACATAGGCATAGGGCTATATGGGCCAGTGGGACCCTAGCCCTTCAATGATTTGAAATAAATTACAATTTTACATATATATTGCAATGTATAAATGTTCATAATATGTGCTTAGCATCCCCTTCCCCAATAATTTTGAAAACTCCATGTTGATGGATACTTACATCTACGAAATTATAATCAGGAAGATGGGGGCTCCGGCCCCCACTCTACATGGCCCTGACATGAGGCATTTCAAGTGCCCTCATGTATAGTTAAAAACCAATATTTTTTCTCAAAAAAGTTTGTCAATGATGTATTTGTATTTAACTAAATTTATTTACAATTTTTTCATCCCCCTTGCGACCCCAAGGTAATTTTTTGTGATCCCATTTGGGGTCACGACCCATAGTTTGAATACCACTGCTGTATAGGGTTAACAATGACCACCTGTTTTGTTTATTTCTTGTAGTTTCTTTCAATTTTCTATTTCTCTTCTTGTTATATTCATTTTTTTCTTTGTATCTTTTTTATTTTTCTGCAGATGGGTATTTTCAAGTTTGAAATACTAAAAACTTAAAAAGAATTTGGAGCAGACAAAATATTTCCAGTCATTTTAAAACCATGTGGTTGGAAGGGTTGAAAAACATTTGTTTAAAATACATGGTCAAGTTATTTACTTCCAATTCCAAACATATAATTTCAAGTTAACATATAAAATCAAGTCGCTTATTATTTTGCATAAAAAAAAAATCATACAACTTGATTGAAACTTTTCAAAGTGCAGCTTCAAAATACTATCAGTAGAAAGTCATCTTTTTTAGTTACACAATATTTCTTACTTATATTTTATGTATAAATTAATAGATTGCAAAGACTAATCTCAAGTCATTGGTCTTAGAAAAAGTACTTTTCTTTTTAAAATAACTGTGAATTAAAATAGTAGTCCTCAATGTCAGTTACCGGTTTCTTTCCTAAAAAAGCAATACTCACGATTTTTTTTTTAAAATTGATTATTAACATCTAATGAATACAAAATAAATGAATTTTCAAAAGCCTGCATGAACTATTTACTTTCTGAGTAGGAAAGTTTGAATTTTTTGGTAAGGTTCATTAAAAATCAATACCCTTCGCAACATTTTATGTGACTCTTTTAACCACGAAAGTATTTTTAACTTTTTGTTTAATATTTTTTTTTTACCCCCCCCATCTCATATGATTTTTTATATCGTTTCGTTCAGTACGTTTAATACATTACTTTCAATGTTTTTACCATTTTAGCTTTATTTTTATTTTAAAACCGTGTGTACGTTCTTACCTTGTTTGGCATAGATTGACCCTTGTCCTTTCACCACAAAAATACACCCAACCAGCCATTAAAACATAAATCCCTGTCGACATAAATTTGATTTGGTATACTGTTGAATAGTATAATCAATGTATAAACCCAATCTAACGTTTTAAAAATGAATAACTACGCAAAAGTCTTTCAGTTATTGAAGTCGATGGTCAATGATTCTGCACATGAAGGGGGCTTCCCTGACTTTTCCAGGTGCATAGGAACCTTGTAACAATGCCATTACCTCCAAAAAACCTAATTTCAAGATTTTGCAACCTTACGGAGTATTTAAAATGATCTGTAAGGTTAAAAAGGGAGACTTATGGAGATAATGACATGATTGTTCATGTAAGACCTTTTGAAATAATTATATATGAAATTATCATAGTAATAATTCGTTAAGTTGCATTGGTAACCGTTTTGGCAGGAAAGCATGACTGCCTTCTTCAGAAGGAATATGTGACCTGAACAATGCAAATAATTTCCTTACAAAACGATCGTCAATTACTTAATGAATTACATAACGGTGTCAGTTTTGTGCTTACTTAATTGGATCACGTTTATGTGCAGTGTATTGTTTTTTATTCATATAGTTTTTGGTTTAAATCAAATTTTCCTTAATCTCGAATTTAATAAAATACATAATTTTTTTGCAATGATTTTTTTTTAATAACTTTCATAATATTCTAAATTCATCTATGAATATGCATTGAACAGATAAAAGGAAATTACAAGACATTTTTTGCAACATTTTTATTCAAATTATTTGTATATAATCAAATTTTTATTGCCTTACACGGTAAGAAACCTTAGACAAAATTACCATAATCATAATGTAAAAAAAGATTCAATCATTTATTAATGCAGCTAAACAAGCTTTGCTGATCCAAAACTATTGTCTTTATTGTTGCGGTGTTTCTGCAACATTTATCACTTCCTTTGGACATACATCTTTAAGAACTCTATAAGAGTACGTGTCGGCCTCCCTACAAAAAAGCAAAATACAAAAATTAATCTAGAAATCATGATAATATAAATTAAGTTGTATTTATTCTAAACTAGCAAGTTCTCGATCCTTTTCAACTTTTGCACACCCATTTAAAGATAGAGTAAAAACACAGAATTGTTAGATTAACTCCCAGACCAGAACTTGGATTATAAATACAGCGAAACCTCGATATTATGTCCAAGTATAATACATTTTCCCCTCATTTTGGAAGTCTCTGTTTTTATACAAAGCCAAAAAATAAGAAGTCAATTGAAAAGAATGACATTCACACTTTGTGTTTTTCCACATTGTACGTCTTTCTCCTGTTTTTGAAGGTACCCAGGAAAACACAAAATCAAGGTGTCACTGGATTTATTACTCTGATTTGTAAAAAATCAATTTTCCAATACAAACAAAACAAAATACATATTTAAACATACAAATATAGGGATACATGGGATTGAGAACTATAAGTATAAAGGATGAAGTTAAACAGAGGAATGGACATTTTTAGAAGTGTTAATTGATGGCAAATTGAATTGGAACAAACACGTAGAAACAGTATGTAAAAAAATGGGTGGAGGAGCAGGAACTATATCCAGACTCATGGACAAAATACCAGTGGATATCTCAATAAACCTTTATTATGCATTAGTAAACAGTCATTAAATATATGTAAATTGTGTTTGGGGAAATATGGGAACTAGTAAAAATAAGATAGTACAGTCAATTATGGATAGAGCACTTACAATTACAACAAATATATCAAATCAGCAAAGAGAAGAAATAAAAAATATAGAACACTTAATGCTGTTGAAATGCATGAATTAAATATTTTGAAAGTAATACATGAACAAAAGCAAATGGGTAAACATACTAATACAATAATTTGAAAAGAAAGAGTAAATGTTAAAACTACAAGACTAATGAAGAAATATGAACCTATTAAAATAAGGACTAGAATGGGAGAAAGATAAATTTTTATGGTATTAAATACTGGAACCGGCGGCCGGAGTCATTGCAAAATTGCAGAAATATTTTTAGATTTAAATCTCTTGTAAAAACACGTATTTTAACTAGAATAAATTAACTACAGGTGTAACCTTAGAAATACAGGAGTTAAGGTATGTTTTTATGCATTTCCCATCATGCCATTCATGTCTTCAATAGATATTCCTTTATAAATGAATGATGAATGGAATCTATTGCGAGCGATTATATAAGCATGGAAATAAATTATGTATATATATCTGTATCTTTTAAGAACAAGGGACAATTTGAAAGTTTCTAAGAAAAATCTCTTAATTTCGAGAAATTTTGTATCATACATATAGCACTGAAAGAAATAATTTCCGTGATTTAAATTTTCCCTTCATATGTAAGAAATTCTTGCATTTTTTAATGTATAATGATATTTTGGACATTATCTCTTGTTCCAAGATATATATATAATGAATAAAAAAATTACATGAATTAACAGATCTAGGCTTGACCCCCTCCCCACCATTAATAATGCCATATTCAGAGTCCAGGAGTTGCCAGAGATCAACTTACGTTAAACAGACTATAACACTGGTCTTTCAGTAGTAACAATTGTTATTCAACTAATGAACTTTCTACTGATTAAAACTATTTTAAAAGTAATAAACAGAACTTAGTATAACCTTTCATATTTAAATTTAATTTATATAAAATTTATTCATCTACATTCAGTAGATCATTGCCAATTGAAAACTGCTGCTTTAACTGTACGTGATTTAAAAAAAAAAAACACAGAAAATACAAATTTGCTATTAAAACTTGAACTCCGTACCTGACATTCCTTTGGCGAGATATGGAAGTTCTCCATTATGCTCCATAACGCCAGCCATGTCAATGTGAATCCACTTGCAGTCGCCAACAAATTCCTGTGAAAAGGGGAATAATATTTTTCCTTGATATTTATGCATCTTCAGACAGTCAAAATCGTTTTATCCCTCTAGAACCTCATTAGAATGAGATGGGCCACAGTGACATAAAATGTTTTCTCTTAATACTTTTGGATCTCCCATCAACTTTCAAAATTCATGAAACGTAGTAGGCACTCACCTTTAAAAATGCAGCAGCCGTACATGAGGAACCATCGGGACCGCCACATTGAATGTTATTCAAATCTGCCATTTTTGAGGAATCTTTCATAACCTTTGTAAAGTACTTAAATACGGGCATTGGCCAAATTCTATCACCAGTTTCATAACTAGCCTGTGAAAAAATAGATTACATGAACAAATGCAATATTAAAAATGCATAATTTAAAAAATTCTTTGTATTGCAAACGCAACAAAAGTCATGTTGCAAGGAAGATCTGAACTTCCGTTGATTAATGAATTAATCGCTGGAGAACGGAATACAGTGTAACAAACCAGAATGCACTATACCAGATAATCGGATGTCAAACCTGGAATTTCATCAATGTAAAGACCTGAGTCACCACTGCAGGGTCTAGCGTAGGAATCCGCAAACTTTTCAGAGTACTGTGCTAAAATAATACTGCAGATTCATTCCGTGTGCCAGCGAAACCACTCAAATTTTGTCGCATGTCAGTCACCATCCACTTATTAATGCAATTTAAATGGTTTTTTGTATGTTTCACATTCGTTAAAAGGATGGGTTTTCTTGAAAATGGCCAACTGGGTGAATTTTTATGGCACAAAGGGTTATTCAGCTCCTCACGAGGCATTTTCGTTAAAATGTCCTTGCACATTTAACATACAATTTATTACAGTTTGTTAAACTGTATTGTTAATACAACACTCAAACAGCATTACCCTTTTGTTTTATGAGAGCATATTTTCTACTTCAGAGAATTTAAAAACGGATATGAATTTTTCATTGTTCTTTACAGCGGACATCTTGGCAATATTAATTACTGATAACACTGAACTTATCACGAGCCTACGTGAAATGATTGAAAGAGTGAAAAAAAAGTTCTGGATGGAAATAGAATTAGAGATCATTCAAGGTTCAAGAAGTCAGTCTGTCTGCAAATTTACGGCTTTGTGCGCTTTATCCCCACAAATATCTAACAATATTCCTCTTCACATAAAAGGTGTGAAAACAAATGAATTTATCTGAAAGTAAATAAAATACTTTTTATAATTTCAACGACACTGATTTTTTTTTTTTAAATTACTCCATGTGTCATAAAAATAGGCTCAGACGCTGTAAGTTGCCAAATCCTACTACATAAATCTTTATGAGGTCGCTGCCTGGTAAATTCTTTTTTATAAGACAAAGGCCCGGTCCCAACAAATGTATTCATGATTACCTTTTCACGTTTTCTTAAGGTCTGTGCATTAAACTGTCATAAGTCTGAATAAATAATTATGGCACAGTCAAAAAAATACATCAGTGCATTAAACTGTCATCAGTCTGAATAAATAATTATGGCACAGTCATAAAAATACATCAGTGCATTCTTGTTAATATACACATTGCTGATAGGTCACTGGCAGTTGCAACATACAACACGTATGTTAATTCGTTCTATTTTAAGAACAGAGGATGTACCGCACATTAATTGTAATCGTCTTATATAGGCACTTATGACTGGTACCCTTCCTCTAAGGCTATAAGATTTCAACGTCTGAAATTTCTGGATCATTCACGAGTACTCACATATTTAAAAATACATGACCTGATCACTGTCATTTTCTGTACAGATGTTATTTGGGTGTCCTGTGTCTGAGCTTTCCGATGAATTTGCGATTATTATTTTCCTCAGAATATTTTCATAAAATATTTATTCACAAAATGCGTACAGAACTAAAATGACAAATTCCTAGAGAATCTCTTACTGCCTCGTATAATTAATTAATGCCACGTCCTGGTAGTTGAGCAACACTAGTTTAGAGAAACAAATGCTGGACTACGAATCATTAAAAAAGTCAAGCATTTGATACCATTAGTGTCCAAATTGGGGTTCTCTGCACAGTAAATAAATGAGTCACTCGATTAATAATATAATATACACATATAATATAATTATAATATAATGTGTTATATTATATATATATAATATAACACAATAGGCACAATTTTTGAGTTGTATTATATTATCCATCGAGTGTTTAGCACAGTGAGTCGATCTACTATTACGTTAAAATGAGTTGCTTCTACTAATTTGTAAGATATTGTTTTAAGAGAGAAGGGCCCATCCCTTCCACACAGTTGAAGTAACACAATGATACAATAATGCTGAAAAGAAGCTTCTCTCTAACAAACTCAACATCTCATTGTTGGCAAAAGCATAGCCCATTCAACCACTAATAAAAAACTAAATAAATGGAACAGGTTTTGATATCGTTAAATTAGAAATATCGTAATCTTAAAGAAATTGGCAGTTAAAAGATATTCAATTTCAGCTAAAATTGTTTGTTCGCTTGGGTATTCATAAAGTAGCATTCTTTCCATTTATATACACACAGTATTTTAGTTTAAAGGCATGAAACTTTATCCAAATTAAAACTTACTTTCCGAAGAAGTTCTAGAACCTCTGGTGCATTGGTGAATGCGCCAGATGCAGTGGATCCCAGTGCAATCTTCATGGCACCTAGAATCATAAAATTGAATTTCATTGTTAGTATTTTTTATTTTATTTTTTACCCTACAGTTTTTGAGCAATCCGAAACTTCAGTTGCCAAGCAGAGCTGCCGTGTGGGTAAGAGGCACCTTTGCACAAAATTGGATTTCAGCATCTCCATAAAATGGAATTTGCAAATGGAAAATAATTTAATGAAACTTTTATTACTTGAATATACAATATGTAGGTATACTTTACAATGTCAAAAAAAAAAATCTAACTTTTGATTTAATTATTTATACATTTAGCAATTTATCTCAATACATTGTATAAAAATTTACTATTTTGTCATCTTGAAATGGTGTCCCTCCTGGTTACACACCTTTGTACGAGGCACAACTTGCCCAACTGCCAAGAGAGGCAACCTCTGGACTGGGCAAAAACAAAGAAAAAAGTGTGTATGATCTGTGATACCACTGGCAGTTGAAACCAGGCTGATTAGAAGGGTACACATGACACAACCATAATGTTTTTAAACTTTCATTACCTATACTACCGATATAAATGCCTTTAGTTGCTTAGAAAGTACGATATATCGTTCAACCTCCCCCCCCTCCATATAATTCATTTACTTTGCAAGGCAACATATCACTCATATATACACCTTAAGACTATCATCAATTAATATCATCGCTATTGTTTATATAGGACACAAAAGAAACACTTGACGGTTAAAAAAAAAAAAAAAGACATTTCAAGAAAAATCATAAATTGTTATTCTATCAGAGTTACATTTCTCCTTTTATGGACAAATCAATCCTGCTTTTGTCGCAATATCATCCATTATGGGTCTTAATAGTACCACCAATACTTTCTGCACTTTGGAGCTCATTTTGCATTAGTCTGTACAGCATCATATTTTATCAGTAGAGGAGTTTATGAAGAAGTCTGTAACAACAAAACCAAGAACAGGATTTATGGGCTCCCATGTAATTTAGCAGATGGGGGCCCCAACCATTATTCAAGAGCTAATGCACTATCAAGATTGTATTTTTTTTTTTAAATAGTTAAAGGAAAAAGAAAATATTTCGAGCTGGGCATTTGCAACCCTCTATCCTGCTGTATAATGTAATTTTTGACTTCACATTGGTCGACCTGATGTCTCTAGTTGCTATACCAGTATTACAACTAGCTGTGCTTTATAATGAGTGTGAAAATGGCATCAAGAAGAAACTGTAATTAAACTGAGAAAAAGACGGCATATTTTTCGGGGCATGCTTATTCATTAGGCCAGTATCAATGAGCTGAAAGCATCTGGAAAATTCTGGAGTATATGTCAAATGGCAGGTTATACCATCGTTCCGAGCCCAACAAAATGGATGTATTCATTGCAATTACGGTTACTGTCATTTTCAAGAGAAAGTGCTTTACAATTAGTTTTTCATAAAAGGAGGAATACATCTATGCAAGTCAATAAACATTTACGACCTGCTCTGAAATGTTTACTTGAAACCTTAATACACTTCTGGGGTACACCCAGTAGATCAAGTATGGTTATGGCGCAAGAGCATCTGGGCTATACTGCGCCAACAATAGCATGGTTATACACTATAAAACAACTGAATTAGACACACCCATCTAGTATCGTGTGGCACCATCTTTCAGCTTGATAACTGTAGCGATTCATCTCGGCATGAATTCGACAAGACACTGGAAGCATTGGGAAGCCACACAAATCCACAACCCCTGAAGAATCTACCACAGTTCATGAAGATTTGATGGAGGGGGGGGCTCGAACATCTTTATTGATGGCATCCTAGATGTGCTTGATGAAGTCAAGTGACCATGCGTCCAAGAAATGGAAGTTCACATCTAAGGAGTTTAACCATTTGGATACGAGATTTGGGAGCCATGGCATGGTGCAATGTCTTGTTGAAGGAAGGGGTTCCTGGGGGGATGTTGAAGACGAATGAACGGGAGCATATGGCCATCAAGGATATCCTGGTAACTTGAAATGTGAGGGATGATATCCTCACCAAGGTTGTAGCCAGGATTTTATTTTGAGGGATTCAAAAATTTTTACAGCATGCAAGGCCGTAGCCAAGTCCCATTAAAAATTTAGTTTCCAGAGGGGGGGAGATTGGTCCGCGTAAGATTCCCCCCCTTGGTACGGGCATGATCCTCACCCCTTTTATTGCCAAATTGCTACTTCAATTTACAGACTCAACCACAGTGCCAAATGTGTATAATGCCAGCTGTCTCCAATCCAATTGCTCTTCAATGGCAATATCATTTTTCAAATTATTATTATTATTCTCAATTATTAATTAAATTTTCAAAAAGTGGTAACTACACACCTGTTAAGGTGGCAACATCGATAATAAAGGCCGGTTTGAAAGTTTGAGCATATGACAGTGCATCAGCTAAAATAAGACGTCCTTCGGCATCTGTATTGTCAATCTGCAGAAAAGAACCAAGATTTACTTTTGCCTTACATGCACACAAGTGACACATTTTAAACAAATATATTTCACTTAAAAAATAACGTAACAAAAACAAGAGTAGTTGACACGAGTAGCCTCCCACATTTTTTATCGATTGGCAGTGCCACTGTACACAACCGCCAGTAGCATGAAAATGGCAACACTCCCTGTTCACCAGGAGTCAACCAGAGTGAACGGGGAGTGTTTACTTACGGTTGATTGCTGATGAAGAACAGCAATGCCTGTCTAATGCGGTATCATAGGCATTCACATCTACCCAATGCCTGTCTAATGCGGTATCATAGGCATTCCCATCTACCCAAGATCTAAAGCTACACTTCACAACATCGTGACTATTTCAAGTTAGCTGAAGTTTATGGCCACAAGTACAGCAAAGGTCATGCTACATCAACTAACTTTAACAAGTTGTTAGACTGAACTGTTCTCTCTCGTACATGTTGCATATATCACAATGTTATACAAATATTTTTTCGATGTTGTACGAGTGCAATGATCATGCTACATTGTGACCTACAGTTTTCAGAGGAATCCAAACCTATTAAGACCTAAGAAACCAACCCCAGGACCACAATGAACAGTTTCTTGGTAAGTATTCTATTTTGACACTATTGGGAGTCGAACCCGAGTTAATGGCACGTTGGGCGAGTGCGTTACCATAATTTTGCCGTGGAGCCCTTATATAAATATCATGACAGGATATATGCCCATGGGTGCCACTAGGGTGCTTAGGCCAAAACTGAAATTCGAGGTACACTAAGGGTACCAAAAAGAGAGAACTGTAAGAAACAAAAACCCAACTATCTCTCCAGGTTTTTAAAAGATCCAAAACACAGATTTCTGTCCTCAGGACGGAAGAATGGCACCCATGGATATGCAAAAAAGTAATTTCAATTTTGCATTTCAAAACAACTTAAGCTATTTGAAACTGGTCCAAGGATGGACTCAAAAAACATTTTCAAGGAAGGGTGGTGGACATGAAGGATGAGGGTGAAAGTCAATGTAGAGACCTGTAAGTTTAAATATGTTTTTCTCCTGTGAGTGCACACACCATTATACCCCCCCCCCTCCCATTGAACTAACCCAATAGTTTTTCTGATTATGATGTCACTTATGACTACATACCAGATGCCTATAATCACTATAAACTAATACAGATGGCAATAAGATAATAAGGAGATTATGAAAATTGATGATTACAATAGTATGAGTGCTTATCACTGCAGTTGTGCAGTAATGAACACCTTAACTGATGACAATTATACACATCGAGAACTATTGATGACAAAGGGTTGATGGCAATAATCAGTGTTAACCACAACTGATGATAATAGCTAAAGGACTCATATTAGTAATAGGTTACCTGAATTGATTTTCCGTTCATAGCGACTACCACATCCCCTGGTTTGGTAGCTCTACAACCAGGCATATTTTCGCAAAGTGGTACAAGCCCTGATAAAAGCAAATAAAATGATAACAATTATACAACACTGACTAAAATTGTACCATCCAACATCAACTCACAATTTTAATTAACTTTTTTTTCGTGTTTGCACCAATTAAGGTACACATTTTTTCATCTGACGTTGCTACACTGTTAAAGTTAACATACGTACCAATTATGTTCAGTTTCAACTTTAGAGTAGCAGCAGCTAAAATTGTCGACGAAATAACGGCACCGCCACCCATGTCCGACCTCATCTTGTCCATGTTTTTACTTCCCTTCAAAGATATTCCACCACTAAACATTTTAACAAAGTGTTAATTACTTTGTATATTATAAAAATGCAAGTAATACATAAAATAAACTATTTCAAATAAATATATAACAAATAAATAATGTACAACGACAACAAAAAAATTCAACTGCAGTTGCCTGGGGGTTTTTTTTTTTCATAAAAATCTACTAAGAATCAAATTAAACATGGCTATGAGGGGTGGCCAGCAAAATTGCTGGCAAAAATCCAAGCATATTTCAAGGATTATTCCTGAAATTTTCAACTATCTCCTTCCCATGACCAATTACCATTTTCCTCCGAAAAAACCTCTCCCCTAGACTCAGAACCAATCCTTCTAGGTACGAAAGTAAAAAAGCACATTTTAGAACACGACTGACCAAAAACTTAACCCAGACAAACTTCTCCATTTGATCTTTGATGGTCTGAGCTTCTTATAGAATTTGGGCTCTCTTGCTTCTAGCTCTTGTACAAGCCATTCACTCAGTTTCCTTTTTTTCAACAATGGTGAGAAACGTATCGCCAACTCAACAACAACAATAAAACTTTGGTGAATAGAACTGGCATCAGATTATCAATCTATATCTTAGAAACTTTTCATTAGTCAGTTGTTCTCTACGCTTCATATCGAAAGCATGTGTGTATAAGCTCTGTTGCCTGACGTAAGTTATTAAATTATGTGTATTATTCAAACCTGTATTTATTTTTTGTGCGATTATAGGTGATAGTAATCACCTATACAACATTTCATTGAACTGGCATTGCACTTGGTCGACAAAAATGCTAATTCTGACAGGGTTCATATATATTTCCTTACACGAAATTTAAGGACCAGAAATAAAAATAGATTAAAGACCTATCAGCAAACAGAAATCAATGTTTTAGTTTTGCATCACAAAAACAGCAAGGGTCATACCATGCTGGCACCTAGTTTTCACAGAAATCCAAACCTATTAAAATCACTAAAACTAACCTCTGAACTATGGTGAACAGTTGGTGGATAAGCATTCTTTTTTGATGCAATTGGAAGTCAAACCCGGGATAACCACACGATAGGCGAACATGTTACCACTTCACCACCGCAGAGCCAAACGAGAATTTAATGAATCATAGATAATCTATGCAACTGACTTCATATTTATAATATTATTTTAAGAATAAAATAAAAGTTAGAATATATATTATAATTAAACATAATCTTAGAATGAACAATTATGAAACAAGAAGAATTGAGAAAAGTAGTTCTTTGAAAGTGATCAAGTGGTTAGCTTTAAACAAGAAACAGTAACCTTCCCCGTAATATGCGACTTATGCAAATTTGCAGTTACGTAATAGATCTCGAAAATTACAACTACTACAACAAAATTGTAACTACGGCAAATCACAGCAAATATGATGAATAGTAACAGGCAGTGAGTTTTAGGCAAGTGGCCAAAAGCTGTAACATTCAAACTGAAATCTACCAAATAAAAATTAGGACTATGTAAACAATTCCTCCTTTCTCCGACCCGTATTTCTTACAATCAAAAAGCGAAAAGTTAAAAAAAAATGTAGTAGGAGGAGCCCTTTCACCAAATCGAATATCTCTCGATCAGTGGGACAGATCGCTATCATAAACCATGTGATGACAATTGCAGAATTTCAGGTAACAGCCTGATATATATATATATATATATTAAAAAAATCCACAAAGTGCCACTAACGGATGCTATCATTTCTTTTCCTACTTTTTGAGAGTTCTGCCTCTGTTCCATAGTGGACCACCATATCAATCGCTGACTCATGCTTGTTTGTGAACTCTATGATGTAAGAACACCAAGGGTCATGCTGTGACGGGATCTGCAGTTTTCTGAGGATTCCAAAGCCCATAAGACATGGGGAACCAACCCCACACTACAGTGAAAAACTGGATGGCAAGCTTTTTTTTTTTTCTTTTTTTGACGAGTGAGTAGGATGAATGTAATGATTAACTATTTAATTACTGGAAGTAAAACGACTCACTGTTCTGAATATGTCATAAAACTTGGCAAAATAACACAATGGGAACAGTTTTCAAAAACTGTGCCCATTGTGTTATTTTACCAAGTTTTGTGATATTTAATTATTAATTAACAATAGTTGAGCAATTAGACATAATTATTGAACACATAATCAAGTAACCATTAGACAGTTCGATTAAAGATAACTAAATTATTAGACAATTAACCAGGTAAATAGGTAAGTGCTATTAGTGAAACAGCATTCACACATCGAAAAATAAAATTTACCTATCGAATGTAATGCCCTTTCCGACTAACAAAACCGGGGGATCTGTCTCTGCACCAGCATGATAATGCATCTCAAGAAACATAGGTGGTTCCTCCGAACCGCTCGACACACTAAGGAAAGCACCCATTTTCTTTTCCTCTGCCCAACTTTTTGACCTGTAGTAGAAATACAAGGTTTTATTTTTTTTTTTTTTTAAATTTTAAAGCTCTGAAACTGGCCAAATAATTAGGACCATGAATCAAAGTAATCAGGTTGTTTCAAAGCCTAGAAGGAAGAACTCTGCAGCAAATCTTACCTTGCTTCAAGTTCAATGTTTAAATTTTTAGATCGATTTGCTACTCGATCAATAAACGCTCTGGGTGTTAATATATTCGCTGGTGCTTCCATTAGCGACATGGCAAACTGTTGAGCATCAGCTTTAATGACTCCAAGATCCCACGCCGAGTTTCTAAAAACGATAATTATAAACTATGAGAATAAAAACCCAAAGAAACGAAAGTTGTAACTAATGAGAATTTGGCCAATAGGTGACAGTACTAATCACAAGCTTAGAGAACTGTGTGCATCATTAACACCCATGTCATGCGACTTATCTATGGGCGTGGACTGTGGGAAAATTTGGTGGTTGTTCAGTCTTAAACTGATTAAGTGTATTCTCAGAACAATAGATGGTGCTACAAATTGGGCAATTTTATTTGTTCT
>QLNU02014176.1:133760536-133778153 GCA_006491805.2 Dysdera silvatica
GATGTTTAAAATCTCTCAAAAACTTAATGTTGACATTTGGTCCGAATAATTTCGAGAACCAGTATGTGGATTCAGCTGCCAACTGAAGTTGAGAAATGAGAAGATGGATGTGTCTACCTCAATGGTGTGCTCATGTTATTTGTATTTTATTCTTTTGGGCTTAAGAATAAAAAGTGCTTTATAAAGTGTGTATAATATGCATAGGACTCAAGAAGATCACGAACCCATCTTCTCCCCATAACTTTACGGGCACCTTCTTTTTCCTTGATGCAGGATCTTTCAGTTCATCGTACGAAAACAAAACTAAGTTGGCAGCCTCTGCCGCACCTATAATCAAATAGATGAAATTAAAATAAATCAATCAAAACACTAATAGGCAATATAAGCAATGGAATTTTGAAGTCCAGATTAAATGAGAAGCCTACAAAATACATGGATAAATTTTAATAGCCATTAAAGTGAATCAGGGTTGGGGGTTTTGGATAGGATATGTGTCTGAAACTAGATTTTTACCGTCCAAAACTGTCTAAAAATATGAAAAGCATATGAAAGCCAGTAGATTTTCCTAAAATTATATAGATTAAAATAAAAAACGAAAGCAGACTAATACAAAAACTTTTTTTTATATATATATATATATTACAGAAAGAGAGAATGTGTTAGTTTGTTTTCAATTTTAAATATTGCTATTAGGTGGCTGTCGCAAGAAGCTAAATATTTTGTGTTTGAAACCAATAAATATACACCATAAAAATTTCAAAATCAAATTAGAAAGTTGTGTTTTCAATAAGAAAAAAAAGGTAATTTAAAACTATAATGGAAAAAATATCCAGTTTAGGAAATAGTTTCATTTACAGATGATACAAGAGTGATACTGTTACTAATTAATAACATTTAAAAGAATATAACATTGATGGTTTTGTTTTAAACAGAAATTCTTCTTTATAGTTGTTTATATAATAATTTCTATGTCTTTAATTGTTGTTTATACAATCATGTCTTTGTCATTTCTTTGTACAAATCTATCATCTTCATATACAATACGAATAAAAAATATCAAACTTCACCTAAAAAGTGCGATTTTTGGACTTTAAATATTAATAAAAAGATTTATGTGCTATTCACAAAAAAACAAACAGATTTTATATTCTTAATAAGACATTTCAGGACTACCATCTGTGATAAGTCTTGTCTCAAAGTGCGAGCTTCCACAAAAGTGGTTCCCCACCCTTGTAAATTAATTTAATATGATTGTTATGTATGCATAAAATATTAAAATTTTACGTCTTTTCGTTGAATTTTTAAAATGCAATGTCTTAAAACATACTTTCTGCATCACCACAGTCATCGACGAATACATCAGTAGCTCCGGCCGCGACCAGTGACTCAACTCCACCTAAAACAGACGGGAATCATTTCATGCTATAAAATTTATGAATATTAATATGGTACAGAAATGTACAGATGTGATGCACATGTAAAGTAAATCCAATGAATATGGAAACATTGAAAACAAAAAATGTAAAGTGCAATGACTACAGTGATGAACCCCTCCCCACCCCAAATTAAATTTTGATTGTCAAAAACTAAAATATCATATATACAATAAAACGTCTGCAGTAGTGATCATTCTTCAGATATGGTTGTTACTTATAGGTGTAACATTAAAAAAAAATTAATAAATAAAATTAAAACAAAGACATGAAGAGTGCTCTTAACTGTACCAATCTTCATTTATTTTAATTTACATTAAAAAAAAAAAAATCAGTGATTTACTATTGCTTTGCTTTTTTTTTATGGCAAATGCATTTTTTAAAAGAAACAACATCTACCGTTTTTCGGCACAATCCATTATTACTTTAATCTGAAGCAAAATTTTGGATTTCCGAAATGTGTGTACGAACATTGGATACATGTTTTGATATTAGAATTTTTTAGTAGTTTCACTCTTTTTTCAGCCTTCACTTCATCACTTTTTGCCTCTTTACTCACATCTTCTACCAATTCCTGGTTGAGTTCTATTTGACCCAGCAATGACAATGACTCGAATGAGATGCTAAAGTGTTACCTGGAAAAACTTAAGGGGCTAGTTAAATTACGGGAAAATCTGACAAATTACTTTGCATAGTTAATACGATGAATTTAAAATAAATTTGAAAACCGCATGTGGGTGGATGTTAAAATGTTTTCCATGGTGTTCATGGGTGACTGTTGTTTGCATGTACAGATTTACCGCTTTTGCCTCCCCTAGGCTATTTCTTACCACCCCGTGTTAATTTTTGCCTACCCAAGTCTACTTTTATTCCACCCCTTCCTACCCATCTGCACCCTCCACCCCAATCAGTTGTAGGAACATAAAAATTGTTACATTCAATATACGCCAAAAACTTTCGTATTTGACAATAAATATGTTGAAAAACAAACTCATAAATTGAAACATAAACATTAAACAATATTAACTTATATTGAAGTATTATTTCTTTTTGGTATATAATAAATCAAATTCAATTTTATTGAAATAAATTTTAATTTTAGCAAAAAATAAAAGCCTATCGAACACTGGTATTTAAATGGAAAGCATGACGTCTAGCTTTCTTCTCGGCAAAACATCTGATTATATCATATGGTATTAAATTTTTTATATCAAACTTAATACACAAAATTTTGCCGCCCCAGTCTATAGCCTATTGGGAAATACAGCACTGGTTGTTTGTAATCCACTGTTCAGAGGTTAGATCAAATGTTAATCGTATGCAATATGTTTAGTTCCATTACGATATGGCAGTTCTTCAAACTTACATGTGTTTCGAGGTAAAAACTTATTAGCGGTAAAACATCCTTGTAGGTTTTACTGCTAGTTTTTATCACATAATATATATAATGTATAGCCCTGTACCGTTTTCCCTCCCTTATAAACTTTCCAAGTATGCTGTTGGGATATCCACCATTATAACGGTAAACAGATGCTTCTGGCAATTGTTTCTGAAAGGAGTGTGTGAGTGGATTATGCAAGAAGTGTAATGGGAAAGGTGGCCGCCGAATGGGGCAGCGCTGTATTCCCAGACAGGCTTTTGTCACATAAAATGACGACCAGTGGACCGAGAAGGGACACTGGGGGGGAGGGGGCATTGCAGGGGATTGTCGATCGAAACAGGCGTACAGAGACGCACAGCTCACATGATTGTCGTCATTCAACGTCGACCGGAGACCACCCACGATCAGTCCGCCCCGAAGAGCGGCCGAAATAGATGGATGGCGCGGAAGAACACCCCGGGCCGGCCGGTACTCCTACAGGAGACCACCGGACACCGTTGAGTGGGTGTGGTGCCGCGAGCGGCAGAGAACAGGCATCACATGCCAAAGTATCATCCACCGTTGGCGAAAGCTGGCCCCCAAGCGATCGCAGCGGACGAAAACGATGACGAACACCCGTCATGGACAGAAGGCCAAGCACGACCCCAGCGACGAAGTCCGAATTACGAGGGAGGGCGGAGTCCGGTCCCAGAATAGCAGAAGCAGGCATCCATCCACCGCCACCCGGCGGCCAAAGTGAATATCCCAAGCACTCCGTCTTAAGCGAGCTGGAACCAACACCCGCCAGCCCGGACAGACATCCGCACGCCACCAGAGCTGAGACCGAACTCTGTTTCTGAAAGGAAGCAATGAAATAATTATACTTACGGCCAACTGCAACACGGACATTCTCCTTTGATTCACATATAAATTCCATCGGATCATCTTCTGGATCTGGCTTGCCGAGGTCCACAACAGCCACCACTGGAAACTCCTAAAAAAGTATAAAAACCTGGTTGATAGCTTTGAAGCTGTAGATTCTTCTGTTGCCCATAAAGTTATCCGAGATGGGAGAAATAAATGTAACCTCCACAAACAACCCCTTCTTTTGATAATTAAAATGACTACATCACTGCATTTTATAATAAGTATCATGCATTAAGTCATAAGAAATTGTAAATTATGTAAAAAATAACTTATGATGTACGAGGTTTGCCAACAATCGTTTGTAAAAACGTAAAATATAGAATTAACATACACAAACATGACTGTTTCAATGGTAAGTCAGTACTGAGGGAAAGCTTAAAAAGCACATATGGTTTTAGCTGAACCAATGACATGGGCACGGTTCGACATATCCAGTCATCATTGGCAACTAAATTTTTGTAGTTGGCAAATCGAAAATAATCTGTCCTACAAGGTTTACTTAGCGAGGCAGACCAGTATATTTTACTGTAATTTGTCGAGCCCTGGGCATAAGTATCCACAAGCAAAGTCCATTGAATACTTCCACAAGATGCCATAAACAATACATAACAAAGGACTATAAAATATTCGGATCAAAGATCTGTACCAGAATTAAGTAAAAAAAAAAAAAATGGTTAGCCGAAGAAAATATAAAGAAACCAAATATTGTTTTGTCAGCACACACGGCACAGGACTGGGACCCCCAAAAGAAAGGAAAGCGGTAAATCAAGAAATACAAAGAACTTTAAAAAACAAGTTCAAACCCCCAACCACAAAGATTAAAGGGAAAAGAATGGCACCATTCATTGGGTCCTAAACACGTGGTCACAAGTTCTAAAGATTTTATGAATGCTAGTTCAACAAACTAATGTTACGATACAATTATAAACGTTTAAAATTGTGACAAGACATGACATACATACCTCAGAAAGGTTATAGAATATTCGCTGCTTTATTTCCTTTGTAAATCCTGTGCATCTGTGAGGGGAAAAAATATCAAGGTATGTTTTTTTATTAAAGTATGTATGACAGAAAACCTGTATGGTCTAAAAGTGGTATAAATAACCTTACGATTGTATTGCTTCAGTCAACTTCCCGGAGTTCTTGGTGTCAAATGTTTTCGAACGAAGCGTATACTGTAAAGTATTTTCCTTATCGTTCATTGAATAAACGCCTAAAACAAGACCTCTCATCTAAAAAAAAAAATCAATTATTCATGCAACATGATACAAATATTTTATCATTAATTATTTTATAATACACTCTATAACAAAAAAATCGACGCACCAAGGAGGAGTTGTCCGATTGCGATAAAAATTGGTGGATTTGAAGAACATACATAGAAAAAGAAACGATTAAAATTTCAGAACAATTGAATGATTTATTGCAGAGTTTGACCGTTACAAAGGGAGGAAGTCAATAAGGCGTTGGTCCACCTCTGGCCTGGATGCAAGCTGTCACCCGGCGTGGCATAGACTGATAAAGATCCCGGATGGTGTCCTGCGGAATTTCTTGCCAAATTGTCTCCAACTGTCGGGCTAAATCGTCAACATTCCGGGATGGTTGCAATCGCCTTCCCATAGCGTCCCAAATGTGCTCTATGGGAGAGAGATCAGGAGATCTAGCTTGCCAAGGAAGTGTTGGGCAAGCTTGAAGACAATTCATAGCAACACGTGCCGTGTGCGGCCGGACATTGTCTTGTTGAAACGTAAGTCCAGGGTGTCGCAAAAGGAACGGTAACACAACCGGTCGTAGAATGTCGTCTACGTACCGCTGTGCTGTAAGTGTGCCAGAAATGACCACCAAAGGGGTCCGGCTATCAAAGGAGATGGCACCCCCTGACCATAACGCCCTGTTGTGGGCATGTGTGGCGTGCGATAGTAAGGGCAGGATCCCCACGCTGCCCTGGACGTCTCCAGACACGTCTGCTGTTGTCGTCAGGACACAGTGGAAACGGGACTCGTCACTAAAGACTATACGTCCCCAGTCAGCGCAGTTCCAAGTTGATCGAGCCCGGCACCACTGTAATCGGACTTGACGGTGTAAAGGCGTGAGAGGTAAGCGGCGTAACGGTCTGCGCGAGAGTAAATTCCGCTCTCTCAGTCGTCTGCAGAGGGTCATGTTGGACACATGTGTGCGGGCCACACGTTGGATAGTTGATAACGACGAATCCGGTGCTGTGACAGCTGCTCTGACAATCGCTCTGTCTTCCCGTTCTGTTGTGGCCCTAGGTCGACCGCTGCCGTCCCGACGCTGACATCTGCCGTTGTTGACCCACTCTTGCCAGCACCGTCCAATCGCCGCATCGCTTCGACCCACATGTCCAGCGATTCTTCGATTCGTCCAACCAGCCTCTTTCAATCCGATAGCACGACCTCTTTCAAACTCTGACATATGCTCGTAATGAGCACGAATCTTTCGGCGAGGCATTGTTACAGTCGACGTAAGATATCCGCAGTCAAAATGCAACAGAAATTTTGACCACATATTGAGAATCGCTCCTTATATACACCTGCTGAATGCGCAGTTCCGATGCGCTGGAGTTCCCGCTATTCATTCATTGGACACCAAATTTTAATCATTTGCATGTTCGGTCAAAATGTCTTTGCATACGAAATTTCATTACAATCGGACAACTCCTTCTTGGTGCATCGATTTTTTTGTTATAGAGTGTAGTTCTGGTATTTTATGGGACTGCCAAAACTATGATACACTGATCTTAAAGAAGTAAAAAAAACTCAACACACAGGGCCAAGATCACATGGATTGAAAACTCTCTAGTTTGTCAGGCAGAAACATAAACAAATTATGAAAAAAGGAGAAATGTAGACAAAGCGTTGGAATGTCATGCCAAAGGGGATCGTCTAACAACAAAAGAATGTATGGGGGTGTAAGTTTCTTTCTCTGTAGTACACAAGGGACATGTTTTACAACAGAGGGGTGTGTAATGAAAGGACGGTGATAAAACTAAGAACAGTTTTCCATCCTCAAGACAAAAGTAAAGGTGGGGAGGGGGAATCCAGTGTATATAGCTACTGAGTTCAGAAGACATAATGGTCTATACCTATTTTATGAAATCCAATGACTCGTAAGAAATTATATAAAAGTTGGTGTAGCAGACATATTAGGGATTTGTATACTTCAGCATTTTCCACAAGAATTCATTACATTAAATTCATTACGTTGACTTTTTTCCAGAAACACTTTTCAATGGAGATTTCTGCACAGAGATTTTCGACTTCGAGAAGTAGCATTTTAACGTTCCATCACTAAAATTGTCCGTTTTTGAGGCCCGATATTAATGTCCAAATCTTAGTCTACCATCCAGAGTAAAAAAAATGTACAAGGCACTTCCAAGTCACTAAAAGGGTTCACCATAGAATTTATTTTGTGTAACTAAACAAAATCAGAAAAAAAGTAAGAAGAACACATTTCTGAGTTCGACCTACCTACTTTCTCATCAATGTGCACTTTTCAAAATTATATTGGGGAGGGGGCAAACACATGTTATGTACATTTATACATTACATGTAAAATTTCAATTTATGGGAAAGGAGTTAGACCCCACAGGCCCATATAACATGAGGCGATCGGGATCAAACCCCCAGAAGATCTTATGAACCAATCACAAGACAGAGTGGGAAAGTTACCAGATCAAAACACCTCGCTCTTTTTAGTGTGCAAACAACAAGCGGCAATAATTTTCACCCTTTTTTTTTTCAAGCATTTTAGACTTCGAAGTCATTTTAAAATAGGATTAAAAAATCAATGAGTTCACATTATCTTTCTAATACTGTGAACTTGTTGGATGTTAACTTTAATAATAATAATTGGACTTGGGAACTTGGCACTGCCCGTCTCAAGCTTGACCCGCCGACTGCACACAATAATATTAATAGCTGTTGACAGACGTATTTATGAAGAAAACATTTCTGTAATATGAAAAAGTGCACTTATTTTTAATGCATCAGCAGTATATGAGGACAAAAAACGTTTTTCTAACTGCCAATTTTTTTTAAGAGTTTTTAAAACTATACAAAATTTTTAAATCTTGAAACTAGCAACAATGTTAATGTTAAGTTTCAAATACAGATATTTAGATATCAAATACATGTCTCATTTAAATACAGTTGAAACCCCTTAAGCATGCATCAATACACGTTTAAGGGATCATAGCACCCCTCCCCTTCTAACAATTTTGCAAGCTCTACTTATATGACCTCCAAAACATTTTTTACTAAATTTGCAGTTTTTTTCTATGGTGATAAATCACATATTTCCATTTCTTCTTTCGTAAATTCTGTATAGTATTCATTGTAATAATTGTAAAGTATCATTACTTGGTGTTTCATCTAGAAAAAAATTAGGGCAGGGCACATGGCCTGGCAAAAGGCCTTTTTTTTTTAGGGGGGGTGCTTATATTATAATACATGGATACTCATGACGAACATCCGCGGTTATGTCAGTTTACTGCTACTAACTCCTTTAAACAACATCTTTAGTTCCTATTGCTTAAAATTTTTTAGTTTTCTTTTGCAGGTAAGTTTTTTATTTTTAATTCCGAGTAAGTGTATGTGAAAGGTGAGAGGAAACTATCTCACAGCAGTGTTGCCAGATGGCAAGATTTCATGGCCTTGGAACTTATTTTGATTGCATAAATTTTAATGCATTGTGTGTTGTTTACTGTAATTAGCGACTGGAAATCGATTAAGATTTGGTCTGGAAACCTGGAAAAGTCAGGGAAGTTTGAAATAGAATTTGGTTGGACAACCTGCATTGAGCCTATAACCTCCTGCCCCTTTATGAACTTTTTGTGTAAGCTTATGCTAACAGTGTAGTGAGATTGTATGTTTTCATGCACAATTTATGATTTTGTTTAATTTTTTCTCGAAACAAAAAGAAATCTTCAAATCTGATGCACGATTTTTTGAGTTGGGGGAGGGGGTAAATTCATTCAAGAAGTGTAGGTTTTATGATAACGACTACATAAGTTACTTATGAGCACCTAATGTGTACGTCATAGAAAAGCAGAATACTAATCAGTACTTTTGGTTTTATGATTAACCTGGTTTTGCTATAGCTTTTAGTACATGTTGCTGTTTTAATCATTTAATTAAACAATGCATTTTAATTAATGTTGCATAAATCCTCAAAGATTACAAGGATTTTAAAATTGACGACGGGCATGACATAGA
This sequence comes from Dysdera silvatica, assembly GCA_006491805.2. Taxonomy (NCBI): domain Eukaryota; kingdom Metazoa; phylum Arthropoda; class Arachnida; order Araneae; family Dysderidae; genus Dysdera; species Dysdera silvatica. The sequence continues at coordinate 133,769,491 of QLNU02014176.1, forward strand.
TTCAACGTTAAATTTACCTCTATCCAAAGACCACCATAAACCATTCCCCTTCTAAGGCACATTTTGGAGACCTGAGAATGCGAAATTTTCACATCTTCCGAACTTGAACAGACTAAATGATTTAGCCATGTGACCTTGTCCTTCAAGACTTTACCATTATAAAAAAAAATGTTTTAATTTAAAATTTCAATTATTTAACAGAACTGCATTTTTGATTTATTTATATGAATTGTCATCTTGATTCTGAACTCTCCATTCAACATTGCAATTCACAATTTTCATATAATAAGAATTGTTGGTTCCGACTCTCCCATGAATTTGCCACATTTCACTGTTTTATGCGTGACAGAAGTTGCACTCATCAATTTCTGTTTTCGAAACTGCCTCCTTCGATTTTCATAAATGTTTCATGTTTTGCCTGTCGATTTCAAGGTGACAACTTACCAAGCGCAGCAATTCGAATGCTCATTACTCTCCTTGAAGTGTCTGGGGGTAGAGGGGAATTGATTATCGCTGTACTACACTCGCATGACAACGAATCATGTTAGTCAGTTTCTTGATGTGATACGAAGCCATGGCTGACCACAGCCATAAATCTGAAACCGGACAGCTTTTGTGTATTTTACAACCTGTTATTTTATCACAATGGGCGTTCCGTTTTTTATGCAACCGACCGTAGTTTCTGAAAATAAAGATAAGATCATTTGTTCTCAATAGAAAAGATTAGATGGCAACTTGGTGTATCCAACCAGAGTGTTTTCGCTAATCTAGCATGAGTATGTATCAGTGGTGGATCCATGGGCGAGATTAGGGAAATTTTCCCCAAATTCCATAAAAGTGCTGTGGAAATAGGTTATAACGAGTACCGATTATAACAACAAAAGTTTGACTACCTATTTTATTATTTTTTGAATTGCTTGTTAAATCCGGGGTCCAAAGAAAACTTGTTTGCTAAAAGCGATTAAACTGTATTGTGTTTAATCATTATACTTTAAAAAAAAATCAATCTGGAAACTTGCTAAATGCAGGCTTGTTACAAATGGCTTCTAGTGCATTTTACATACCATCCCCCAAAAAATATCCCTCTGTAGATCCACCTCTGTATTACCTGGGATCAGTGGTGTAGGCAGAAAGTTCATAAGGTGGGTTATAGGCTTAATGGGAGGGGTTACAGAGCTACAACTCATATATTCCTATGTTAAATATACAAAATTTCATTGCGATGGGGGTTACAATCCCTACATCCCCCCTGGATACACCTCTACCTGGGATTGATAATTACTTAGCTATATTAGGATAGAGCTTAATAATTATCGATATGCGTAAGGAAAATGGTTAAAAAAACTTTTATATTTTCACCTAAAAGATGGGATTAACAATTCAGGACTCCCAGCCGACTGACTATTCACAAGAAACTAGGAAAATAAGGACCAGATTTTTTTTTTAAGGACCAATAACAACCTAATACAGTGATCTGTATATGATTTTTTTAAAAAATAATTGTCACTCAAACTGTAAACAGTTCATCGTTAACCCTTTCCAGATTTTTTAAAAATATTAGTGCATTTTCATAGTGAGAAACTATAAATTATATTTTATGCTATATCACCCCCACCCCTTGAAAAACAGGTCTAATGAGCAAGAACTGAAAAATAAAGTAAACAGTACCGATTTTACTCAGAGCAGAACCCAAGTATTTATTATGCAACCTAAGTAATTAAGGTTTTGAAATTGCAGGGGGGGGATGTGCACTGCGCACATGAAATTTTATTTGTGCACACGAAGTGCACTTATTCAAAACTATGGCTACTTATGCTTATTTTTCAAGAACAGTGAACTACGGAATAATTTTATATAATTTTCTCAATGTATCTGCATTTGCTTTGAATTTTTTTTTATTACAAATGAATGTTCAATTATTTTGAAAAGTTGCATTTTGTTGTAGTTTACATGCTTAAATATAGTTGCTACATACATTACATTTTACATGTTTCTAATGTTGAGGTTTACTTTCTATTCTGTTACTTAAACACATAACTAGTATTTTATGCACGTAAGTCGTAAGACTTGGGTGCATTTGTGCACCTGATTTAAAAAGTTAATTTCAACCCTTTATTTAGCAGCTTGAGGCAGGACAAAGTGTCACTGATGTTGTGACAGTTGTAGGCATGTTCAGAAGTGTCATTTTTCAATCAAAGTAGTTTCTAAATCTAGGGGAACTGCTCAGAGAAGGCATGGAGGTAGTTGTGGAAGCATGACAGCTCAGGATAAAAATGTAGCCGTTTTAACGAAAAGAAGCAGAAATCTTACTTCTGGCCAATTGTACCACAGATAACAGATACTCATACACCTGGCAGAACTATTTCTCATCACCTAAATCAAGTTTGCTTGTATGCAGGGACACATATATTCTGTTAACAGCAAGTCATCAGGGCCACACTTAAACAGGGACGAGTGAGGCCCATGCACTCTTAAGGCCCCCCATGAAGAGTAATTCTCAAATTTTTAATTTTTGTAATATTAAAAATTTCCCCAAAAATATTTTTGCTTCAGCTCTTGCATTTCATGCCGGCCCTGCGGTGGCGCAGTGTGGTAACGCGTTCTCCTATTGCGCGGCTAATCCGGGTTCGACTCCCAGCAGTGCAAAAAGAACGCTTACTCAGAGATCTCATAAAGATCGCACTGCTCACTGTAGTCCGGGGTTTGGTTCCCTAGGCCTTAAGAGGTTCGGATTCCTCGGAAAACAGTAGGTCCCGGCGCAGCATGACCACTGTAGTCTTTGAGCCGTAAAACCAAAAAACAAACAAACAATCATTTCGTGCCATCTAGTGCTCATACATTATGCATTATTCCTTTTTTTTTTCTTACTCATGTATGGGCCTCAGAAATACGTTTTGCCCCAAGCCCTGCAAGTCATCATGGAGGAAAAACACATATATTTAAAACTTATTTATAAGCAGTGCACAACATATTTCACCATACGTATATAGTAGGAAAAGTTAAAACATTATAAACTTTCATTTTAATATACTGTGCAAGTTATAAGTAAAATCATAAAAAGTATTAACATTTGTTATCAAGACATTTTTGTAAGGTCTGGGTATTATCCTCCTCAGGGTTAAAACAATTGCAAAATGGTCAACATACAAAGCCACTGGGCCATTTTTTTTTTAATTTCTTTTGTAATTTTTCCTGGTGCATTAAATTAAAAATTACAAAAAATATGTCCAGGTGGCTTTGTTTTTTTCCATTTAATTGTTTAAACCATTTGGTAGTTGTATTAACCCTGGGAAGGACAAGAATATCTTACAAAAACTTTATGGTGTCAGTGTACGCCATGTTGCCCACTTCTCTCTCTCTCTGTGTCCTCTAGGAGGACACCGTTGGAAATTGCACTAGATGGGCTTGTGATGTCACATCTGTATGATGCAGCGAAAACTGATATGATACACCATTTTTGTTTTTACTTTAACTGGATGTAAGGAAAGGAGAAAGAAAGGTATGGGAAGGCAGAGGAGAGAAGGAAAAGGACGAGGCGGCAAGGAAGGAACCATTTTTCCACCACAAACATCGGATCCCACAAAATAGGTAATTTAAGTAGAACTGGATGTAAGAAAGAGAGGGAAGGGAAGGAAGGGAGGAAAGGAGAAAAGAAGGGATGGGGGAGGTAGAGAAGAGGAGAGGAACGAGAAGGCGAGGAAAGAACAATTTTTCCACCACAAACACCCGATCCCATAGAATAGGTAAGTATTTTTTAACTTTTTTTAGGATAGAGGGGGGAAGGGGAGGATTCACGAAAATCACCGTAAACAAGATGGCTAGTTACTACGTGCAGATTGCCAGTTTTGGAAAACACTGGTTACAATCGAATAGGGAATGTCTCTTGCACTAGCGCCAAATTGGTGTTATATACAGAGAAAAGGAGCATTATTCCTATGACCTAGCAGTAAGGTACTTTGGATATAACAGAGGGACCCAATTTATTCTAGGTCAGGGCGATGCCTCTCTTTTTATCCTATACATTGAAAGCTCTAGTTTGAACTCAAGTGTGTCAGAAATTACGGTACTAACGCATATAATATATCCCTTGGCGAAATTTTTGATACATACATCGCAACTTTTGGCGAAAAATTTCCAAACTCGCCAAAATGGCAGATGAATGGTCCACGTGATGGGTCTGACATTTGGGGAAATTTGGCTTTTCTCGTTTTTGGATTCCACCTTTTGTTTGGGACCTGGTAAAAATGGCTGAAAAGGAAGTGATTAAGGCGAAAATGGACGCCCACAGGGAACGTCAGCCATGACGGAATGTTGATTTCCACTTTTTCGTGACGCATTACTTTTCTTGAATCAGTGCATGCCTAGTGGGGGACTACACGTCTGAAATCTAAACCAGCGAAAGAGTTAGTTATTAAAAGTCAGTTCAAAGTATTTTTCATCTAATTTTTAAAATTAATGAAAAGTAATTAATATTATTTTAAATTAATTTTTGAATGCTTAATTTACCTCGCTGTGCTGTTTCTGAGAAATTACGTGTCCAGACGACATTTTACAAGAAGCCATGCGACAGAATTTGATACCAAAATCACGAGAGCAGATTTTCACTTGCTGTCTCCCAAGGCTAAAGATGACACGAAAAACACCCATTTGGACTAGCGCCTATCGACAGCGAAGCACCGCATTGGGAAAGCGTAATGCGCATGCCCACCGAGAAATCTCTTACTAGCGTCTATCGACAGCGAAACACCGCTCTGTAAAGGCGTAGTGCGCATGCCTGCCGATACCGTCTCAGACCATGGAGGTTTGTGGAGGTGGGGGCTGTATATAAACTGCAGAAATTTCTTGGGATTTTGATCGTAACTCAAAATCGTAAGTAAATTCCACTTTCCTAGTTGCTAACGCCAGTGTTGCCACTTCCGTTAATTTTTCGACCCATTGGATACAGTGGCTATAAGGGATAGTGTGTCGTTCGCCGGTTGGAAATTGGTTCAAAAATTCACGCCATCACTAGATGGCGCTTCAGTAGTAAAGCACATCGGAGTAACACATTTTCAGTTTCAGATACGTTAGAGTAGTTGCGTTTTCAAAAAATTTTCTATTAATGAAATAATTTTTCTTATTTTTTTAGAACTTATAAAAATTGTCCGCTTTCAATTTTTTTTATTTATTATTTATTTACTTTTTATATCTAAACCCTTTCGAGACCAACGTGAAGTACAATGGCTATATTTATTTCTGTCTTTACAATTGAACGTTTTTAAGACGAACACGCTTAAGACGAATTACTTTTAATACGAACCGTTTTCTGAAGTTCCGTCAGATTGTATAGCATACTATCCTTTCAGGATAAGACGAATTATTTTTAACACGAAGAGATTATCTGCTCCTCCTGGTGTTCGTCTTAATCAGGTTTCACTATACTTATATTTTTGTATTCCTTAGCGCGTTTTCTTCTAGCAAGAAAGAAATATAATTTTTTTTTGGGGGGGGGAGGGGAGTGTTTTGATAATTCGGTCTTGGGTGGATTAAGAGCAAATTCAAGGAAATTTTCCCCTAAAATGTGCTACTTGCCCACATAAATGTATTCATTATTATCATAATGTATTATACATAAATAAGGAATTTTTTCATAACATTTGACGATGAGACATTAAACGATTAAGATTAAACGATAACATGAAGCGATGGGATATTTACATAAAATTTAAAATTTTTCGTTCATATTTCTCAAAATAGTTCACTGTTATAAATATTTTTTTAAATACATAATATCATTTATTCTGTAATTTTATAATTTTTGTTTTTATAATGACTAAGTTTAGCAATGACTTTCCGTTTTTGTCACGTTAGCATACTGTTGACTCTGACTACATATCAAGGAAAAAGATAAAACTTTGTGTAAGAATTCCGTTGAACATTAATTTGTTTAAGTATTAAACAACAAATGTAAGATAAGCTACACAAATTATGATCTTATACACACACAAATAACTACAAATAAGTAATTTCAGAGATTTGTAATTAATTACTTATCATGAATTATAATTTATAATGGTACACATCAACGTAGAGTTCGCAAAATTATTGACGGGCCGCCAAATACATATTTTGTACATTTATACATTATAATATATGTAAAATTGTAATTTATTTAAAATTATTGGAGGGGAGAGCGCAGGTCCGATATGACTCTACGCCTATGATGGTATATCATATATTTGTAGGTCATAAACGAATTTTATTGTTCTGGTGCATAACGTAATACACATTATGAAAGTTATAACGTGAGTAGTAGCTAAACTGAATTACATAAATCCCAAATTTTTATAAGTGTTGGGAGTAATGAAATCAGCCTATAATTAAAGGCAACTATGACGTTTTTGTCTGATTTATGAATAAGTGAAACACTAGCTGTTTTCGGTACTTGTCTGCAGTAGTGGTTCTAGATAAAAAAAAAGAATGGGCGGGAATTCCTACCCATGTGCACGTGAGCCACTGGCGGCACCCGTGCACATAGGCAATATAATAAAATCCGGTTATATTTGAGACCTGGCCCCTTCCCACCCTAAAACCGCCACTGGGTGACAATATCACGTTCGTTACCCAAAACTCACTCTATTCCCTTGAAAAACGCTGCAAACTCAGCTAGATTGCCGTATCACGTGAGTGTAACGTCACGTAGGTGTGTACGAGCGTGACATGTTTTCTCGGACGCAAGGGGATTTTTTACGAATGAGTATTTGTCTTGTATCAGTGGAAGCCTAGTGGGGGGGGCCTCCACCCACGGCCCCCCGCCACCAAAAAAACATCAGTAAAGCACGGAGTAGTACTCTCCCGCTGTAAAAAGCAATGGCAGTTCACTGGGTGCCAATTGCCAGGTTTTGAGTTCTTGGAAACACTGCGCTAGAATCCGGTAAAATCATGCTAGTTTTAGGGGGTAACGTACGTGATATTAGAGCCAGCACTTGCGATAAGTTGCCAAGCGACAGCGATGTATCGCCAAGGTAGGTTGCAATATATTGTCTTTCGCTTACAGTCCTAAAGAAACAGCCGGGATGTTTATTCTCCTTACACAGGCGTAGAGTTATATGGGCCCGTGCCCCACAATAATTTGAAATAAATTTCAATTTTACATATACTATAATATAGAATTCTGCAAAATATGGGCTTGCTCCCCTCCCCCAATAGTTTTTTAAATTTTGCGCTGATGTCTCCTTATATTGCTTATTTTGCGTTAACCTTTTTATTTTTGCATTCTTGATAGCACTTTGGTTTCGGAAAATCGTCTTCCTTAAAATTTTGCGCTAACGATCTCGAAAAAAACAAACAAAACAGGCGTCTAATATTTCAATGTGTAGAACAGTTGCTATAGCTGATGGAGAGTTTGGACGATTTGTGAGCTTGACCAGATTGAATCTCGGGAGCCGATTTAACAGCCAAGTATCCTGTTTTCCATTTGTTTGGGAAGTGTTGCAGGGCAAAACTGCTGAAATGAAATTATGGTCTTATACACACAAAAATAACTACAAATAAGTAATCTCAGAGGTTTGTAATTCATTATTTGTCATGAATTATAATTTATAATGGTACACATTAACGTAGAATTCGCAATAATATAGTATATAATAAATAAATAACAAATAAAAAAATTGAAAGCGGGCAATTTTTTTATTTGTTATTTATTTTTTATATCTAAATCCTTTCGAGACCAACGGGAGGTACAATATGGCGATATTTATTTTTGTCCATTAAAAATTATAATTACCATTAAATAATTACCATAAAAATTATTTTTACCATTATAAATTATAATTCATGACAAATAATGAATTACAAACCTCTGAGGGCCCTTGTTGCGGATTCCAGCGCATATATTTACAGCGGATTCTAGCGCGGTACCAAAGAACTCGAAACCTGGCAATTAACGGTGACTAACTTCTTTACTTTACTCTCTTGGGATACCTCCGTGCTTTACCGATGTTTTGGTGGCGGAGGGGGCATGTGTAGAGCCCCGCACTAGGCTTCCACTGATACAAGACAAATACTCATCCGTAAAATATCCCCTTGCGTCCGAGAAAAACATGGCGCGCTCGTACACACCTACGTGACGTCACACTCACGTGATACGGCAATCTAGCCGAGTTTGCAGCGTTTTCAATGGAATGGAGTGAGTTTTGGGTAACGAACGTGATATTGTCACCCAGTGGTGGTTTTAGGTCGGGGAGGGGCTATGGCTCCCCAGATATAACCGGATTTTATTATATTGCCTATGTGGAGGGGTGCGGCCAGTGACTCACGTGAACATGGGTAGGAATTCCCCCCCCCCTTTTTTTTTATCTAGAACCGCTACTGCAGACAAGTACCGAAAACAGTTAGTGTTTCACTTGTTCATAAATCAAACAAAAACGTATTTTGCTATGTTAAATGTACAAGATTCATGGCAATGGGAGATGGGGGGTACAACCCCCATCAACACCCCTCTGCCTACGCCAATGGTAAACCCCATCGCAATGAAATTTTGTATATTTAACATAGGAATATATGAGTTGTAGCTCTCTTATGAGCTTTATGAGCTCTTATAAGTTACAAATGCACTTTTACCTCAAATAATTATTATTTTATTTATTATTTGGATTAATTTTTATCTAAATAAAAAATAATTA
>QLNU02014176.1:133778253-133791387 GCA_006491805.2 Dysdera silvatica
AAAGCGTAATGCGCATGCCCACCGAGAAATCTCTTACTAGCGTCTATCGACAGCGAAACACCGCTCTGTAAAGGCGTAGTGCGCATGCCTGCCGATACCGTCTCAGACCATGGAGGTTTGTGGAGGTGGGGGCTGTATATAAACTGCAGAAATTTCTTGGGATTTTGATCGTAACTCAAAATCGTAAGTAAATTCCACTTTCCTAGTTGCTAACGCCAGTGTTGCCACTTCCGTTAATTTTTCGACCCATTGGATACAGTGGCTATAAGGGATAGTGTGTCGTTCGCCGGTTGGAAATTGGTTCAAAAATTCACGCCATCACTAGATGGCGCTTCAGTAGTAAAGCACATCGGAGTAACACATTTTCAGTTTCAGATACGTTAGAGTAGTTGCGTTTTCAAAAAATTTTCTATTAATGAAATAATTTTTCTTATTTTTTTAGAACTTATAAAAATTGTCCGCTTTCAATTTTTTTTATTTATTATTTATTTACTTTTTATATCTAAACCCTTTCGAGACCAACGTGAAGTACAATGGCTATATTTATTTCTGTCTTTACAATTGAACGTTTTTAAGACGAACACGCTTAAGACGAATTACTTTTAATACGAACCGTTTTCTGAAGTCCCGTCAAATTGTATAGAATACTATCCTTTCAGAATAAGACGAATTATTTTTAACACGAAGAGATTATCTGCTCCTCCTGGTGTTCGTCTTAATCAGGTTTCACTATACTTATATTTTTGTATTCCTTAGCGCGTTTTCTTCTAGCAAGAAAGAAATATAATTTTTGTGGGGAGGGGAGTTTTTTGATAATTCGGTCCTGAGTGGATTAAGAGCAAATTCAAGAAAATTTCCCCCTAAAATATGCTACTACCCCCATAAATGTATCCGTTATTATCATAATGTGTTATGTACATAAGGAATTATTTCATAACATTTGACGATGAGACATTAATCGATTAACATTAAAAAATAACATTAAACGATGATATATTTATACGGAATAGATCATTTTCCGTTCATATTCCTCAAAATGATTCGCTGTTATAAATATTTTTTTTAATACATAATATCATTTATTCTGTGATTTTACAATTTCTAATTTTTGTTTTTATGATGACCAAATTTAACATTGATTTTCTATTTTTGCCGCATTAGCATACTGTTGACTCAGACTACATATCAAGGAAGAAGATAAAACTTTGTGTAAGTAATCGCGATGAACATTAATTTGTTTAAGTATTAAACAACAAATGTAAGATAAGTAACACAAATTATGAACTTATACACACCGAAATAAATACAAATAGGTAATTTCAGAGATTTATAATTCATTACTTGATTTATAATTTATAATGATACACATCAACGTAGAGTTTGAAGAATTATTGGGGGTGGGGGGCGCCAAATACATATCTTGTACATTTATATATGTAAAATTATAATCTATTTAAAATTATTGGTGGGGGGCTGGGGCTCCATATAACTCTACGCCTATGATGGTATACCATATATTTGTAAGTCATAAACGAATTTCATTGGTCTAATGCATAACGTAATGCACATTATGAAAGTTATAAAATGAGTAGTAGCTAAACTAAATTACATAAATCCCAAATTTTTCAAAAAGTACTAAAAGAAATCTGTGATTCATAAATTTGAAGCAATTATTATATACCTAAGTTTGGTTCTTTTCCTTTACTATTCGTTCTGAATAATTAAAAAAATCCTAATAACTTAATGGTCTTAAAAAGAAGTTTTAAATAAATTTAATACAAAAAAATACGATGAAAAATAAAATAAAAAATCGGAAAACAAATTAAACCTGCCAATACAAAATGCGAAGTGATGATAAATAAACGTGCTCCGCAGAGGTAGCGCCCTCATGTGGTGTCATGAAATTTTGGAATAAAATATTCATTCTCTTCCTATGCCGAACGACACACTATCCCTTATAGCCACTATAGCCACTATAATTTATAAATAATAAATACTTATAGCCACTATAAGGAATAGTGTGTCGTTCGGCACAGGAAGAGAATAAATATTTTATTCCAAAGTTTAGCCATTCAGCATTTTCCGTTCGGATCTCTCGTGTGATCGACAAAGCTTATTCTGCAATTTTATTTTTGTTTCTGTATAGTGATTTTTTCACTGTAAGTATTTTTTCTTACTGTATTGTCATTTCTGATATGACCGTATTTACTAAAATATCTGTCATCGGCAATGTCCTCTTCGATTTCTTCAGCAGAAGGAAGTGTTATTTCTTGCTCAGTGTGTGGGCTTAATTTTACCAGGAAGTTCACTTTGAGGCGGCACATGATAAGATTTCGTCGTTCGGAAGTTGTTACTACTTCTCGAAGTAAAATGTGCAATGTGTGTGCAGTGAGAATTTTGAAAATGAGACCAATTTACGAAGTCATATCGATATTTCACACCCCACTGTTAAATTTGTAATTGAGAAAAAAAATTCTATTGCATGGAGGAATTCTAAGCATGGGAATGCGAAATTGAAAAGAAGACCCAATCTTATTTTGTTAAACAACAAGCAGACTATGTATTACTTAATGGAAAAACAACTATGTACTTTTTCTGCCATCGTAGTGGGCAATAAAAGTCAAAAGCAAAAGATGAAAGTGAAAGACAGCATCGTTTGAAAAATATGGGAGCAATAAGGTTGGTAAAACATGTCCAGCACACATTACAGTTTATCAGCAAGTAGTAGATGAGGCAATGGAGTTGGAAGTGGAGTACCAAAGTATACATATTGGCCACAAGATGGAGGTAGGACGATTACCAATAATTGCATCAGATAAAGTTGCACTGGCAGGCCAAATGAATCTTGGTGTGGCAAAATCCAGGGTCCTTTCTAATCTGCGTACTTCATTTTCACCAACGAAATGCCTTTATTTGACAACAAAAAAAGATTTACATAACATATGTCAGAGTTTTAAGATTGATGAGAAGGTACTTTTGATAAGGAGGATGCCAAGTCAGTTGATGTGCGTGTGCGGAAAATGATGAACGAACAGAATAATCCCCTTTTTGGTTTATAAACCCTTTAACACAGAACTATCTATTTATCGAAAAGGAAGGATATTTACTAGGTATAATGGATGATGCCCAATTGAAGGAACATGAGCTGAATGGAAATATAGTGATGATTGACTCTACACATGGGAAAAATCAATATGGGTTCCAGCTACCATCACTAATAGTGAACGATAGCAATCATGAAGGATTCCCTGTTGCAATTTTATATTCCGCACGTTCTGCGGCAGAAACTTTTATCCCATTTTTTCAAAAAATTAAAGACCGATGCCCAAATTTAAAATCAAGTGTTTTTATCTCTGATGATGCCCCAGAATTTTACAATGCATGGGAATAGTATTTTGTGAGGCTCAACCTAATCTATTAGGTGCATGGTATGTTACGCACGCCTGGAACTCTAATTTAAACACCAAGATAAAAATCTGGAACTTCGCGAGAGCACAAGACAAAAAGTTACAGCAATGTTATACGAAATTGATTACAACACATTTAAACGCATGTCAGATACTTATATTCCAGAGATGTTAGCTTGCGAGAAAACAAAAGCATTTGGTGAGTATTTTTGCAATCATTATATGAATCGCACGCACAGAGATGTGGGCATGTTGCCATTGTGTCAAATGTCAAGTGAACACCAATATGCAGCTGGAAAGATGGCATTAAACAATTAAACATGAAGAAGGAAATGCCAAAATTATAAGGAGATTGGACAGATCATTATATCACGTTTTAAGCGCCATCTCAACAAATTTAGTCAAAAAATTAATATCGATGGAACCTGGCAAGTTGATATCAAGAATGAGCGAAATTTTCAAGAGGCATAGCCAGAGTAAATAGATGTCAGAAGACAAAATATTGGAACTAGTGAGAAAAAAATTGGGCAGGGACGTTCCAGGCAAACAGAAATAGATGATACATCTCTATTAATGTACAATGTCAAATATGATAAAGAAGAAGAAGATCGTAATTGTAACATCAGAAGCCCGGATTGTTGTATCTGCATTCACCAGCTTTCCTGCACATGCCTGGATTATTATATCCGTTTCATGATTTGCAAGCATGTACACCTTGTTTACCGGCATTTTAATCCTAGTTTGCCCACATTGCAATCTAATGATTCGAATGACTTGGCTATTGACGTAACAGAGAGAGAGTTAACCCAACAAGAGGAGCATGCTGCCGTATGCAAGGAGCTAAAGAAATCTGCAGCTGTATCCACCAGTGAGGATGAAAAAGCAGAAATATTATCAATGTTCATGCAGATATTGAATAATAGTGATGGAGCAGACGAAATAAAAGATATGCGACAAACAGTTATTGCTTTAAAACCTAGAACAGATGGTACAAAAGCAGCACGTGCTAATATGCTGCCCAATGTTACAAATAAACAACCGGCAAACACAAATATTGACCCTCAGCGTCAAATGTTTTCTCGTTTGAAGCTAAAAAGGAAAAGGCCCAGTTAAATTTCCTCACTCTTTATCTCCATGGACAAACTAAACATTCATGTAAAATCAAAGACGGTTGGAAAAACCAGTTCTCTGTAAAAAGTTAAAGACCTATGTGTGGTCAGTATGGTCGTTTATAATTGTGTTCGCCCACGTCTTATTAACAAAAATTTCCGGGTATCCTTCTTTTTAAAATGGATCCACCATCATCTGTAATACGATAAAATCCTGCCTCATCTCCAGATCAGTCTCATTGCTGAACTCATTCTGCAATCGCCACAAAACTGCTGTTTCTACGATTTTTAGGAACAAAACATGTTCCTACTGGTTTGTTTGTTTGGATTTTTATGGCGCAAGAGCATCTGGGCTATACTGTGCCAAACATGGTAAAATCAAAGGCTGTTGTAAAAGCACTTCCCTGTAAGAAGTTAAAGACGTGTGTGATCAGCATGGTCGTTTAAAATCGTGTTTGCTTTCGTCTTATCACCTTATGAACAGACAAAAATTTCTGGGCATCCTTCTTTTTAAAGTGATCCACAATCCTACAGCTATAGTATAATAAAATCCTGCCTCATCTGCAGATCAGTTTCCTTGCTGGGCCTATCCTACAATCGTCGCCAAACTGCTATTTCTACGATTCTTACGAACAAAACATGTTCCTACTGGTTTGTTTGTTTGGATTTTTATGGCTAAAGTGCGTCTGGACTACACTCTGCCAAACATGGCAAAATCAAAGACTGTTGTGAAAACACTTTTCTGTAAGAAGTTAAAGGCATGTGTGGTCAACATGATCGTTTAAAATTGTGCTCTCTCTCTCCTCTTATAACAAAAATTTCTGGGCATACTTCTATTTAAAGTGGATCTACAATCTTACAGCTATAGTACGATAAAATCCTGCCACACCTCCAGTTCAGTCTCCTTGCTGGACTCATTCTGCAATCGTCGCCAAACTGCTATTTCTACGATTCTTACTAATAAAACAGGTTCCTACTGTTTTGTCTGTTTGAATTTTTATGGCGCAAGAGCATCTGGGCTATACTGCGCCAAACATGGTAAAATCATGAGCATGGTGAATATTTCCATCAAGGCATGCCGCAATGGAGCCACAATACCAGGCAAAGTGGTCCACTGTATGCTCGCAGACTACTGTTGGGCACTCTTCAGAGATGTTCCTGTAGTGTGGCATACAACCGAAATACAGGAGAATTAAAAAGTTGAAAACTGGTTTCTATGCACGAAAAATTCAGGTACGTATCTCAATACTAAATTTGATACAAATGTAAAACAAAAAAAATTACACTACGTATTTTTAATTGTATTATAATTACACTTTCTATTTCTGATTGTATTCACTTAAAAAGAAGTGTAATGTAATGCATGCTATATATACAATCGAGCCCACTTACTGAGAGCTGGGATACAGGGAATTATCGGTTATTACGAATTCTTTTCTGTCCCCTTCAAACTGTAATATCAGACAGTGTTAAAAATATCGCATATAGCAAATTGTCGGAGCGTGAATATTGTTTACAGTATAAAATAAAATAGTTATAAAAAAAGTAAACGGAAAATTATTTTGATAAATACAGTATATAAAGCTATAACCATATAAAAAACGACAATCAAAATCACCAGAGCCTATACAGTAATTAAAATGGCTATACAAAAGATGAATTTGGTATTTAAAGTATTTAAGACTAAAATTATGTAAAGAACGAAAAACAAAGTAATATAGGCTTTGTATGGTATTTTACAGTGGTGGTTCCACTGGAGTTTTGGTATTTTTGAAAAGTGTGTCGAGGTTTTTGGAATTGAATATTTTGTTGCCTGCAGAATGTGATCGGTGACTAGTTGCATTTCTTCGTTTACATTAGGTGTGTTAACCATAACACTATTGATGTTCTATAGATTACAAAAAAGTTCTCTGTCGGCCTTTTCAATTATTCATTTTAGGTTCCGTGATGGCGTACAGGAACCCTGCCCACAGTATTTCAGGATAATGGGGAAATGGTCAATGACAAGCGGATTTTGCTTGGCTTCCCATGTCCATACTGAGAAGAGAGATGGTGAACAAATTGAAAAGTCTATTTCTGAGAAACTTTGGTTTGCAGAATGTATGTGTGTGGGTGTTCCGGTATTCATTATTGTAAGAGATTGGTTGTAAACGAAGGCTTCCATTACACGTCCGCTTCGGTTGGTGTTCTTACAGCCCCATAAAGTGCTATGAGAGTTAAAATCCCAAGAAGGAACGGGATTGGTAGCTTATTAACCAAATCAGAGAGGGAGTTCAAATTCATATTTTGATTTAGAGGAAGGTATAAAGAACATATTGTAATTTCAGCCACCATTGTGAGGCGAATGGTTATTATTTGTAGTAGTGTATTGAGATTAATGCTTGTGAAGGGAAACTGGTTATTGACAACAACAAAAACTCCTCCACAAGCTCTATTATTTTCTATGTTGGCTTTTCTAATAACAGTACAATTTCATATAGGAGCTGCATGATCATTTTTAAGCAGTGTTCCACGAATAGCAAGGCGGGCAGGTTAGTAAGCGTTAACGAGATGTTTAATGTCCTCGATGCAACAGAAACCACGTAAGTAATAGATCTTGCAGGGTGCAGACAGGTTTGTAGTAGCTACTTAAAATTTTGTGATAAGGTGTATGTAAATTGGCATTGACTGCCTGCCGCATCAAATTTTTTCGTAGTACGCGGTAAACCATAAAAAATGTTTAGTGACAACACAACAAATTTTGTGGGTATTAATATGGAACTTCAAAAATTACATAATATGGCAAGTAGTCCTAATAACTATCTTGCCAATTATTTGCTATCCGAGTATACAATGGAAGTTCCTTCCACCCACAGCACCCAACGTTAAGCTATTTCGAAATTAGTTTTGATTTAGACTAGCAAATATTCATTTGTATAAAATAGTTTGCATATATATTTGTTGTAATATATTTGTGCATGCGATATTATGCAAGAATATGGCTTCGTGCGAATGTCGTAAGTGCCAACTTCTAGAAGTGAAAAATCTGTAATCGATCATTAAGTATGTGCTGTCAACGGTGGACGAATTTTTCACGTTTGTTTACTATTCATATTTATGGTGGTTTAAACATGTATATATGCACAAAAGAACAGCTGAAACTTCATTTTATCGCAAAAGATAGATATCGTTATTCTACAAACAATGTGTTTTTTTTCCCATAAGTTATGGATGTAATACACGTTCATGGTTATAAATGACTACATCATTACAGTTACTGATTTTATCTCATCCATCAACAATTTGCAATAAATTTTTAACTGATCCAATTAATGAAGATAGAAAATTGTTTCTTGTGTATGCATATACTATTTTCAAACTTTTAGAACAGCATTAGAAAAATATAGTCCTACTTATGGATGAAATTCACATTCAATTTTATTTCGACTTCAAAGGTAGAAATATTGTAGAGAATGCATTTAATTACTCTTTTTTGGCCACAGCCTCCTGCACATTCATGATATTTAGTGATGTATCAAATTTTAAAGAAGTTATTGACATATTTCCTTTAGCCATCAAGAGTGGCACTCCTTTTATTATATTTGAACAATTGTCACCTAATTGAAAAATAGCCTCTGCAGAATATTTCGTATTCTCAATGTTCACAAGGCAGTCGATGGCAAGGCTATGAACAACTTTTCAACTCCAAAGCAATCAAGCACAATTTATCTACACTCATGTGACAATAATAGACCTCTTTTCTTCTCATGTGTCTGTTCATTTACTAAACGCATAAAGAATAATTGGCTGAATCCTAAGAGCAACAAGAGTTTAGTTTTCCCAGACTGGTGGAAATAAAATTGCAAATTTCATTTCATTAATATTATTATGTCAGTTGGAGCATGATAAATTATTGAAATTTTGATATTCCTTATCTCCTACAACATTATTTCCAGGGCTGGCTTTCTGCTAGCAGAAACTGGTTATAACCTGTTTTAACTGGCAAAAAATGGAAGAAACTAGCAGAAACTAATAAAAGCACTTAAAACAGTATTATATCATTTAGTAATATATTATAAAGTTTTAATTATTGAAATACGTAAAAACTACGCAGAGTCAATCAAATATTTGTTACAAAACCATCTTTCGAAGGCCATATTTTTTAACTTATTATGCCTATTTCGCCTTATTTATATTCTCTACCTCATTAGACTTTTGGCTATAAAATAAAAAGCAACAACATTAACAGCTTGGCTGTAAGAAAAAGCCTTAGTGGTTTATAACCAATCGGTTAAGCTGTATTACAGCCAATGAACCACACTTTTTTTAAAATCTGTTGGAAAGGATGTGGTATCTGTTTAGAAATATTTTGGAAATAATTACAGACAAGATGTTTGGCTAAAGGAATACATAAATACTGTGAAGCCACAAATACCCAGCAGTATAAGGTGGAAAAGTCAGGTAGATTGCTCGGAATCATTCATAAAGAATCATCCATGTTACTTGCAAATCATGAAAATGATATGGATGATAAAGGAGCTGTTCAAGTCATAAATAATCAGATGATTAATAAAGACGTAAAAAGACTTGTTGCAGCTTTTAAAATCTATTGCTATTGCCCTGTTTGAGACAAGAAAAGATGACTTTTCTATTCCAGATGCTTATGAAATTTGGCTGGCTTTAATGGATAACAATCATCTCATGGAAATGAATCAAAAAAGGGTAAAAAGTAAACTTTATCAGGCAATAACTCAACATCATATATGCCAGTTTATATACTTCATCCAAAGTACATGTGATCTAAATTGTCACATGAGCAGGAAGAAAATACTAGGAAATTCCTTAATGTCATTAACCTAAATTTTGTGCTTTACTTTATAGCTTTTTGAGCAAAATCAGCTCCTTTTCCTAAAACATACTACTCCAATAAAATCTTAGAAAATGTCCAGATTTCTATATGGTGGTCTAGTTTAAAGGAAACAACTATAAATGTAGAGATTTCTAACTCTTGTTTACCCAGTAATGTGGCCCGTAGTACTGGTGGGCTTGGAAGAATATTTTTCTTGACATATTCGTCTATTCATAATAAATAAGAAATTATTTGAATTAGGAAATAGCGGCAAAACATCTTTTGCTATACTGTTTCATTGAAAAGGTCGGTCTTAAATGCTAGTGAATTTGCTATGATGTAACCTTTGAATAAATACTATACACATTGTAACTAAACCTATTTTACTTTAAAATACATTCCCTTTTGCCATTTGGGGTATTTTGATAAGTTGTATTTAAGGTTCATTTGTCATTAATAACAGTGCCATTGCAGAAAAAATCCCCCCATCATACTCCATTTTCACAGCAGAACTTCATGCAATTTCCATATCTCTCTTGCGTATATTTCAACTCATAGCTTAACTCATTGTATCATCTGTACCGATTCTCAGAGCTCTTTAAGAGCCCTGGAATCTTTTAAATATGCACCTCATCCTATTTTATCCAAAATCCATTCACAACTTCAGCATCTTCACAATCATTCCAATATTAAATTCTATTAGATCCGTGCTCACATTGGTATCAAAGGGAATGAGGCTGCTGATGCAGCTGCGAAGGCAACGAACTCACCACTTACTTTTAGCCAGCTTCTTCCTTTCTCTGACCTGAAACCAATTGTCAAGACCTGTGTGAATCAAAGGTGGCAGGAGGAATGGGATCATCAAACCAATAACAAATTGCATAATATTAAACATACAATTGGCAACTGGCCCTCCTCATACCGTAAAAATCGGAAAGAGGAGGTTCTCCTTGCTAGACTTCGCATTGGGCATTCCCATCTCACCCATAGACATCTGTTGGAAGGAAAACCAGCACCAATTTGCCAAGTGTGCAATGAACCCATCAGTATTTTACACATTTTGACTCAATGCCCCTATCATAGACTTGCTCGCACTCTTACTTTTAACTCTTCATCACTCTCTGACATTTTAAATGACCATGCTGACCATACACACGTCTTTAACTTTTTACAGAGAACTGGGTTTTACAACAGTCTTTGATTTTACCATGTTTGGCGCAGTATAGCCCAGATGCTCTTGCGCCATAAAAATCCAAACAGAAAAACCAGTAGGAACATGTCAAACGAACAAACAAACAAACCAAACACGAAGGCGTGAGTATTGCATGAATTTTGCAAACCCGCGTTTCTCCCTCTCGTTTTTGGTATGCCCAAAAGCCGTATACTATATTTGTGATTTTCATTTTTTTTAATTGAGCAAAAAGAATGTACAAAAATTGGGAAGGATAGTCGCCATTGCAACGCTGTAATCCCAGAAGTTTTCTGTATAGATACAGCAAGAAGGTAGCGGATTCAAAGGTACGCGCAGTGGTACCTTGAAAACAAATTGGGGACTACAATAAAGGGGAAAAAATGACAAAACAAACACATGGCAATATATACATGAGATGGGATAGGAATTGAACAAAACATGAAGACGGACAACGGTTTAAAATTCGGCTTCAAAGGAAGCGGCCAGTACTAGAGTAGAAGTGGTTAAGGACAACAAAGGTGCCCTGAAATAGGTGATGATCATTGTGAAAAGTGAGAGGGTAGGACAATTGTGGAGGTGAGGGAAGACCAAGGCTGCAGCAGCTTTAAAGAGATCTGTCCTTAAAAGATTTTAAGCAGGACAGTTGAGAAGAATATGTTTTAGTGTTTTGTTATATCCCTTTGAACATTGACGGCAAACGGGAGAAAGCAAATTCCTAATGGTCGCCAGGATATGGTTTGTATAGGCATAGCCCATACGATGACGATGAAAGTGAGTATTGGCTGTTTTGGAACAGCGAAAATGGATCAACGATGGTTGTTTAGAGATCAATAGATCAGTGGTGACTCGTGAAGTTGTTTTAATGAGGCAGAACTAGGCTAATTCACCAAAATAAGTTGAATTATGGTCTGTACTCGCCAAGAAACCGGTTTTACTGGCAGAATAAATATATAGGTTAACGTAGTTTGGTGAATTGGCTTAACTCCTGCCTCACTAAATTTTCGCCATGAACCGCCTCTATGATAAATGATGTCGGGCGTGCTTCCTCAGCTGCTGCTGAAGAAGAAGAGCCACATTTTCTGAAAGATGTTGGTTTTTGATAAATCGAAGGCACCCCTGAAGATTGGGTTTAGACGGGAAAGGTTGGTTACTGCAAGTTAATCAAGAGTCTTCCATGGCCTGGGGAGTCCGGGTGCCTGCAATCTTGTTGCCACGGATGCCTCGATAATCCGGAATCCAACAAAAAATGATTGGCTTTCCAGAAGCGGTGCAGGACGGCACCGAAACGAGAATGTCTTGAACAATCGGGCATTTGATCCAAGATGTTGAGTGAGCATTGAGACACTGGAGAGCAGCTTTTGAGTCACAGAAAGTGGTGGAAGAAACAGAACTAAACTTGAGAGCCCAGTTAGCAGTCTCCCGGGGACCCAAATGAGTTGTGCTTCAGTGGAAGCAGAACTCATATGGGAATTATGTTCAGATAGGAAGGTGAAAGCAGACGAAAATTCCCTTTTGGGGAATTGCAAAGACCGCGCGCCTCTGTTATGAATGATGTCGAAAGAGTCGTCGGTGAAGATATGAAATTGAGGAAGAGCGAGTTCCTCAATAGCAGCCCGAGTGAGTGATAGAAGCGAATCCTCGTTTTCAGTATATTAAAGGAACTCTCAGAAAGGAAGGAGAGAACCGAAGATACACAGAGTAACCAGTGAGGAACTCTCATGAACTGATAGAAAGGAATTTTGGCGAGTAGTGTGAAATTTCGGAAGAAGCTTACATATTTTGAGTTATCAAGTCCATTTCCAAGTCGAAAGTGTATCCGATGATTTGGGGTCATGAAAATCATGTTACAGAGGAGGCTGAGTTGGTTTTCCAATTGCAAATCAATTGGAAGAATAGAGGCTTCCGCTCGAAGAGAAGCAAGATAGGTGAGAGTACTTGGGTGTTCCAAAGCAGGGACGAAGGGATTGGATCTGCTCAAGTTGCTGCAACAGGGTGCGACTAAAGGAGGCAAAAGCAGGCAATCCATATGTGATCTTTTGCGGGATGGACATTTTATAGAAGAGAAGAATCTTTTGAGGATAAGCACTCCAGGAGCGGCCAGAAAGGCAACGAAGCATATTTAGACGTTTCCACGAATACTCAATGAGATGGTGGAAGTGAATATTCCAGAAGTCTCTGATCGAAAATGATTCCTTGGGACCTCTGATTTTCCATCACCTCAATATTGATTAGGTTCATGGTGAGACTAAAACGGCGATTGACTTATATGCTGTATACTGTATAATTGGGAGCACCACTGCTTTGGAAGCTGAGATGGAGATATCCCGAAAGGAGCAGAAATTGTAAGAGGCTATTGGCGGCTTCCTGGAGTTTACATTGAAGATCCGTTTCGTTACGGGAGGAGATTTAGATAGAAACGTGGGCGCCCATATAAGTGGGAAGGAGAGCTCGAGCCCCCCTAGCCACTCATAAATTTGATTCGCCCGATTTTTCTATGCATTTACTTTAAAAAAATTTAGTCACATTTTAAAATAAGGTACTTTTTAGCTCATTACTAATTGTCAAGCAGTATCAATTATTTTTGTAGCATTTTGTATT
>QLNU02014176.1:133791487-133832994 GCA_006491805.2 Dysdera silvatica
TACTATTTTTATTACCGTTTGGATGAAAAAAAAGAAAAGTATATTTGAATCATACACTCCATGCGTTTGCCTTCCTGTTCATCAATAAAATGTGCGTGAACCACGGACAGTGCGCTTTCCTGCCAGTGTCTCCATGATTTAAATAAGTAAAACCTCTCTTAACGACCACTTTTTATGGAACCGGATTTTCTCCCACCCCTAGATCCAATGTTAAATTTACCTCCATTCAGAAACCACCTCTTTGAGCAACTGCTTTTTTATGGAACCAACGGTGGTCGCCTTAGAAAGGTTTTACTGTATATTTGTGTCATGCCCGAAACACTTCGAAGAGGCATGTTCGAAGATACTTGGAAGGATTATTATCCAGCAATGACTAGAAGATAGAGCGTTTTCCAAACATTTTAAACATGAAATACTCTTCATGACATTCTTAAGTTTCTCTCTCTCTCTCCTCTCTCTCCTCTCTCTCTCTCTCTCACCCCTTTATTATTGCTGCGTAGAGAAAATACGCGTATGGAAATACATGCACAACATCATTTAACTTCTTTTTTTCATCTAAATGTTGTTGTAAAATATTATTACCTTTCTCAGGGCTAACACAATTGTCAAATACTGGTCAACACATAAAGCCCCGGGGCGAATCTTTGTAATTTTTTTATGCCTACAAAACCGAAATAAATTAAATAAATAATTATCAAAGAAACAATATTTTTCTATAATTAACTATAATTTGCTTCATTTTAACATTTCAGGTGTCTTATTGTACCAGATAATCTGATAATGAAATTTAAATTATACTTGAATCCTTTGAAATGTGTGCCGGTTATTCGATTTAAAATTTTTGGAACTCACAATAATTTTTCCAAGTAGGTGCCTATGCTTACGTGTGCTCTACCGTTGCAGCAGTATGGTGACGTAAGGATAAAGGGTTTGTATATCATGCAGAAAACTCGAGTTTGAATCCTGCTGATATTAAACGGTTGCCCTTTTCTGCCAAATCGTATTCCGGGGTTGGATGCTCCTGAACACAAAGGTCTGGATCCCTTTCACCATTATAGGCCCCGGTAGAGCACGATCATACAGGGTGTTTCTAAATTCATGGGGCAAACCTCTAGGGGTTGCTGGGGACACCAAATAAGGCATATTTGTCCATATCCCCGTGTCCGCAAAGGGTCCGGTTTGGCTGTAGAGCGTAACTACTGTTTACGTCTATCACGTTGCTACGTAGCCAATTGCACGAATTAAATACAATTTTTGATACATAATTTAAGTAAATGAGCTAATAATACAGTAGAGACAAAGACATCCGGAATTCAGTTTCTTCCTGATCTGTGTTACTATGTAGTGAAAATAAGCCTAAAACTGCCTTTTTTAACACACTAGAAAAGAGTTGGGAACTCCCAAGTATGTGTAACAGGTGAAGAACATCAAAAGAAACATTTTTTGTTCAGTGAATTATTTTTTTTCCAAAAATTAGCCGTTCGGGCACTACAGTGAATTTAGTATTTGCATCCACCGCAAATAAATCATACATCCACAGGGTAAATAAAGTAAATTTTAAAAAAATTACAATAAAAAATTAATAGATTATTAATAAAAATAGGATACAAAATTAACAAGAGTATAAAACAAATAAAAATAGAAAATAATATAATGAATATAGAAGTAAACACATACAAAATATTTATAATGATATATTTAGGAATTATAGCAGGTAAATATGACGAAAGTATAAATGTAGACAAAAGGCCAAATATAATAAATACGAGATAAGATAACGCTTTAAAAAGAACAAAAAAAAAAATAAGAACAAATGTGGGGAAAATAATATAAATTATTATGGAATTGATAAATGAAATAAATTACCAGACCATATAAAAAATTGTGAAAGAGAAAGAGTTTAAAAGGAAATTAAAAATTTATTTAATAGAAAATCAAAAGTAAAATGGCCAGGCTGACTAAAAGGGGAGCTAGAGTAATAACTTCATTTTTGTTTTGCTATCCTTCCTTCGTGCACTGAAATGCAATTCTAGCGTGAAATGCAATTTTAGCATGGAAATAAAATTGTATTTTAATATATATAAAAACATACGTTTTATAGATCTATTAGCTTTAAATTATATATATATTTATTAAAATCAAATAATTCTCATCATGGTCGATGATGTGGTGCAATATTGGATGATTACTTATTTGCAAAAAAATAGGGATTTCTCAACTGTTTGTAGGACCTGAACTCACAACCTCTTAATAATCGGTCAAGTGCTCTTAGCCACTAAACTTAATGGGTAAAAGCACTTGACCGCTTATCAAAAGGTGATGGGTTCTAGATCCACCAGGCGCCGAGAAATTTCTTTTTTCCGCCAGTGATTTATCGTCTTATATACGTATAACTGCTATTCGGAAAACATCATCGGTTGACTCAACTCTCTTACAAATAGATTTTAATTTGAGGGAAATAAGTAAAATGCTATATTTAGCTTTACTACGTTTGATGACAAATTTTTAACTCTATTGTGATTTCTCTTTGTCTGACTGGTGTGAGAAACTCCAAGAATTGGCAGTCAAACACAGACAGCTTGCCAACAAATCAAACGGTACAGAGAAACACAAAAGACATAAACAAGAGTAATGAATGTGATTTTAGGGAAACCACTATACGCGAATATTAAAAAATATATCGCAAATATTGCATCTTATTATATTTGTATCGTACTCATAAGACACCGATTTATGAATGGGAATATTAAACTAAATTGAGTAATTATATCGTTTATAGAAACAAGCTATTGTATCCTTTGAATGAACTTAGTCAAACCATCTCTTAGAGTTCATTATTTGTCGTTTCCGTCTCGTTGGTGCGAAGTTCACGACCATGGAAAAGCGAGGAGGATGGAGATGAGGAAGGGATGCGGAGAGGATGTTTTACGCCAGTGGCTCCCATAAAAGGTTGGGCTGTCCCTCCCCATCACTCTCTCAAAATGGAAACATGAGCGAGTGAATCCTAGCGACTCGAAAATGTGGAGTTTTAAGAAGAAGAACACATGTGTGGGTGGTTAGTGTCGGTTTTCAGCATCTCTTCACCGGCTGCAGCCAGAGATACACTTCAGTTCTTCCCTGTGCGCTCCTTCCTCTACCACGAGCTCTTGCCTGGTTTAATCGACTTCCATCTACAGCGACTTCATTGAGCGTCCTTTGTATTTTTCGACTTCGTTTTACGAACTCTATTGACAACTGGAATCACCATGACCAGCGTCAAGACATCGAAGTACGTGTACAGGTCAACTGCGGGCGGAGCCGGGGACCTCAGTATTGAGTATGGTACGGACTTAGGTGCTCTCACTCGTCTAGAGGTAAGAATCCAACTTATAGTTACCTTCAAACAAATTTTATGCCATTGTCTGATCTTGTTTGTGTGAGTTTTATGGTGAAAGATGAATAAGGGACCTACAGTTTTCCGTGGAACCCGAACCTCTTAAATCCTACAGAACCAACCCCCAGTAATGGGGAATTTCATCTCTTAAGCTTATTAATCATACAGTCTAAACCGCTTATAACAAACATAAAAGTGCCGACACTTTTACGTTGCACTCGGATTCTCGTTAAAACCGGTTTACCATTTAAAAAAGAAATAAAGAAAGAGCTAGAGCGTAAGAGACGGGAATAAACATTATCATTTGCGTATTTTGTATATCGCGTACAGAGATATCAGAATTTTCCATATTTTTGCCACACTCCAATGCCATTATGTAAGTTAGTGATGGGCTCTCTCCTTCTCTCTCTCTCTCTCTCTCTCTCTCTCTCTCTCTTTCTCTCTCTCTCTCTCTCTCTCTCTGTGTGCGTAACGGACAAGTCCTCACATTTCTATTATTGTCTGATTCAGGATTGTTTACAGTTTATACACCAGTTAATATAACAAACAGTTATTTCGACACTGGCGTAAGGTTTAAAAACACGACGTTTCGGGAGCCAACTGCTCCCTTTGTCAAGTGAAGGCAGAATGTAAATAATCTTAAGTGTATAATATGTCAGTGTTAAGTGTTGTTAATATGTCAGTTAATAGCTTAAGGAGCAGGAATAAGGGATAACCGTTGGCATAATTAGCCTCGAGCTCTAGGCGGGGGGGGGGAAAGGCTAAAAATTTTTTGAGGGGAGCTGCATTTCTTTTGGAGATGGTTAAGTCACCTACATAAAAGCTCCGCATATAACATTCATTCGTAAATTTCGTTTTTCTACGAGGGGCTAAATTATTTCCGTAGAAGAATAGCCCCGATCCCAGTGACGTACACCCACGATCATAACTTCAGAAGAAAAAAAAACCCTTTCTTTGCAAAAAAAAGGGAAAAATCACTGGAATATTGCTCGCTATAACAGGAGTTTCTCTCACAATAAAGGGCTTTTTCTCGGTATATTTTACCATAGTTAGACAAATGATTAATTTCTTCACATTACAATCCTGATTTCGTTACAATCAACCTCATTTTAACCGGTTTCGACTGCATTAACCAGTCCTAAATCAAAATTTGAATAAAAATTGAATTCCACTTTCGCATGTTGGGAAAGAAGGAAGTTAAATATAAAAATGCTGTAGAAGTCTTGCCGAAGTTTCTAGTTATCCATATATTTATCCATATCCTAATTATTCATATAATTATTCATAGTTATTCATATCTTGTTGCAAATTTTGTCTAAAACTGGAATTTTTGCGGTTCATAGGAAATTAAGATCATAGGATTTTTTGTTCGTAGGAAAAAGTGGTAATATTGTTGAATTAACTGATTAAACTTAGATTAAACTGAGTTAATTGTCTGAATTAACTGATTTTAAAATGATATAATTATTATTTAAACGAGAAAAAAAAACACAGAAAAAATATGTTGTAGCATTACTTCAAAAACTGAGAGGAAAAAAAAAAGTTAGACAAGCCGGTTTAAAGCGGAAGCGGGACCGCTTAAGAAGGAGTCCAGTGTACTGTAGAACGCTGAGGAGTTGACCCCTAACGAAACTGTCAATCAAATCAGGTCGAATTTTTTTCTCAGGGTGGGGAGTTAGGCAGCCCCCACGGTAAGTAACTCAATGGCAGGTTGTGTATAAACCGGATAAACGAAGGTACTTGTACCTTATTTTGATCAATAAGCTGTTCCAAGTCAAACTGATGGAGCAACATCCGGAGCTCAACGTCGGCTCTGAGCGTCTAACAGCATATGCATGCAGTAAGCTAAGGGATTAATATTCAACAAAGATTAATGTTATGGCAATATGTTTTAGAGATTTGCTCATTGAATCTCATTTGCTATTTCGACAGCTCTCTTTTATTGTGACTCTGTTAAGAAAATTTACATGAGCATCGCATGAAAACTTAATCTATGGCAATACAGCATAATTAACTTTTGTGACAATTGATTTTATTATATTTTGTTAAAATTAATTTTATGTTATTTTGTTAAGATTAATTTTACGCTATTTTATTAAAATTAATTTTAATTTTGTTTGTTAAAATTAATGTTATTATAATTTATTGCAATTAATTTTATTATATTTCGTTAAAATTAATTTTATTATAGATTGTTAAAATTAATTTTATTATATTTTGCTAAAATTAATTTTATTATATTTTGCTAAAATTAATTTTCTTATTTTTTGTTAAAATTAATTTCCATATATTTGCGTTCTTTTAATTTTTATCAGTGTCCAAAAGAAATGAAATTCTTGAATTATCACACAATGACTCTAATTTCACACGAATACTTATATAATACGTGATGGAATAATTGTTATCATATAGTTATTGTAATTATGGCTGTGTATAAATATATTGTAATTCAAAGTCCCGTTTAGCTGTCAGCCTAGCTCCAGATGGCTTACATGAACATAAAATATGCATATAAGTAAAAAATTTTACGAAGAAGTTTCGTTAATCTGAAATTAATTTAACTGTTTTCCCACATATTTTTTTATTTTAGAACTACTTTCAAATTCAACCATAATCCTATTAACGCTGGACAGTCGCAAATATTTCTTCCGCTTTCAACAAGATTTAAATTTTGCATACTAAATGAAACGTAAAAATTTGCGCTTTAAATGAAGTTTAGAATGCGCGTCCCGAAATTGGGCTGCGACCCCCATATAAACATTAAAAAAAATTTTTTTTTTGAAATACGCTCCTAGGAGTTTTGCGCATTGGGTGATTGCATAATTCTCCCTAAATTACAGGCTTTAGCTTTATACTAACGGCTTAATAATAGTAGTTCGAATGTAATAAAAGTTCTTTGGAAATATATATCTACAATATATTTATTTCCATTCCAGTTTAATACTTAGTTTAATTGTTCTACGTCTCTTCCTTGCTTTACGGAAAGTGTGTGAGTGAGAGAGAGAGAGATAACTGAATCCTCTACTCTTATAGAAAATACTTAAAAACATATTTTTAATTAATTACTTATGGTTATACATTTTCATACGGGCATTAGGGATTTACCATTAAGGAAAAATTGCCATTATGAGAATTATATTATTATTGGTATTATAAACTTTCAGATGGTGTCCATAATTCAATGAAAAAAATACAATGCAGGTCAAAATCTTAGAAGGAAAATATAATTTTTCGATGTATCTTAAAGTGACGTCTAGCAGGAAGGTGGAGAACTACAAAAGCCGTGTTGCTCGAAGTATACGCTCACGTATAACATTAAGCAACGTGTGTACGTGGATAAGGAAACAGACTGCATAAAAATCTTCAGTGAACATCTACTTCTATATTTTCCATATTACTGTAACTTCTTCAAAAAACTTAAATTTAAAAGAATTGAAACTTACGTATTTATATTAATAGTTTGTAACTTTCAGTGGGTCATCATTATATTTTGGATATTGTAACCTACTGCTAAGCTCATAATTTTGGATTTGAGTTCAACCTCGAAAAGCGTTAACGTTCTTTTCATTAAGTTAAACTACATTTTATAATCGATTTTATCGATATTTACTTAATCGATTTTTATCGATATTTACTTAATCGATTTTTGTCGATATTTACTTAATCGATTTTATTGATATATATATAATCTTTTTTTCGCTATTTCTCAGTTCTGAATATAAACTGTGCTTATCTTACGCACAGGATCGAACTAAAGCATTCCAAATCCTCGATTAAAAAGGTTGTTACAGCCTATTTTCATATCACGGACTTTGATTGTGTAAATAAAAAAAAATATTCTCGTTAAAGTTCTTACCATTGATGTATACGGGGGAGATTGAGGGGTTGATAGGAGCCATAACCCCCCATTGCGATACAATTTTGTATATGTACATATGAATATACGGAGTTACATTACTATAACTTCTGTAACCCCCCCCCCACCCTTATGAACTTTCTGCTTACTCCTATGGTTTTTACCCAGCAGGCAGCGGCCCACATTATCCCCCTGTTTAAACCGACGCTGCTTAAACACTTCTAAAAGAGTGAGAAACACTTATTTGTGATTCAGAATGAATATTGAGGTCTGATTATGTCATTTATCGAAAAAATAGTAATTAGTTATGATTAAAATTGGATCGCTAATATTTCGCACTCTACTTATAGACATAGTTAATTTAAATTTAAGGATAAAATCAACGTATTGAATTAAATTCTTCCTTGCAAAATGATGAATTATTTCTTTATGAAACATGAGGTTATTTCAGCAATTGGATTTGTTTCTTAGTATGCTGCTTAGCTACCGTGAAATAAATAACATATAATCCCATCATTATCATTTTATCATCATCATCGACTTCATCTTTATTATACTTTGCTTTAGATCAATAGTTCTCAACCTTTTATTGCCGCGAACCCATGGCTTAATTTCTAACAAAAAAAAAGTGCAGGAGCCCTAATATTATGTTAAATCGATTAAAAAATCAAATGGCTGCAAAAGAATCGATAAATCATATCAATTGTTTATGTCCATTTTTCTGGACAACAAAGTTTATGACTTTAATCAAAAATTCATTCTTTTTTCATGAAAGTGTCTATTTAGGGGCTCTGGCTAATATTTAAATAATCGCCAAAAATGAAGAAGTACCGGAGCCGGGCTCCGTTTGGCTCCCGCCCAATTTAGCGAAACTAAATTTCAATTTGTATGTAACCCGCGACCGTACTGTTGGGTAGGAACATCGATAACTTTAGAACATGTTCAAACGATTAAATCGATATATCGTAGGAATTTTTAGTCGTTTTATATCGATGATTTTTCACTATTTAAGCGACACTGCAATTTAGTCAATTTTTTTACACAAAACTTGCTATTAAATGAGAACGTTACCGAAAAATGAAGGATAAAATTAAGCGAAACAGTTTTAATAATCTGCTTTACAATTACATTAAAAGAAATATAGATTGCATTACTAATATTGAACGCAAAAATTTAAATGTCCGGAAATATTAATTGGAAGCATAAAATATTATAATTTTAATTTAAATAAATGCATACTCGGATATTTTAAATTTTAGAAAACATCTAAACTACTTTTAACGCACCTCCAAACTTTAAAAAATATTTTCTCCTTCCATAATAAAAATCGTAAAAAAAAAATACTGTTTTATAATAGTGATTATAGGACAATCAATAACCCTCTCGCGACCTTGCATCAACCCTAAGCGAACATGATTCGGGTCGCAACCTGAGGGTGTGAACCCCTGCTTTAGATAAACAATGATTAATAAATTTATATAGATAAATATTATAATGATTGTCATCATAATCTTTATTCAGCGTGTGGCTAATACTGAATGAAATTTTCTCCACATGTCTTCTATAGAGACAGAATCTTATATTAACAATGTGCCTACGACGTTAAACAGGCAGCTTTACACTTTAGTTTGCAGCCTATATATGATTTTCTTCTGCCTATGTACCTATTACTATTCAACTTATGCCTATGTACTATTCAACCTATACCTATGTACTATTCAACCTATGTATGATCTTCATTCAGCATGTGACTAATGCTGAGTGAAATTTTCTCCACATGCCTTCTGTCGCGACAGAATCTTATATTAACCAGATGTCTCCAACGTTGCATAGGCAGCGTTAGACTTTAGTTTGTGACGATTCAAGTTTCAAATTTGTTTTATTAGATAAAAAATGTTTATCACTATTCCCCTTCAAATGGCGCTGGAAGAGGTAGAACATAAAGTTACTAGACTGGCTTGTTCCACACATCAACTCTAGTTTTTTAACACTTAAAACACATCCCAGCCAGATTTCAGTAACCCTTAATGTGCATCCAGACTTTTTTGACTAAAACTAGAGCCCTTCAACTCATAAAAATCCTGGAAGGAAAGAGAAAACAACCACGCTCCATACTAGATTCGAATCAGCGACCTTCAGGCGCAGGTAACTAATAACATTTATTAAAGTAATTCTGTGAATACTGATAATTTTAGAACCTAGACCTTAACCTTCCCTGCTTAAGTAAATAAAATTAAAATTCTTTCCTCTAAACTCAATTTAAGAAATCGATTCTCAATTTAAAATTTAATCCACGAAATAACTAAACGCACATATTCTTCTTCTCGTGAGACTAAGATTTGAATTGTTCAAGGCATTGTCTTATAGCTTTAATATTTTAATAAAAGTAAAAATAAGTAAGAAATGGAAGTAAAAAGTATAAAATAGTAAGAAATAATTAGAAAATTCAGCTGAAAAAATTGGCATCGTCTTACCGGACTGATGCCTTGATCAGACGGATATGTATATAGGGAACTGCGGTGGTGTAGTGGTAACGCGCTCATCTAGCATGCCATTATTCCAAGTTCGACGCCTAATAGTGCCAGAAAAAAGAAGGTTTACTGAGTAATTCTGAGTTACTCATTGTAGACCGAGGGTTGGTTCCACAGGCTTTAATAGTTTCGAATTCCTCGCAAATCTGTAGGTCCCGGCGCAATATGAACCTTTCTATCCTTATGCCTTAAAATTTACAAACAAACGGATATATATTTCACACATGGTCGTAATTATTCAATGTTTGAGGTTGCATGCTCTCAAAATTTTAAATTCTTAATTGTTTTATAACCATTAATACAAGCATATCAACTATGCCTATCCATGGCAACGATGAAAATGACACATGCTTATCCATGGCAACAATGAAGATGATACATGCTTATCCATGGCAACAATGAAAATGATACATGCCTGTCCATGGCGGCAATGAAAATTATACATGCCTCATAATGTTTACAGTGCATAATTAAAAGGCATTGGTAACTACTTCTTTAATTCAATGAGGT
Organism: Dysdera silvatica; assembly: GCA_006491805.2. Lineage (NCBI taxonomy): Eukaryota > Metazoa > Arthropoda > Arachnida > Araneae > Dysderidae > Dysdera > Dysdera silvatica. The sequence goes on from QLNU02014176.1 coordinate 133,801,758, forward strand.
TACTGCCATCTGGTGGGGGAAAAAGGAAGTAAGAAGCAATAGAAAATGTGTATAAAGAAAGTTTTAAAAATACCTATATCGGCGGCATCACGACAAATAAGCATTTATGCTTTTTTGTGATGCCGTTTTTCCGTGAGAGTCACTTATAAGTGATACAATAAGTAACTGATTGATGACTGTAGCTTAGTAGGTAGAGCACCTGACCGGCAATCAGGAGGTCGTGGGTTCTGGTCCCAACAGGCGCCGGAAAATCATTCTTTTCTTTACGAGTAATTTAACACTTATAAGTGACTTTCACGAAACTTTACAGATTCAAACATTGAGAAAGAAATAAAGGTATTCAATATATTTTTTTGATTATTAATTAGTAGTAAAATTAACAACATTGTTTCTCGTAGCTAGGCGTATTCACACATGCCACTATGGTATTTCGGAACTTTCTAATTTATAACAACACTTCATGTACAAATGAAGTTATCACTTAAGTCACGTTAAGTTCAATTTCAGTTGAGCTTGAATTTTGCGACCTGTTTTCGATGATAATCACATTTTCAGATTTTTGTTGCTTGCACCTTTTTGTAGAGACGAAGTCGCTTTGTGAACAGGCTATATAATCATTAGCAAATATATTTTTACGCTATGAATTTTAATAATCTACCCCAAACCGTTTTTTATTTATTTATTTCTTAAGAAAATACAACGCAAATATAAGTCTTAAATGTAAAAGAAGCCAAGGATGATCTGAAGGAAGCCGAAAAACAAAGCCGATACTAATATCAGCTTGGCAAGTCCTGGACACATGCATGACATAATAGTAATAAACAGTAGCTGAGGAGACGAAAATGTCTATACAAATAAAAACAAAATAAGTCAATATACATATTGAAAAAGACAAACAAGGCAATGAATTGCCGTGTATAATAGAACAGGTAAGCACGAACGCTCAATGTGAAATGCAATAGGCGAGCAAAAATACAAAATAACGCTGCACAAAATATCACATTCAATAAGCACATTATGAAAGAAGAATATGAATATATTATACGATGAGAGTGAAACAAAATTTACCAATAAATACATAAAATAGATTAAATAATCTATAAATAGTGTTGAAAAGAAATCAGGTAAAAAACAAAAGTCGATACAATAAGCAAAATGACCCAAAAAAAATAGACTAGTTAAGAGCATTTAACAAAATTATTTAGTTTTTTTGACTTAAATACGGAAAAACTTCTAAGCAACCTTTACACTAGTTTAACAGCAGACAAGCACCAGGCTGAAATCTGAAAGGAAAAAAAAGTAGGTAGGCTAAGAAATATATGAAAATAAGTTTAAGAAATGTTTTTAAAAAGGATTGGGGAAACACAGGAAAAATTAAGAAACTCCCAAAAAAAACAAGAAAAACAGGGATCTTCTACAATGAAAGCAGTAATCCCCACACACACACATGGATTAAAGGAAGAAAAAAATTATTTAATAGCCATCGTTATCTGTTTAAATATACTTAAGGGTATTAAAGGTTATTTACCTGATAAACTAAAACAATTTTAATAAATTTTATGCCATTTATATATCTTTTTTTTTTTTTCACTAACTGTCGAATTCATTCCGCTTTGGATACAGGCCAATATAACCCGTCTCAACGCGCTAGATAGAAACTGTGATTTGAAATGCGCTTGCCAAAACATGAAAGTGACAGACAGTGACATGGAAACTGAATAAGAAACAGCTGAATATTTCACTGATGCATTTCTCAAAAACATTTAAATGTTTCAAATTCATGCTTTTCGTCAATTATATTATTTTCCTTTGGGGATTTCCAACTTTTCCAAATGGATTAAAGAATGAAAAAAAGTTTATAATATCCAACGTTTATTCTTTATTCTCTTCTATCTTTCTTTCTTTTTTAATTCCAATTTTTTTCGCCTTTATCCTCATACGTAAAAGTCGTAATTCATTTCATTTTAAAATTAAAGTACAGCAAGTAAAAGACATTAGAAAACAAATTAATGTTCTAAAAAAACCATGTTATGAGAAGTGAAGATTAATAAAAGTTAAGTCTCCAATATTCTGGGCATTAATATTACTTAACGATGTGTTAAAATTCAATCAATAGTGTTCATAAAGGTGAGTCATCTAAATATAAACACATTTCAAATAGTATTGCTAAAATAATATCGTAACCGATGTATCAACAATTGCTGTATATGGGTTAAATAAATTTTTATTTTGTTCGATTCATGGTTTGGAAGAAATAAGACCAACATATAAAAACTAAACATTTGTGACGTGATATATAGTACGTGATATATAGTGAAGGTTTATAAATTTTTTAAGGGCAAGCACTTAAATGTATTGATGGATATGGGAAAAGCATATGTACTCAAATATCCTGGAAGAATATGTCCATGACAGCGCTGGTAACTAGTCGCTCAGAAGGACCTATATCCTTTAACAAAGCAAAATCCAAAACACAGAGCAAAATTCTTTAAAGAACGGTTGTTCCACAGCATGCTTCAGCGATTTTATACAATACCACGTTCTACTTCCTCTCTCTCTCTCTCTCCCTCTCTAATTCTTATTTGTTTTCTCACTCTAATTCAAGGTGAGAAAACAAGTATTTCTTAACAAGAAAAGCAATATCTGCATTAGAATGAGCTATCTTCCACACTGTATTTTAATTCTTTAAGAAGCCCCTTTGGTAAAAGCAGTAGATTTCCCACCATTCGCAAGGGGAAAAGGTTGTTCTCTAAATATTGAAGACATTCTACAGAGAACCGCTCATATACGCTCCTTGTCAAAAAATTGTTGCACTCATTAGGAGATATCACCGCGCCTGAGTGCAACAGTTTTTGACATCAAATGTAGCTACTTCATCATGGAAGAGAAATGCTAGCTTTCCTCATAGAGGAAACTAGCTTATACCTAAATATATCGCCTTTTCTGGAGGTGCAGGAGCTACGCGAATTAGTTTCGACTTTTAAAACTTACCTCAGTCGGAACCTATTTCTGACTGAAGTCAAAGCAACGTTAAAAAGAATGGAAAACGGGAAAAATCTTCGGAAAAATTGAAGCAAAACAAAACTACTTCCTTGTTCAATTACGTCACCCTCCATTGCGCCAATTGGAAGCGAGCTTCCAAGTGGGGGGTAGCTAGACTAAATCTGGCAACGTTCCGAACGCATTTGTAGACACCCCCACCTTGGAACCAGTTCGGATATATATAGGTATATTTATATACAGGCTATTTTCCTCTGCCCATTCCCAAGTTTCCTTGCAACAGTCACAGCAAAGGAATCTACCACAAGAAGATCGCGTTTCAGGTTGTAGCTTGACAGCTAGAACACCATTTTTCTGGATAAATAAACATTCCAGGTTTCTGAAAAAAGGAAACACTAACCAATGAAGGTTCATTGCGGTCGAAGAATTGTGACTGATGAGTTGCCAGTATTTCATATAATATGCTCCCTTTTCTCTTCCTTTGCCCTCTGTATTTATAATTAGCCCCAATATAAAAGTACTTTAGTTAGTGGAAAGGTAGTACGAAATCGTCTGCGACTAAAAATCTAATCGCTGATGAAATTACACTTAAAATTTGCACTTCAGATAAAGAAACATTTCTTTCAAAGTATCTGTATTTCAAGACTGCTGAGGTAACATAAAAGTAACTGCAACCGTTAGTTTTCAACATTATTTACCTTTGTTCAGCCAAGTTTTAATTTTACGATTCATTGCCAGTTGGTGATTCATATAATGGTTACCACTGATAATTGAGCTGAGAGCAATACAAATGGAAGCTATATAAAGCTAAATAAAGCTATATATATATATGTGTGTGTGTGTGTGTGTGTGTGTGTGTGTGTGTGTGTGAAAACACAAATTGTGTAAGAATTATCCACACTTTTATCCAAATAGATTCTCTCCGGATACAATACCACACAGTAAAAATTTGAAAGGGAGAAAAGTGAAACACAAAAGTTTTAAGAATTAAATAAATTTTATAAGTGAAAATGATTTTATAATTCGTTCTTCTGCATGAACATACATTTTACACTCTTCCACATTTTTATGAAAAAAAAGGCTTTTTTCTTTTTCATTACTTTCATTTTTTCAATTTGTTAACCTTTACATACGTCTTTCTTTCTTTTTAATTCTTACATGTCGCGGTAATTTTTATTAATCCTTATGCATAGTCAAACTATAATAAAGGCTTATTCATTCATTTGAAATATTCCCTATTTTCTTTAACAAACGTTCGATTATTTTCCAGTAAGTGACGTAACGGAAAATCTCGGCCTCGTAATAGACATAGCATCCTCGTAATAACAATAAGGCCCCCCTTTTACGAATTGTATATGCATATGTAAAAAAAAGATATATATATATAAAATAGTGTTACGTTTTCTGTGAGAAATTGACCAGTGACGCATTCCAATATTTTAAACAGAACACATGTCTATTAGTCACTGTTTCATAAAACAGGGTTCTGGCGTAAAGCGTATACTGTAAATTCAAAACTCGTCTAGATTTTATAATTTTTTGATATTGATTTCAGTTTTAAAGGCAATGAAAACAGCTAACATAACTAAGCGTAATGAGTTTGCCACAGTTGGAAACCGTTCATTTTACTTTATATTTTACCTAAAGATTAAAAAAAATCCTTATTAACTAAAAATGTAATAATAATAATATTATTTTTTTAATTTATAAATTTTATGAAAATAAACCAAGACAAAAGGAGATCCCTTTTTCCTGCCCCCCCCCTGCCTTGGGGGAGTTGGAGGTCATCAGTAAGCCACTGTTTCCAGTTGATTATAATTTTCTGGCAGAGTCAGATTTTATCGCATACCTTATTTTTCGGAGCCTTTTCATAAAAAAATTGGAATTTTTTAGGAAGCATGGAACGGCCTTGTACAGCTAAATATTCTTATATTTTAGGCATCATTTTTCTGATATATATTTTATGGACATAACGTAATTTCAAAACTGAGAAGACAAAATAAAAACTTTCACAGTTACTTGTTAAGGGACATTTGAAAATGCCTCACTATCACAACATCCATAATTTCTGTTTATAGCATTTAAAATGAAAAAAAAAAAAAACATTCGAAATAACCGAAAATAAAGAAATTTAGATAATAAAAAGAGAAATAAATTTAAAAAATGTTTACACTATATGCTCAAGTTAAAGTTTGGAGTTAATTCGTGGGTTGATAGATAAGTTACACTACATATAGAGAAGATGAATTATACACAAGTTTTTAACTGACTATAAGAAGTTACACTATACATGACTATGTTTTAAACTGAATATAGCTAAGTTAAACTAAGTTTTAAACTTCCTGTCCGTAAGTTAAACTGTATATGAATACTGTATATGAATACTGTATATGAATACTGTATATGTATACTGTATATAAACTGTATACGAATAAGTTTTAAACCGCATGTGAATGAGTTTTAAACTGCATATATGTAGATAAGACAAACTGTAGGTGAGTAGGTTTTAAATTGCACATCGATAAGTTAAATTGTCCGTAAATACATTTTAAACTACACGTTGAAAAGTTAAATAGTACTTGAATGGTTTTAAGCCATACGTAGATAAGATAAAACGAATGTTATTAAGCGTTAAACTGCAAAGCAAACACTAAGCTATTGGCAGGGGCCGACTACGAATATTAACGGTCCCGGCCCAACTTGCATTGGGGACCCCCTTACACGCGTATAAAGATTGGATATGAATCTGAAAAATATGTGCACCCCATTCCCATTTAAAAATATAGGTAAGAATATGCTTTTCTATCCCACTTTCATGCCAACGTCGGATATCAAGGAGTGGCATTTGCATAGTTGAAGCTGTGAAAGTTTTGGTAAAAGTAGCAAATAGTGTGTGGCATTAGCACACCGATTTCGTGTTTTTGGAAACACTGCGACTCACGCCTATGCGTACATTCGTGATCATTAGAAAAAAGTACAATGCTACCGTTTTATCAAGATGTAAATAAACAAAAGATAAAATTGTTGCGAAAAAATGTGCAATAAAAATAAAAAATAACATACCCTAGAAACATACGATCTCCAAAATTTAAAGCCATTTATGATGAAAAGTAGTTTAACTTTAACGTAATTAAGCAGTGAACTTACAAGTCCATAACAACGTAAAGGAGTTAAGTTTAGTTATTCTCAAAGCTGCGGTTGTAGTTATAATTGCTGCAATTTTGGATACTAGCTATGATTTTACTAGATTTGATTCGAATCGTCAATCCGAAGGAAGGAAAAAAATTTTTTTTTTTTTTTTTGCATTAATTTACTACTTTATCATAAATAAAATTGTCATATAAAATGTTTGGGGCCCCTCTCTTCGTAGGGCCCGGGCGCGGACCCGCGAGCCCTTGCCATAATCTGGCCATGGCTATTGGTTCTTCAAATTAAATATTCAAGATCTATTTTTTAAACCAGTTCTCACCTACTGTTGAAAACTGCAGTTTCCATCAGGCCACTAAAATTTAGGCAACATTGGCCACAGTTAATAGCATCGAGGGTGACTTCATAGAGTTAGCTTCATAGAGTTAGCTTAACATGTAAACCCATGTTAAGCTAACTCAATCATTTAGCTAAGAATAGTAATGTAGCAATTCAAAAATCATGGTGGCGGGGGCTCAAGTGGCTTTAAGGAAGACTATGCGATGCGGCCTTAGAAAAATAACGTGTTTTGATTTCCAATGGGAGAGCTTGAGCCCTCTTTTCTACGCCGCGCCGCCGGCTATGGATGACGTCCCCATGATACCTGCCACGGGAGCTGTTAGCGGGGGGTACAGGGGCACCCGTCCCCCGAATGTTGATATGAGGATTCCATATTCCCTCCAATTTCAAAGAAAATGCCTTCTACTAGTATATTGTTCCCCCCAAATATTTTTATGCTGGCGGCGCCAATGATATCTGCAATTTCACTGAATGAATCACCCATATTCAGTTTGCAAATTTCGCCCCTTCCTTATTAGGAACACGGAGTCGTTAACGGCGACCAACCTTTCCATACTGACTTGTCTAATTAAAAGAAGGCTTGAATGCAGTAATACCAAAGAAGTGTTCGCAATTTTTAAGAGTAATTCAGACACGATTGATAGCTTAACGTAACAGCAAACAAGGTTTTTCTATCACCTAGCGTCTACAAAGCTCGGGCGTACTCGAATCTTCCTAAATATAAATAGTTTATACGAAGCGTCTTTAACAACTGGGTCATTCGTTAATTAACACGTTTAATCTAGCTAACAGAAGAAGGCCACGTCACGAAAGCAGTGATGCAGCTCCATATTTTGACCAAACGTAAACACACTCCTAAAATGTTATATTTAGAAACTCCTCTTTTAGAATCTGCCAAGTATTCCGAAAAGAAAGAAAATTATTTTCTTCTTCCTCTTCTTCTTGCAAAATTCATTAAGGTCAGTTCACCCAAATGTTAATGGAGTCGCTCCAAAGCATTCAAAGTAAATAAAGGCAGCTCCCTTTTTTACGACTTTTTAATGGAAAAATAGTTTAATTACTTTTAATTGCAGTTGTTTACTATTTCAGGAAGTAAATCACAGTGTCGTAGGAGTACTAAACGAAAAATTATAAAAGGAGCAGACGATATAAATTGAGAAAAAGAGAGAGAATGGATTTGCTCAACCTATGTAAAATTAAGGATGACACATATACTTTACAATATTTAGGTTGTTATATTCACGCATTCATGAATTAAGAAATATTTTCTCTGATGATCAAGTTATGAATGGAGGAGAGTGGAAAACGATAACTTGTTACAATGCTGTCTTCCAGATGGATAACTTATTACATAATTCACATTTCACAGTTCTGTTGTATTGTTCATGCTCATTCGATTTCGCACTGTCTTACAGATTTTCTGATAAGCTGTACATTCATTTTGATTTGATTAGATTTTGAGAGTTATTACATTGTTTGTGACGTCATTGGAGAAGCAGTCAGAAATTAAAGACTGCAGATTAATGAATAAATTAACGATATGAAAAGCATTGCTAGAAGTCGTTAACGATGAAGACTAATAACGTCTTCTGGAGAAAGAGCATTTAAATTCGTGTTCGGTGGTTCATTCTTGTGTCTTTTTCTCAAGATCCATAATGATAATATAACTTTTCCTTTCCTCACATTAATCAGTTTATAAAATTTAACTAAAACTAAATTAAATAATTGGAAGTTTTCTAGCGATTGCATTGACTGACTCAAATTTAGCCTATAAACTACATAATTTTAAAATTTGCCACAGGGCGTAAACTTTTACTAACTTTTCCCGCCGTACAAGTGTAGAATAACGCATCAATTTTAATAAATGCACCGGTATTAATTAGTCTTAATGAGAGCATCAAGTTTGATGAATTTTAATAAATACGCCAAGTTTAATGAATTTTAGAAAATGCATCAAGTTTAATGGCGCTTACTAAGTATGTTAAGTTGAAGAAGTTACAGCGAGTGATTCTAGCTTAACGAATCCTAATAAATGCATCAAGTTTAATGAATTTAGTAGATGCATCAAATTTAATGACGCTTACTAAGTACGTTAAGTTGAAGAAGTTACAGCGAGTGATTCTAGCTTAACGAATCTTACTAAATGCATCAAGTTCAATTAGTATTAATCAGCCCATCACGGTTAATAGATCTTAATAAGTGCACCAGTTTTATAAGTTTCAGCAAATGCATTAAATTTGATGAATCCAAATATGTTCATCAAATTTTCATCAAATTTAATAAGTTTTGGTGAGCGCATCACAATTGTAATAGATTCCAATAAGTATATCATGTTTAATGTGCTTTAATGAAAGTCAATCCTACATAATGTAGTTTCAATTTATTTCATATTTCTAAGTTTTTAAATGTTTTCTTTTTTCAATTCTTTTTTCGATCTACAGGACAAGATTCGGCTGCTTCAGGAAGACTTGGAGTCCGAGCGGGAGCTGAGACAGAGGGTAAGTCATTTAAATCCTATAAATAGCCATTGTGCATATCAGGCCCCGAATTAACAATATCTAAAAAATGTCTAGGACAGGGACCTCAAGGCTTTCTTAAGTTTAACAAGGCTGGATGGAGTTTTTGGAACGAGGCCTCGCTTTAAGCCCTTGGTGATAGCGGGAATATGTCATTAGCTGTTTTAAACAGAACATAAAGTTAAAAAGAAATATGGTACATGCAGAGCTCGTGAGAAAACAAATTTCACGGAGATGAGTTAAAAAAGCATCCCCCGACTCCTCCATCGCTTCCAAGATGCTAGAAATATCCCCAAACCATTGGCGAACCGCCTTCACCGAGAGCCCATGACCAAACTAGGTTGGCATGGTCTCCCAACTCTGAATCACACACAAAAACCGTTCGGGAACTCCTCCAGAGCACCAAGAAGCCAAGTAACTCTTTGTGTGTTGGTTCTTTTACTCTTAATATGAGTTATTGCGGTGTTTCTAAAGAATAAAAAAAGTTTGGCAAGGGTGTCTATTAGAGATGAGACGGGCTCGGCCGGAATCAGAGAGCCCGGGCCCGGGTCCCAAACGAGTTTGGGATCGGGTGGGCCCGGCTCATTAGATAGATGCAACTGAAACTGAAAATTGACTTTTCTATATCGAAATTCTCCAAGGAATATCACTATGTGATTCGTTTTTGAGAACCGTAGAAATGTCCGTATATGAAAATTTGAAGGAAATTGAATAGTGTAGTTTAGCAATTTTTTTAAAATTTAAATCGTACGTCGAAGAATTAAAGTTACGTTTGAAGTTTTGGGATCGGGCTCAAATTCCCACAAAGTATGATGGACTCGGGGGACTCAAATCAGGGGCGAACTGGGTCTTCTCAATGGACGCATACCTTGGACTTTTCGGAGGGCGCGAGTGCTTGTTCATCCGAAGGCGTGAGCCCTATCACCTTTGAGGGCGCACCGGCCAAGGGGCCGATTGGCCGGCGGCTCAGTCCTCCCCCTGGCTCAAATTGCAAGTCTTCGGGCTCAGGTCTCGAAAATTGAACCCGAACTCATCACTACTGCCTATCTCACAGAGAAAAATTCATGAAAGTAAAGTTAACAAAATCTGAGCAGATTTTGGTAAATCATACCACAATTTTTAACATCAAATTTACTTTCTCATGATCAAAGATTTAAACTAACGATATAAATGCAATGCCTATTGTGGTGAAACCTTCACGCTACTAAACAACTATTATTATCTCTTCGAATAATATAGTGGGCTCGTGTTTTTATGGATTATTGCATAGGTACTGAAAAATATATTACATACAACTAATGTTAACCCCCCCTTTTAATAATTTTCGATTTTATGAATTTTTCTGGAGGGTCCGTACGAAATTGACAATCCACTGTATGTTGAAGAGGTGTTCTAGACATTCTCTCAACTGTTACACATAATTTCTTTGTAGCTGCACAAAATAATTTTTAAAAGCACAAATATTTTCTGAACTTGATACAGCTAGATAATTCCATTGATATCTCACATCGTGTGTGCGATAATTTTCCTTTCAAAGTTTCTTTCGGTTATAAAGCGAAAATAATATTTAAGTTTCGTAAAATAAAAATTACGTAACTACATCGGACTTGCATTTTTACAAATTACACACATTTTTGTGAGAAATTATGCTGGTTCCAAAAAGTATTCCGTACAACTGATGTTAATTCCTATACACAAACTTTCGATTTTACAAACTTTTTTTTAAGCTCATAAAATAAAAAAAAATCGAAAGGCCACTGTAATACTGTTTACAAATTGTATTCTATTTCATTAACAAGGCAATGATAAGCTTCAAAGTGATATTTGTTGATTTTTCAGGAATCTAAAAATCTTCCCCCCCACCCCCACAAAAAAAACTAATTGTAAAACTATAGCTTTCTTGTTTTCCCGATCAATTTACCAATTTATCCTTAATTTCCCTACGTATTTTAAAAATTATCCCTACTTATATGTTTACCTCTGAAATCCAAAATTAGAGCACAGAAATAATTTTGAAAATCTTTATTTCAACATTTCGACTTCTAGTATTTTTAATGGAAAGCAAATCTAGAATTTATTTGAATATTTTTTTAAAAACGTTAAAAGCAATTTTGACTTAAAGAATATTCCCACAAAAAATAGAATTCAAAAATTTTTTAAACTTATTTTCAGGAAGATTTTACCTAGTTAAAAATAGTCATTACATTTAAACGCAAGAACATAAAAACCTTTACCTAAAAGATATTTTATTTATTATTACCACTTTATACTATTATAATAATATATAGTATATAATTAGTTAATAATATTAGATGATACTCATATTAAATGCAATCAAATTTACCACATTATATTAATAAATATAATACATATGATTATATAATATGTATAAAATATGTAATACGATTCGTTATATTAACAGCGTTACCACATTTCATTTAGTTAAACATTATTATAATTAGTTATATTAGAATATTAAAAACTTGATTTAAAACTTATTTAATTTAAATAAATTATCGAATTTAAAAATTAATAGCTTCGTATCATGTTAATTTTAATTATATAGAAGATATTAATTATTATATGTGGAACTTCCGTTGCATTTTAAGTTTTAAAATTGCTAATAAATATAATAATAATCGATTCCTCATTATTTAGTACATAACAGAATCTTCTAATAAATGTTAAATTAACATATACCAGACAACGGGATGACACATAAATAAGTTATATATATATTTCAAGTTATGTATATTTAAATTTATATATAAAGTGTTATATATTTAAAGTTATACATAAAGTTAAATATATTTAACTGTTACATTCGTTATTACAATTTTTACATGTTGATTTCTTATACAGTGTGTAGCCTATTATCCTTATCAAATGTTAAATTAATTACGAAAATTTATATTCTCTTAATTATATCATAGTGTCATAAAGAATTTTCAAAGAATATATATAGCCCGGCAGAAACTGTTTAATTTCGTGTAAAGTATATGGTACTGAACTGAAGATAAGCATGTTTTGAAACCGAAGCAAGAATCCAACTTCATTTTATATTACTTCAACTATCCAAAAGCTTACTTTTAATTTAAGTGTGCTATTATTATTATTATGAGCCTCTAATAATGTTTATAAAATCTCTAAAAGGTTCAAAAAAATCTCTAAAAGGTTCAAAAAATCTCTAAAAAAAGTTTATAAAACTTTACCGATTTTTAAGTATATTAAAGCGCATTTATTTTAAAACACCTTATTCTAATTAAAGTATGGACTATATTTTGAATTTTTGGTATCATTAAAGTTATGCAGATAAATTTTATGTTTAGAAATTAAAATGGCATAAACTAAAACTTACATCACAACTAACTGAATTTTTTTTCTAATTTTGATAAAAGTTTATAATTAAGAACTAAATTAATATGTTTTTGCTATTGCACAGATATGTGTTAATATTACGCTGTTACGTACCAAACACTTTCGTTTTTGTTTTGTTTTTAATTTTCAGATTGAGCGAGAGAGATCTGATCTTTCGATACACCTGATGCAAATCAATGAAAGGCTTGAAGAAGCAGAGGGAAGCAGTGAAAGCCATGTAATTATTTAATTCATAATTAATTCTAATACGCTGCTTTTTTCTGATAATATTTTTAAAATTAAATGATTATATTATTTTATTTTATAATATTATAAAAGTAGGAGTGCATCGTTAAACTATTTTTTTCTTCAAATTGAAATGATTGAAAGGAATATTTGTTTATAAATTGTATTAAGGTATTAAGAATATATCAAAATATTATTTTTTAAGTAACGCAAAAATAATCCGAAAGTAATACAGATTAATTTTAATAAGTAATACGAATTAATCTTATAGATAATGATTTTTATAATAATGTAAATATTACTATTTGTGAATAATGCTGATTAATCTTATGAATAATATAGATTATATTCTTATGCATGATATGGATTATAATCTTATATGAGTATAACACTAAGATGGGTATTATAGGTTATAAGAAACAAAATTGTACGTAATATCGACCTTAATCTTTGCATATATGTACACATATGTAATAGCTTTATCTTTTGAATGATACCGAGATTAATTTTTCGAATAATATTGAGATTAATCTTTCGAATAATATTAAGATTAATCTTATAGGTAATATGAATGTAATCTGATGATCAATATGAATATAATTTGATGAGCAATATGAACATAATCTCATGAACGATATAAACGTAATTTTGTGAGTAACGGGAATATAATTTCATGAGTAAGATTAATGTAATATTATGAGATATATATTAAAATAATGTTTAAGTCATACTGAGAATAATATTACATGGTTAATACTGAGATTACTCGTATAAGAGGGACACTGAAATTAATCTTATAAGTAGCATCGTGATTAATTTTACGAATAATATAGACATTAATCTTATAAATATTACTGGGATTAATTTTGTGAATAATGCGCAATTCATATTCTTATGCTAAATGAATATTTATAGGTGGAAATGAACAAGAAACGAGATGCTGAATTATCGAAACTCCGAAAATTGCTGGAAGATGTGCATTTGGAAAGTGAAGAAACTACCCATCATCTGCGCAAGAAACATCAAGAGGCATTGATTGACATACAGGACCAATTAGATCAAGCAAACAAAAGCAAAGTCAAGTACGTAATATTTTCTTAATTATTCCGTAATTAAAATAAATGCTCTGCTACTAGTACTAGCTAGTAAACACCCAAGCTCACACCATATTTATTTAAAGGATCGAGCGAGAAAAGCAGAAATTTCAAGCAGAAGTGTATGAACTACTTTCTCAAGTTGAAAATGCCAACAAGGATAGGGTAAGTTAAAATTACAATATTATTAAATGCGTTCGTAATTTTGAGACTTTTAGTCAGGCAAATATTATTTATCTCCACTTCAATTTGAATGTCCGCAGTTTTTATAAAATACCATCGTTGTTTAGCGTCAGGGCTTAAATTTGGCGGGAGCCCACCGGAGCATGGCTCCGGTACTTCTTAACGTTTGGTGATTATTGAAATATTAGCCAGAGCTCCTAAATTGACTATCATGAAAAAGTAATAAATTTGAGATTAAGGTCAAGCATTTTGTTGTCCATAAAAATGAACATAAACAATTAATATGATATATCGATTCTTTTGCAGCCATTACATTTTTTAATCGATTTATCATAACATTAGGGCTCCTGCACTTTTTTCGTTAGAAATTGAGCTCTGGTTAGGGTAATATGATAAATACATATAAGGGTATCCAGATGTTACGAAGCAAATACGAAACTTCACATAGATATTTAAGTAAATAAAATGAAATTTCAGATTCGTTTTATACATGAACCTACACAGTTATCAGATACACGGAAGAAATTTTGCGTAAGATAATGCTCAATGCATGAACTTGTTCGGTTTAAAAATAATTTCCCCTCTTCATTTGATTTAATTTGTATTTACAAGACAGGCTTTGGCAACAGGCAGTCGCTAAGGGTCGCCTATCCAAGGGGAACATCGTCTAGATTTTTTACCATCAGAATTTTCCTCTTTGTAGAGCTCTGGTCGAGGCTATAAAAGAAGCCTTTATCAGCCTCTAAATAACTTGAAATATTTTTCACATATAATAACATACTTTGTGCATCTTTCCTCGGTTTTCAATTGCTGGCAAACACTTTGTTAAATGAATTTGTCCACAAATTGCTGTAGCCAGGATTCCGAAAGTGGAGAGGATATGAAAGAAGGGGAGGTTTACAGTGCTGAATTTCGTTTCCACTGGAGCTATGAAGAACAAATGTAATTTTTTTACCAATGGGTAGTGCTACGCCCCACCCTGCGTAGTAGAGTGGCTTTGATTTTTTTTTTTTTTTATTTGCTATACCGCGGAAATTTTCCGCGGTATAAAGCAAACCTTTACTTAGAAGTTTTAATTTTGCTCCTAGTCAATACGAACAAAATAAAGAAAAAAATTAAAATCGGTTGGATATCCCCTCACTTGCCTTCACACTCATACAAAAATATACAAATTTTCAATATTTTGAGGGAATTTTATTTTATTTGCTATATCGCGGAAAAACTTGCTCCTAGTCAATACAAACAAAATATTTTTAAAGTGGTTGGTATATTCTGCTCAAACATCGCTCTTCGAAATTTCCAAAATTTATAAATTTTTAAGTATTTGAGAAAAAAGAATCTTTGCAAATCAAACTTTTTAATTTTAATCAAATAATAAAATCGTTCATATTTCACTCATTTATTGGTTTTCTGC
The DNA here is from genome assembly GCA_006491805.2 of Dysdera silvatica. Classification (NCBI taxonomy): domain Eukaryota; kingdom Metazoa; phylum Arthropoda; class Arachnida; order Araneae; family Dysderidae; genus Dysdera; species Dysdera silvatica. Next base: position 133,817,054 of record QLNU02014176.1, read on the forward strand.
GGTATAACGAATCAAAAAAAATTTTTTTTTTCTTCTTATAACATAAAAAACGACTTAAGACTGGATAAAATTAATGATGGGTAGCTAGATGGCTTAACGCGAACCAAAACACGATGATTTTACACAGTGATTTCCAATATATTTTTGCCCGTGAACTCTTTACAACATATCTCAGGCTGTCATTCTCCTCTTCTCGGACTTTTTTCCAGTAACATCAGCGTAGCGTAGATTGAGCAAGGCGGGGGTGGGATTGGAAAAGGTGGCCGCCAGAGGAAACACTGTAATTCCAGACAGGACGCTCAGACAGATTAACCAACCGCCAAGGCGGATTGGGAGGGAAGGGGGTTATTCAAATGTCGACCATACACAACACGCAAAGATGCACGCTCGCATAGGTGTCGTCATTTAACTCTAGCGGCACCAGCATTGCTGTGGTTTGAGTTTACTAATCAATCGGCAATTCCCCGCCCTCCTTGGGGGAATTCTCCTCCGATTAAGAACCCTTGATTCAACACCACATAGAGTGTGACGAGTACCATTTGGAAACGTTACCAAATGGTTATGGATTCTATCTCCGCCTCTTGAATGAAGGAGAATAGTGGAATACACGGAATAAAGACATATTAACCGAAAATAGTATTAAATTCCTTTAAAAAGTTAATGATATCATAATATTTGTGTCTCTGAATAAACAAGTTTATTAACTTTAGTATTTGTAAACTTTTTTGGTACAAATGATAAATAATCCATGCATTTTAACAAAAAAAAAATTATTCGCTTTTAGAACGTATGATCACCAAAGAATTAAAACTACCACATATTATTATTCATGATTGATCTGACACTTAATTTGTGTTAGTTAGAATTCGTTTCCTTTTTCTTTATTTTATGATAAAGTTTGTCGCATGCACAGTTCATTAAAAAAAACGAACTACAGACAGGCAGTACTATTAAATCTGTGTCTTTGTTTATCAATTTTGCTTTATAATGTTGTTTTCTACATTTTGTTGAAAATTTCTCCAATTCGTGATGATATAGGTGGCAGCTCAAAAGACAGTGGAAAAACTGGAAATTACCATCCACGATCTGAACATACGAATCGAGGAATTAACCCGCACTGTCACGGAGACGACAGCCCAAAGAGCAAGACTCAGCTCAGAGAATTCCGAGCTAATGAAGGAAGTTCAAGAATACAAGATTTCACTGGACAATGTCAATCATTTGAAAGGCCAGCTTGCCACACAATTAGAAGAAACTCGCAGGAGATTGGAAGATGAAGAAAGGGTGAGTAACGACACAAATCCCGTTATCTTGTGATTTAGTATGTTGTATTTTTGCATCCTTCTGTATCCAAATCTTTATGGTCAGAGACAAAATTCGATTGGCCATCGTTGCAGACAAAATTATTGCGCATATCTCATTCCATTTTGCCTTGTTCGAGTCAAAAAGTAATTGCATCTTAAGAGTGAAATCTCACCTTACCAACATCACACAGTAACAATTGAATTTTGTAAAATTTTTCTCAGGAATCTTGCTTAGAAATCACGAATATCTTACGTTTATCAAAAACAATGTTGCACGTGCAATATTTTCTGTAACCGTATATAAGAATGATAATAATAACAATTCCATGAATAATTATTTTGGCGCAAATGCACGGTTCGTCACCTAGTCTTCTCTCCTCCTAAAAATTCTCAACAATTCCAGTAGGTCTGCTTGTGACTTCATACTTTCTGTGACGTCATGATTAGGCGTCTCCTTAGCGTTTATGATGTCATTTAAAATGAAGAAAAATTCGCCCGAAAATTCGTTTTCGGCATTACTTAATGCCATCAAAGCTATTTTTCCGCCGCTCACGGCCAACCAAGAGCCATAGAGGCGAGTACTTCCTGTTTTGGTTTTCGCTGAATCGCGAGAGTTACAGAAAACAAGCTGTTCTAATGCTTTTTCCCAAGCATTCAATGCTTTTTTAAGGCATAATTCGAGTGTGATCTAAACGGACAGAAAGGGCGAAGCCTGAAGCTGGGGAGAGTGGGGTCTCCCTCACTTACCCATCACTGATATATCCTCTTCACCGATTCAGGAAAATTACAGGGCCCAAAAGCCACCGTAAACAACATGGCGGCACAGCAGTTGCCGTGTTGGCAGCCTGTTTGAAAACACGTAAAAAAAAAAAAATCAGTAGGTGACGGATTATGCACTTTTACCAATGATTTTATTCATTAGATAATTCTATTTCCGATGAATGACTCTACTCTTAGTGGGTGATTCTATTAATGGCAATGATTCGAATTTTGGCGAATGATTCTATTCCTGATGACTGGTCCTATTGTCCTAAGTATTTATTCCTGCTAATGAATAATCCTGTACATTATGAATTTATTTTGGTAAACGACTTCTAATGTTTTCTAATTAAATCCTGAAATATAGGCTTAATAAAGGTTTTGCTGGCTTTATGTTTTAGGAAGTAGTGCAAATAATGTCATGCTGTGTAAGGACCTAAAGTTTTCTGTGAGATCCGAACAAGAGGCGGATACAGACTTTCATTTTGAGGGGTTCAAGGACAGAATTTGCCATGGTCTTGGAATAACACCCTTCATTTATCATAAAAGTTGGAATTTTTTACAGTGAAAAAATATATTTTCGGGGTGAGTCATGACCCTTATGACCCCTCCCCGTGTCCGCGCTTGATCCGAACCACTCTATCGCTTATAGGCAAAAAGAGATTCTTCGCGGAAGAATTTTCTGTTTAATGTACAAGCGTTTTCATCTTATGCTTCTGTATCGTGCAGAGAAGCGTAAAAGTAGGCGCTGATGACGAAGTTGACCAACAGGTGTCGCGCCAAGCAGGAACTTTTCTATTATACTGGCTGGCATTGATTTACACTTTTACTGTCCTTTGAAGACTTTTAAAATTCATTCTATTTTCAAATAAGAATAGTTAAATATAAATATAATTTTAAAAACTTTATTTACTTTGTAAATAATAAATATATAAAGAGGATGAACAGAAACCAATACGTTGATGATAGCGATATTATTAAGGAACACCCCAACGAAAAACCATGAAAATACCTAAAGTAGATAAAATTGAAAGCTAGAGTAATGTAAATGACTTTGATATATAATGTAAAGAATTTAACTAGATAACGAAAACTGATAACAAAAATATCCTAAACTAGTAACGGGCGAAAAACAAATAACGAGATTGTTATAGATCAGAGTTTCTCAAACTTTTTGAAGTCGCATCACATTTGAAGTCCTACAAAAAATCGCAGGTGCACTATACACAAAATGCTAAAAATAAAATGCAAAAGTTAATTGTATTTATATTAATAATATTTTTGTTAATATTAATTTTTATAGGCGCGTATATTTCCCACAAGTGCGTCAATTCCACATGGCCCTGCATTTAACTATATGACTAAAAAATCATTTTCTGGGATTTTCTAGGGTTCGCCTAGGAATGTCACCGGACACACTGGTGCGCCTAGGCACACCCTTTGAGAACCACTCTCATAGATAATAAGAGCCAAAAGAAAAATTTTAATAAACTGCATTTCAACCCGAAAATTACTTTCAACGAAAAGATATATCATGCAATATACAAGCTCTGTAAAAATAAGTATTATCATATGTAAGCAAATATTCATATTAAAATAAATTGCTAAATATAGCGTCCATTTATTTAGAGCTATCACAAATAAAATACTATATATTCAATTACCTCTATTTTGCCCCTCTTTATCTAGGAAAAATCGCAAGGGGTTCATAAACTCTAGTTGAGTCTTATGTGCCGGAGGTTATGTAAAATTTGTGCGCCAAAATTGAAATGCTCCTTCATCTATCTACTAGAAAAAATTATTTTCATGTTGCAATGTGCCCCTAAGGCACAATAGCACCCATGTGAGTACTTTAATGGAGGCTAATAAAAATTATTATCTCCTTCAAATTTGTCAAACATTTTAGTAAATGTATAAAATACCAAAGTAGTGAAAAAATATTTGTTGCTGCTTGACAATTAGCAATGAGCTAAAAAATACCTTATTTTAAAATGTGACTGTACACTTTTTGAAAATAAATGCATAGCAGAATCATGTAAATCAAATTTTTAAACAATGGCTAGGGGTTCTCAAGCCCCTTCCCGCTATAGGCACCCATGATAATTTGTTTGATCTTTAGGGAACTACCCACGTTCGTCTAAGTCGGACATAGGCTAATAATAACGGTCAAGCTGAATCCTACCATTATATAGGGGCTGAGAACCTTTTCGTACTTAACTAACATAAACACAAAAACATAGCTGGTCAACATAGATCCATATAAATCGGCTGTGCACAAAAAAGTATATTACATTTAGTAGACCCTGATGGTTTAGAGATCTAGCTTTAGTCCAGTAATCTAAAGTACGCCGTTTCGAGTCCATCCTGAAACATATTTGTTTCAACTGTTTTAAGCCTAATATATTCTAATTAATATTAAGCCTAATATATTCTAATTTGAACGAAATGATATCTTCACGACTATTCGTAGTATGTCAACTGACGATTCGTTGTTCGCGTTTGACTCAACTTTTTTTATTTTTTCTCTTGATTTAGAGGAGGTCAACATTAGAACAACAAGTTCACACTTTGGAAATAGAAGTCGAGAGTTTGAAAGTACAATTAGATGAAGACGCCGAGGTCCGAATGGACCTGGAAAGACAGCTGTCTAAAGTGAGCGGTGAATGTGCCACATGGAAATCGAAATACGAAGCGGAGTGCCAATCACACGCAGATGAAGTTGATGAGCTCAGGTACGTAAAGTAACATACATAAATCATTAAATTAAGTCCGTTGCAAGAATATTATTATTATTTTGATATAAGCGCACAATTCATCTTGAATTTTACAACTGGGGTTATTCTCTAATCATAGGCGCACGCAGAATGTTTATGAGGGGGTTACAGAGCTACGACATCATATAGTCATACATATATATATATATATAAATAAAATTTCATTGCAATGGGAGGGTACAATCCCTATCAAACCTCCGGGTGCGTCAATGCCTTTAATATCAGGCCCTTTCTAAGGGTCTGAGGTGTCCGAGGTATTTACGTAGGATGTGGGCAGATCCAAGTAAGGTAGACTGTTGAAGATGGTGTATTGTAATTTGGTCTATTACTACACTGCTCCACATAATTATGTCCATCTTGTTTTTTCTTAATAATTAAGTTTTGAGTACGTTGTTCATAAAAATTGATATTATATATCCTTACAAAAACAAGAGAAAACATGTAAATCAAGAAAAAAATATTTTATAAGTAAAATTGGAAAATGAAATGAAAAATAAACATGCGGCCTTACACATAAATATAGGTCCATTTCAGAGTAAAAATTTCAGACAGGAAATGGTTAATAGAAAAATGAAATTAATACTTAATTGGACCCCATTTTTCTGATTAAAGTCAAAAATGCTATTTTTCATGCTTGTTGCAAGGTTTTTGAGGATGGTAGGCTTCAAGTTCTTATAATCGACAAGCATCGCCAATTGTAATTTCTCAGTCGGTTCTTAATTTAAATTGTCTGCATAAACTTGCCGAACAAGGAAACCCCAAATGTTTTCCATAGTATTACAGTACGGAGAGTACGCCGACCAGTTATTTATGACTACATGACCACTGCTTTGTGTTGGTGGTGACATGAATAGACGCGTTGTCTTTCTGGTAAGTGAGAGGAATGCGGCACAACTTTTTTAAATAAGGCAAAAGATTTCTATTAAGGACATTTTGATATTCATTGCTGTCCATTCTTGATGATGGGAAAGCTAAAGAAACCTTTCCATGGGCATTGAAAACACCACAAACCATTCAACTGCCGCCTCCTAAATTCCCCTTTGAAAAGTATTTCAGCTCTTTTCATAGATCGTGCCAATAAGAGTTAAAGCTGTCTGGACTATCTAGTGAGAATTTTTTTCATCACTTAACACAACCTAAGACAAAAAGGTTTGATGAGCAAGGATGAGAAAAAATAAGGTTTAATTATTCTTTGTAAAACATCTAGAAAACTCACTTTACTCCAATCTGTGTCCATGTTTTTTCGTGCAAACTCCAACCTCCTAGTTTTATGAATGGGTTTCAGAAGAGGTGCAGTCTTCAGCTTTGCACGTACAATGTGCAGACTCGACTTCAGAACACACCTGATTGTTTCCGAGAAGACATTGGGGTTGCATCTTCTCCGTATGTCACTGATCGAAACCATTGAATTTGATGCCTCTCTTATTATTTTCCGTTTATCCATCGAAGAAAGTTTCGGAGGACGTCCTGAACGATTTATTTTCCCGCAGGCATCCATATTTCTTAAATAATTTCCAACTACATTATGAAATTTGCCAATATTCCTTGAAATTTCACGGACACCCCTTCCACACTTGTGATACGCTACAATCATACCCTTCTCGCGTTCAGATAACTGGTTACCACGTGGCATGACTGAAAATTGACAATTAACTGAAGTTTAACTAAACCGAATGCTGTTATAGCGAGCGGATCAAAGTGGACCTATATATATGAGGAACTCTGAATGCGTAGAATATTAAACTTGACGTTATGCGCATACAGACTTATTTGCATCATTACAGGGTTCTTTAGATGAGCCGTTACGGATATGCAAATAAGTATACTGAACTACTTTTTAAAGTCAAGAAATAACATCTATTTAAGGTGGACCTATAATTATGTTTAGCAGTGTATTGGATCCAGACGATTTTCAAGATTTTATGGAATTGCACTTGATGCTCCTATTACTGGGAGGATGGCTTTGTTGTTGTTGCTGTTGTTGCCATAACTATTCGATCGCAATCTGCAGATTGATTTGGTGATTTACAGATTTGTATTTGGTGATTTTGTCAAATTCCTTATCATCAATTCTTGAGATTTCAGTTATAGGTACATTTATTATCCATATTAGCTTCCTTTCTACTGTCGTCAAGTTAGGTGTATTGTGAGCAAGATGTTTTTCAGTTTGGATTAGAAAGTTCCACAGAATTTTGCTTGGACATTTTGCATTTTCAATAATCTTTTCAGTCTTGTGTTCATACCAGTTTTTTTACTGTTATATTATATTTTTAATGCAGGTTTCAGTGGATCATTGAAGCTACTTTATTATGCCATTCCGAATAGTCCATGTTTGAGAACTTTTTGATTCATCATTATTATTATTTTTTTATCTTTGATAATATTTCAACCTGAATTTGTTGCACAGTTCCAAACAAATCCCCCCCCCCTTCACAAAACTTATTTAAGTTCGTCATATGATCAAAAATAATCGTTTTCGTGAAAATTATGTTTAGACAGACATGGCTTTCAACTAAAACTAGATTTCTTTGGACCAGAGGGGTTGGACAGAAGAATTCCTTCCAGTATAAAAATTTCAACTCTGTCGTGGATTTGCAAATGGCACAGTGGATCCGTGTGTAAAATGATAAGGGACCTAAAGTTTGATGGATTGAGACTTGCCTGTGCAGTGCCTTTTACTTCCTTTCTAAGCTTAAGCGTCAAAGGACTCTTGTTTGATGCATTAATTTTCTAAGGAGAAATATAATGATTAAGTACAGCTCAGTCTCTTTAGCCTTTACTCTATAGCATGTGTAGACTATTAGGGGACCTCTTAGGGATGTGGACCAGCTTAGTAAGCTTTGTTTTTTCCTACTAGGTAACCTGCTCCAAGGGCATGCTCCTATTTTGTTTTGTCCATCAATCAACGTGGCCAATAGGCCACCTTATTGTAAAAGGGCCAGCCACTCTTAGATATCACTAAGGCCCTTTATGTCATTGCTTTTCTAAATGCTTATAACGTCCATTGTAATAATGTTGCGGTCTTTATGATGTGTCAATGACCTTAGTCAAAAAGTCTGTATGTCTTTTAAATTAATCTGTTCATTTAATTTCCACATGAACCTACAATTTAATGTGTACGTTCAAAATTAATTAATGGTTGTATAAGACTTTCGTAATAAGATTTCACATGAACATGAATCCACCATAACTTCAATAACTGTATTCTATTTTTTTAGCCTCCCGCCTCCTTTTTTTAATCTCTCTCCTTTCTCTTCTGTGGGATATAATTTTTTCAAGAAGCTTACCTAAAACTTTGCATAGTAATAGAAAAAAGCTCAATTCATTTGCAAACACATTTCATACAGAACAGCTTCTTCTCGTATCAATGTAAAACGAATATTTGCTTTCTTCTAAATATGATTCCTTGTGGAATTTAGCATAATTTTGAAATGTGTGTTTGCTTTTTCAACTAAAATTCGTAAAGAACCTATCCGTATCTATACTAAATCATTTTTATAATAATATTTGTTGAAAGGTATATGGTGAAGTATTTCTAGTTAAAAAAAAACATGTGTTAATCTTGTAGACGTCGACTTGCTCAGAAGACAGCTGAGTACGAAGAGCAGCTCCAGTCTCTGCTGAACAAATGCAGTACCTTGGAGAAGCACAAATCTCGACTACAATCAGAAGTAGAAGTACTGATTATGGACCTCGAAAAGGTAAATAAACAATAACTCATATAGTAATGACTAGTGAAATAAATAAGCAGTGATCTAAATAAGGGGAATAAATAGAAAAATGGGTCATAAAATAAATAAGTAATTATTCATGACAGTAATGACACATAAGGTAAATAAACAATAACTTATAAGAGAAATGGCTGGTGAAATGAATAAACAATAACACATGACAGTAATGGCTCATAAAATGGATAAACAATAGCTTATGAAAATTTAACGCCAGAGGTAAATAAGTATGTCTCTTAAAACAAATGAGCAATGACTCATAACATAAATAAGTAATAACTCATAAGTAAATGAATTTATGACTCCTGTATTAAATAATTCATGACTCATGTTAAATAAGTAATAACGTGTAAGTAAAATAATATGAAACGTGTTTCAGTTAAACCTACAAATGTATAAAGATTCTAGTGTTTATTTGTTCGATTTAGCCAAATATTTTTAGCGTAATTGTAGAAAATTTTCCACTATAATCATTGCTACAGCTTCTAAAGATTAAAAGATTATAGTTAAGTCTTGATACCTTGTTATGTTTATTAATGAGAAGATTTTAAAAATATAATTAAACTGCAAGGAAAATTTACACAAATTCACAGTTCTGAACTTGAAGGTTGTTTAGAATTGTATAGTTATTATTTTTTAGTTTATAACTAAATTTATACCTCATTTTACCCATACAACTGTAGGTTATATAATAACTGAACGTTAATATAATAATTTGTAAATGAACTGCATAGGTTTTATATTAAACTAACTTCAACAGTAAGTTTTTATCAAAGTTATGTAAAAATATTTCATCCCAACACCCGCTCATTTTAGAAATTCAAACATAGAAAGCAAGCTAAAACCTTTAAAATATGTTTTCTGAAAAATAGCTGTATTTAATTTTGATTCCCAAAATTGTTATAAATAAAATACATGTACACAAAATCCATTTGTGAAGTGTTTGACATTCTGAATTTGAGATTCACTCACTATTCCGTTGTACTTCCGATATACTGAGCATTTCTTTATATTTCTAGGCTACAACTCATGCGCAGAACATGGAAAAACGCTGTTCACAACTTGAGAAAGCTAACCATGACTTGAAGGCAAAAGTCGATGAATTGATTGCATTGTTGGAACAAGCTCAAAGAGATTTCAGAGCAAAGGTTTCGGAACTTCAAAAATTACAGCACGATTACGACAAACTTAAGGATTTGAAAGATACTTTGGCTCGTGAAAATAAGAAATTAACAGGTACGAATGTTCATGAATAATTATCATACGGATATATAAATGCAGTTTCGCAGTTTAAAAGGTTTCTAAAAATACCAGTAGCTCTTAGAGTAGCCCCGTGCTTTTCCGTTGCACGTCACTATTTTGTATTGCCATGTTACTTCCTTGTATTGCCACATTAGGACCTTGGGTTACCACGTGCAACTACGCGTTGGCAACATTAACTGGCATCGCGTGTTAACGGAATCAGTGCCGTTCTGAAGAAGGTAGCACATGGCTACTGAAACAGCTGACAACATTTTTAGAAACCCTTTAATCTGTAAACTATTTAAACTATGCCTGGACCACACCAACCACTCGTTTGACTTCGTTGCGTTCTTTGGTTTAAAAAGCGATATAGGCATCGCACCAATATTCGCTTACTTGTCCGTCATGGAAGTTCATATTTGCTCGCAGAGAGGAGTTTGATAGCTCAATGGGTAAGGCATTTGACCGGCAATTAAAGAGTTGTGTGATCGTACCCCACCGGACGAATGGAATCATTCTTTGCTCTGAGGGTAATTTAACAAGTAATAATGGTATCTTTACATAATTAGGAAAATACTGCCAATCATTAACAAAAATTTTATTTGTTTATGTACATGTACTCTATTGCCAGTATACAAATGAACAATAATGTATATGTCATAACGAAAAATTAACAGAAACTACTCATGAATTTAAGTCGCAATTCGTTAACTAAAGTATCGGATAAAATAAGTTAAGACAAAAGAATTAGAAGTTTGATATTTAAGGCCAAAAACTTAAGTTTCAGAGGTTTAACGTCTAGAACAGGATGGTCCAACGTGTAGCCTAGGGACCGAATACGGCCCGTGAGAACGATTTTGGCTGCCCTTAGCTATATTAAAAAATATATGCTAAAGCTTTAAAAATGTAAGTCGGCTTGTTAATATATATTTAATTATTTACGTAAATTTTTACAGAATTAACGTTCTTAGACATCATGTATGCATTTATTCACGAAAAAATACAGAAACCAATAATTATAAAAAAATATATATATAAGTACGATAATTTTGAAATAGGTTTCGAGTACGAGTATCAAAAGCAATAGCTGATAACAAGAAAACATATACATCTGTTTTGTATTATATTTATTTAATAATTAAATGTTTTAATTGCGTATTTGATTACATATCTAATTAAATATAAAAATTATGTACATTGAATATATTGCGAACACTTTAATACAATATATTGAAATTTAATTCGACGTGTGACCGCGTACTGTATGTTGAACTAGTCGCCCGACCCATTTGACATGAAAAGTTAGACTCTGGTGTAGAATTTAGCTTCGAAAACTTAAGTCGAAAGAAATGGGCTTCAAAGAGTTAAGATCATTATGTTAAGAAAAACGAAATTTAACATTAAAAACAAAATCCTCTCTGCTGTTACATTAACAGGATTTGTTTCGTCGATAGTCCACTTCAATGATTTCATTATCACACAAAATTATATTATTATTATTAGCGATATTATCATGACTTGCGTGAATTATATCATCATCATCTTCTTCAATCTACGTCCCACTACTCTCTCCGAAAGGAACAGAGAACAAAATATATTAACAGTTATGGAAGCATGTGAATGTGGAAGTAAGATCAATTGTGAAGGATCAAAATCGGCCCATCATTATGTTTTCACTGCATTGTATTCGCATAACATGTTTGAAAGTATTCCTACACGATCCTTGTATAGATCTGTATAAAGGTTGAACAATGATAAAATAACAAATGAAATAGATTGTCCGAGCTTTTGTATGCTTTGGCAACAATCTCCCATCAGAAGTAATGATTATATATTACTGTTTTTTGACCCGCAGATGATTTGGCTGAAGCTAAGATCATTATTAGTGACGCCCAAAGAAGAATGCATGAGATGGAACTCGAAATCAAACGCTTGGAAACGGAAAAGGAGGAACTGACCGCTGCTTACAGGGAGGCTGAAGCCCTGAGAAGACAGGAAGAGGCTAAGGCACAGAGACTGGCACAAGAGCTTGCTCAGCTAAGACATGACTATGAAAAGAGGCTCGCTGCTAAAGAGGAAGAACTGGAAGCATTAAGGTAAATTTTCCTTGCCACAGTACCAACGACTTAACAATTAATGCAAGTATTTTTTCAGAAAATATATATACTTAAGCTTACACACTATCTTCTCAATAACGTCTTCGTGATTTTATCATGAGATAGCGCTACCTTTGTTTGGCAACGATGTTTTGAGCGATTGGGATTTAAAAGCAAGGATACTGATTTAAACATCTTAAGGAAATTTGTTTTCTTAATTAAAGATTAAAATCATCCTAAAAAACTCTAAGTTCCATCTAAAACACTTCAAAATTTATTTGTTATCTTTTGTGCTATCTTTAGCAATTAATTCTATTTATCATATAAGATTTTATACTCCGGATACTTTTAGATTATATATAAAATATATTTTTGGCGCATAAGGACAACAATTTAGTAAGGTAACGTAGTCGCCAAAAGAAGGCTAAGAAAACTGAAATGCTAAGAAAAATTCTAAAGAAATAATATCCATTTTTTTGTGCTCTAGTTTCATTACTGGAAATTCAAAAACGCACTTACTCTATAGTCCATAAACACATTCAGTTTATGTAATACACATTGGCGTACGCAGGGGGTGTTGATGGGAGTTGTAACCCCCATTGCAATGAAATTTTGTATATTTAACATAGGAATATGCGAGTTGTAGCTCTGTAACCCCCCATTGAGCCTATAACCCCCTTGCGAACTTTCTGCGTACGCCTATGTTAATACCTGTACTCTCTCTCTCTCTCTCTATATATATATATATATACCCCTGTACCACCATAAAAGCATTTTCCAACCAAACTTAACTACGTATAGTCTTAGAACATTTCTGATGTGACTCTCACAATATATCTCTCTCGAGCCTGTCACTCATCATTTTAACTGTTCTTAGTTACGTGGAGTCTATTTTAGACCAAAACCACAACTTTAAACACTTACTAATGCCCAATCAAAATATAACACTATAAAATTTCAATATCCTTTTCTTTCTTCCCTTTTCTCTTTGAAGCATTTACATAATTGAACAATTTCACCGAAGTTCCCTCTATTATGATATTACACATTGAAACAATCCTATTCTTACACTCAATAAAAATATTCACGATGGCACTCTTTCCTTATGTTCAAGATTCTCAAGTTCCTAAATCAATATAGTAATTCTGTATTGTACTCTACCCTCTACTTCAATAACCTATTTGTTCCTTTCTCTATATTATTATTTAATATAGTTAAGAAAAAGTATTGTTCAAATAACTGAACCTTGTGGAACTCCGTAAACAAAGTTTAAAAAAAATTAAAAGTCAGTCAGTTCTTGCTTCTGAATTAATTTGTAATTTAGTAATCAATAGTTCATATTTTTAAGAACAGAAAAAATTTAAATAAATTATATATGCGCAGGTATCTTATCAGCTCTTTGTGACCCATTGATAGAAAGCAAACAATTTTATTTTCCAGGAACTCCATTGAATAAGCATTCTGAAAACAATGCCCGTCTTAGCGATCTTCGTTAAAACAGGAAACACTTTTATCCGCCTAGCTGTCCTAGTCAGCTATTTGTACTTCATTTTACAACATTTAAGCATGGGTTTAGCTGGAAATGAATAGGAAGATATTCACTTCAAATTCATGTTATATTTTGTGAAACTATACAACATCTTCTATTATTATTTTCAGAAACGATTTTAAGATCGTTGATCTTGTAAGATATCATTACTGTTTTCAGGGGTAACACAATTTCCAAATGATGGTAAATATACAAACGCACTGGCACAAATTTTTGGTTATTTTATGGAGAATTTATTATACTTAATAATTTTCGACACCCACGTTTAAGCTCAACCAGAGCTTTTTTTTTTGTATAGAAGGAAAAGAGACATCGTCCTCGACCTAGATTCGAACTAGTGTCTCTCCGTTGAGCCCGCAGCGCCGTAACCGCTAGACCATCGAGGATAGGAAAGAAACTCCTTTTTCTTAGCATTTAACGTTGTAAGATATTATTACCCTTCTCAGGGATAACACAATTGCCAAATAATGGTCAACACACAAAGCCACCGGGCGGAGTTGTTGGTGATTTCGTGGGGAATTTATTTTACTTAATAATTTTGACACCCATGTTTGACCTCAACTAGTGCTTTTTGGTACAAGAAAAAAAGACTTCGTCCTCGATTCGAACTAGGGTGAGTGTCAAAATTTTTATGTATAATAAATTCCCCACGAAATCACCAAAAACTTGCCCCGGTGGCTTTGTGCGTTGACCATCATTTGGCAATTGTATCAGCCCTGAGAATGGTAATAATATCTTACAATATTAAATACGGAGAAAGGGAGCTTCCTTCCTGTCCTTGATGGCCTAGCGGTTAAAGTGCTCCGGGTTCGATGGAGCTACCTTAGTTCGAATCTAGGTCGGGAACGATGTCTCTGTTTCTCTTATGCCAAAAAATCTCTACTTGAATTCAAACATGTGTGTCAAAATCATTAAATATATCGTTAATTTTTTTACACTAAAGTTATTAAGCGTTAATTTCCTCTATTTTTAACATACCAACTCAGTACTTCATCTATTTAATACTATTTACTACGTGTACTCAATACCTTCAAAACGTCTACTCTATACGTTAAGCACATCTATTCAGGGCATATTCACTAACAAGGGAAAGACCTGAGCTGGACGACGCCGATTTTAATAGGAGTGATCTCATTTGAAAGCTCTCAAAAAATTATTAGACACGTATTCGAGTGTTTTTTCAGCGTGGACTTTAATACAAATGCCAGGGGCCAAAGAAGAGCAAAATCAGGGGCATTTTTGAAGATTTCAAACGGCTCAATCTCGGTTAAAATTTAAAGCTAAAGAGTAAGTTTTGATGCATGGTATGTATCTTTCAAATGTATCGAATATATGTTTCAGGATTTTTCAGATAAAACTTTATTAAATGAAATTTTTCAATTCTGAACATCGCCTCTATTATTGATATCCATTAAAAGACTTATTAGCAATTCGGCGAAATCATTGGCGATATTTCCAGAAAGATGTTGAAACCGGCTTGCTCTTATCATTATCTCATCTGAACCTGTAAGAGTAGAGTTACATTTTACGGAAAACTCAGTGACTAACATTTGCATTTTTTCTGCATATTCTTGCAGTAAAATTTAACATGTATTATTTGATCAGAATAAAAAATTATCCGATTTTTTTTTATATTTTTGAGAAATCTGTTTTTGTTTTTGTAAGTAACAAATATTCACTTTCGCTAACGTTCTTTGCAACTAAAGTCATAATAATTGTCAAGACGTTATAATTTCCTACACAAGTTTTCTGTAACTTAATATCAATCTGAATAAAACGTATAAACGTAGTTCACATTGCTCAAATACACATATACATCAATTTCTCATATACAACATGCTCATTCTATAATATAAAAACACGAAAAAAAATGAAAATTATTTCTGTAAAATAATGCAATCCTTCTTTTACTATTCCAAAAAAACCCCGAGCGATACATGATGAAGAAAGTAGTACACTCTAACGCAGTGACGCACCCACCGGGGGGGGGAAGAGGAGCGATGGTGCCCAGAATCTAAGGGCCAGGGCTTGGGCTGACCAAACGGAAAAATTATTTTGATATTGCTCTTGAAAAAAAAAAAAAAAATGAACAGAATACAAACGCCTTCCTAATTAATATGACAGTTGAAAAAATTTCTCGATGTTAAACCCCCACACACACATACACACACCTTTGAAAACATGCTGTGTGCCACTGCTCCCCACCTCTTCCCAAGACTCTGGGTGGCCCACTGTTCTGATGCAAGGTAGTTTTTGGGGTATTACGAATGCAAGTTATTGAACGAAGATTTTACTCTTCGTATGAAAAGACATTAAATGATTATAAACAATAAATTCACGATATTTCCCATGAGCAGTAAGATCTTCGATCATTAATTTGTATCCTTAATGTGTGAATTTACATTTCAACCTCCTTTTATATGTTTCATGCATATTCAATAATACAAATGTAAACAGCCAGCTTTCTAGAAAGATCGCCAATGATTTCG
>QLNU02014176.1:133833094-133851201 GCA_006491805.2 Dysdera silvatica
AAAATGTTGAAAACCGGCTTGCTCTTATCATCTCTTATCTCACCTGTACCTGTAAGAGCAGAGAGAGTTACATTTTGCGGCAAACGCAGTAACTAATAATTGCATTTTTTCTGCATATTGTTGTAGTTAAATTTAACGTGTATTACTTTATCAAAAAAAAATTATCTGATTTTTTTTTTATATTTTTGAGAAACCTGATTTTCTTTTTGTAAGTAACAAATATTCAATTTTGCTAACGTTCTTTGCAATTAAAGTCATAAAAATTGTCAAGACGTTATAATTTCCTAAACAATTTTTCTGTAATTTAATATAGATCTGAATAAAACGAAAAACGTAGTTCATATCGTTCAAACACACATATACATTACTCATACACAACATGCTCATCCTATAATGTGACACGAAAAAAAAATGAAAATTATTTATGTAGAATAATGCAATCCTTCTTTTGCTATTCAAAAAAAAAACGAGCGATACAAGATGAAGAAAGTAATACATTCTAACGAAGTGAAGCACCCACAGGGGGGAGGGGGAGGGGGAGGGGGGGGAACGATGGGGCCCAGGATCCAAGGGCCGGGCCTTGGGCTGACCAAACGGAAAAATTATTTTGATATTGCTCTCGAAAAAAAATATGCACAGAATACAACCACCTTACTAATTAATATGACAGTTGAAAAAATTTTTCGGCGAATTTCTCGGTGTTAACCCCCTCCCCCCACACACATATACACACCTATGGAAAAATTTGTATGGCCACTGCCCCCTCCCCTCTTAGGAAAAATCTGGGTAGCCCACTGTTCTGACGCAAGGTAGTTTTTGAGGTATTGCAAATGCAAATTATCGAACGAAGATTTTACTCTTAGTACGAAAAGTTATTAAATAATTATAAACAATAAATGCACGATATTTTCTACAAAGAGTAAGATTTTTGATCATTAATTTGTATCCTTAATATGTGAATTTATATTTCGACTTCCTTTTATAAGTTTCATGCATATTCAATAATACAAACGCAAACAGCCAGCTTTCTAGAAAGATCGCCATTGATTTCACCAAACTGCCAAGAAGTCTTTCGATAAATAGCAGTAATAGAGGCGATATCCAAAATTACAAAATAACATTTAATAATGTTTTGTCCGAAAAATCCTGAAACAAGTATTCGATATATTTGAAACATGCATATAATTTATCAAAACTTAATTTTTAGCTCTAAATTTTAACCGAGATACAGCCGTTTGAAATCTTTGAAAATGCCTCTAATTTTGCCCTTCTTTGGCCCCTGACATCTATATTAAGGCCCACTATGAAAAACGCTCCAATATATGTCTAACAATTTTTTGAGAGCTTTCAAATGAGACCACTCCCATTAAAATTGGCGTCGTCCAGCTCGGGCCCTTCCTTTGTAAATTATACTCAGTTCACGTCTAATCTTGATAAATCAATAGAAGAATGGCTATTGTTTCAAAGTTTCAAGGTTCGCCAAAACTTTTATCATCAGGGGAAGCTGTAACTGACCCAAGCCTTCTGCCTACAAAAATATTCGGTCATCCGTGCTCTCCCAAAATTGATGGATGATGAATAAGGAAATGTAGAATATACAACCAAGAGTGAAAGATATCTGGAGAGGACCTCTGGATAACTTATTGAAGTGCACATACGTGTCCTAGTTCTTCTATTCAGGTCCTCTCAAATATTTCCTTACTTGGCTTCCTTCTTCTTCATAATATCTAGATTCGGTTCTTATATGCGGATTCCATTTACGCTACCGTTTTTGGTTTTGCTCGTCTCATTAAAATGGTGAAAACTTTCTTGTTGGCCCTCTTGATCAGCGGTTCTTTAACTTTCCTAGACAGCGGACCCTCTTCAGAGATCACTCGCCCTTGCGGACCCCCCAAGAATTAACTCAAAGTTTAAAACCCAGAATTTGCATCATACATATTTATTTCTAGTGTTTCATCACTAATTTTCACCATTTGAGGAAGGAATTTTTCGTCCCCTCATAATTTATTCTTAGCATTAAAGAGTAAATGCTCTGACCTTAGTATTTTTTCGAACCTTTGTGGGACACTAGGAGGGTCTGATGGATTCCCTGATAGTCTCGCGGACCCCCAGGGGTCCGCGGCCCACAGTTGAAGAACCGCTGCTTTAGATTTTATTACCCTTCACATAGTAATAATAGTTCGTTCCTTCTTAAAGGGCTTCCTTGTTATTGAGTACCGTGATTTGATAATCTTTGTTCCTGTTTTATATTTATATATTTTTATAATTAATAAAAAGGATTATTTTTTTTGTAATTAATAAAAAATTATTAGAAACATAAACATGCAGATTTATAAAGAACAGACAATTCTATACTGTGTTTCTGCGCTGACTTTGAAATATCAATGTATAAGTACGAGTAGATGATATAATGTCTAAATTTAATGAATGAGATGTATGTGGTCTTATTAAAGCCTATGCGGGGGGGGGCAGAGAGCAGGAAGAGCTTCTGCCCAGTGCCTTGCAATATTAGGGACCTGGACTTGGTAACGCAACATATGTTAGACGTGTGTGTTAATATTGAAGGGCCTCTAAAATATTAGTTGACCCGAGCCTCGCATTTTCTTTAAAAGGCCTTGGGCTTTATAGTATTTTTAAAAAATGATACTAAATTAACATTAAAAAATATCCATTTAAATTCACCTTAAAGAATCGTATAAAACAGTCCTTACATGATTTAATTTTATATTACCAACGAATTAACCCAGTTTTCAAAGTTAAATGAAATTTATATAAAAAAGATCAGTTTAAAAAATGTCCCGGAAATTATAATTTCTATGATAAATTTAAATTCATCTTAAAGAAGCCACTCAAATTTTTTGAAGTAATCCAGTTCAAGCGTGTTGATGTTAGTTCAAATCTTTTGTTACTTTTTACCCCGGGTATCGTCTTTTAGTTAACCTCCTTTTAAAACTTCAGTTATACTAGCCTAGGTGACGGCCACTGCAGTTCCTTGAGAGATGCTGCCCTCTACAGGAGTTTCACTTAAACTTCGTTTTGCTGACTCTAAGGAAACTCCCGAAACTCCTTCTCCAGCGCTTTCATTCCGTTGGGAAAGTTTCTAGACCGTTTCTTAGACAGTGTTTGTGTTGGTGAATTTGAAAATCTGTACCCATCTTTAAATATTAGTGGAAGAATGAGTGGCATCATTCATCGAAGTTCCTCGTTAAATTCACTTGACCGACACCATTTTTATCATCTCAGAGAGATGGATAAAAGGCGGGAAGAGCTCCGGAGGGCGGATGAACAACCTATGGAAGTGCATGTGATGGGCGGTAACGTCGTAAATGACGTCATCGTGAAGACCACTAGGAATGACGTCATTATCGTGAATCCATATGGAGATACTAACAAAGAGTTAAAGTATTGCTCCCTTACTTTCTTTATTTGAATTTCCTCCCAACAATCCTTTCCCCCCTTTTTATTATCATCTAATGATAATAATGATCCTTTCCACCCTTGTTATCATTCTCTTTTACTATAATAACGGGGAGTTCCATTCTTTAAATTCTCATTAAATGCATGGTAATACAAACTCTAGAACGGACTATTTCAAATGAAAAGGAAGAAATCCTTCATAAAGGTTAATTGAAATCTCTACATAAAACAGCCTTCAGTTTATAACCCTTTGCTTATTTGAAATTAAATGAAATTATTTTTATTACCATGAAGCCTCAAAAGTATTAAAAACAACATAAGCGTTAAAGCATGAACTAAAATAAATTTTAAGTTCATTAATAAATACACGGTGATGGAAACAACTTCACCCTAAGAATTTCTGTAGTTTTAATCATTTTTTTCCTTCCCTTTTCTATGAAGTCATCTAAATTGTTTAATATACTTAAAAAGTGATTATTTATTATGTTCTTGAAGTGCATGCATGCAACAAAATTACAGAAAAATCCAGTTTACCATTATTGTAACTTGAATAAATATTTTTTTTAGTTGAAAATCTAATGAAAATTATGTTTATGTTCAGTACTTTTCCGTTGTAAACTAACTGCGATCGATAATCAGGATTAGTCAATTATCTGGTGCAGTCAATAGAAAAACTTTATATGTGGCCTATAACCGAGTATGTTTAATCCACAATAAGTTCCACAGTTTTGGTTTCAATTTTGAAAAAGTTTTAATTATTTTGGATTTTCAACCTTTCTCAACGAATAAGATCTTTTACTAACCTAATCTCCTCTTATAAATTGAAAGTAAGAATATATAATGAACTTTGTGAAAATTATCCAACTGCGAAAATATTAAAATAAAAAAATTAATTAGTTGAGCGATAATTAGGTAGCTGGTTTCCAATTTGGTGGCTGGTTCCGTTCTGCACGTTTAGTTTGAATTGATCTGTCGTATTTAGTTTTTAGTGTAAATAATAGATCAAAACTTCCATGTTTAAGTTTTTATTTCAATGTAGGTCACCAATTTTCAGTTCCAAAATATACTGTTTTCAGTTTAAACAATTAATATACACATATGCAAATTTGATCAATTCATAGGTCAACCACCCTTACTTTTGTATCACTTTGTGAGCGTTTATTACCTTATGTCTTCATTGCTTTAAATTACTTTGCATTTATCACATTTGCGCACTTATTACCTTACCATGAAATGTAACATAGTGTTCATAACATCTTTTAAAATTTGTTTGGACGATAATTTGAAAGGTTGTAATTATAAAATCTGGTTAATGAAAAAATTTAGCTATAGCCCTTTGAAGTAATTAACAAAGTGTAGATTTTCTATCATTAATCGTATTTTCGTTTTGTTTTTAAATTTTTTAAGAAAATAAAATTAATATTTATGAAGCCCTTTTCGCAATAATCTATTTATATATTATGTTGGTTATTTAATTATATAATTGAATTTTAAAATTTTGTTTATTTTATAACCTTTTTAAATTCTACGGACACGGGCTATTTAAATGTGCTTTCAGCGAATCACTGGTCCTTAAATAGTGGTTGTTATCTAACGCCATTATTAGTGCATAGCATTTAGCCTACTATTTCATGTTATAAATAGAGACACGTGAACTCATTTTCTGCTTGGATCGAAATGAACGATCCAACAACAAAATCATTCACTGACTCTATAAGTGACTGATTTAGCACATCCTTATTCATAGGTAGATAGAACAATATCTTAATCACTGAAGGAATGCATACGCTCCTGAACAAAGCTTATACACATCTAAAGAAGCATACATACTTCAAATTAAGTCTTTAGAAATACAGTTATATATTTAATGTAACATGCACTTTAGAGAATATCACGAAGTAAAAAAAAAACTGTTTCTGCATCGACAACTTTACTATAAAAGATTATAAATTACATTTGCTTTATTATAACATTAATAGGGATTCCTGCACTGTCCCTAAACAGGAAGGAATGAAGGTTTTTCAAAGCAGAGAGGCTTAGACTACACTTTGAATACCCTAGGCCCAGGTTCGGTAAAGGAAATCCCTTGCTCTTTTTTTTAAGCTTCCAACACCTTCTGATTGTCCTATCAGCCTATCCGTTAATTCGACACTGTCCATAAGGTATACGGAAATCAAATTAAACCATCCTTTTAAAAGTCATAGCTTATGCCGCTCCTACACACGCATACGCCCCTAAATTCTTAAGAACCTTCTGCGATGTTGAAGGTCATCCTTTACTAAGGATTCTTCTAATCGGAGCTTACATTCATGGCTATATTTACCACCTTTCACTCTCTCCCTCTTTTGCCGGCCTACTTTCCCAAGAGGCAGACACCTCTTCCAACAAAGACACTTAAGCTGGTTCTAAAATTATGTCCTCTCCGCGTAGAGATACACCGGATCCAGGTGTCTGTTTTAGGAAGTGCTTGAGTTCAAACACTGCTTTATACACGAAAGACAACCTGTTTTTTATAAATTCTTTGGGAGTCGTTAACGTATGATCCATCTCTCAAATTTTCTGCAGAAAGTAATGTCTCATGTATACAATGTAATTTTTATGGCTCGTAATACAAATTAAATTCATCGTTTAGCTTATATGTTTTTATATTTTAAAGTTTGGGTGCGTTTAATGGAAACTAAAGTATGGATTTGATTATTTTTGCAATTCCGTTGTGCCATAAAGGTCTATGTATGAGGGCCAGTACTTAAGTTTTTAGAAAATAATATACAAAATATTTCTGTATGGAAAAATCATTTTATCGCTTTTTAAAATATTCGCCTTTACTATTAATACACTTTTTCATTCGAATAAGCCAATTTCAAAACAGTTATGTCATTCAGAGGTTGGTATAGCAGAATCACGTGATTTATAAGCTTCAACTACTTCTTCTGGGCTGTTAAATCGTTGACCACACATTTTATTTTCGATCGTTGGAAACAAAAAGAGAGTATTGAGCGCTAAGTCAGGCGAATAAGGGCAATGACTCATGAATCACTGTTTTCTTGCTTCAAATAATTTATAGTTTGAAATGCAGTATGTGAGCCTGCATTGTCATTGTGAAGAACGATGCGATGTTTTAAATTATTTTTTCTAATTTCAGCAACTACTTCTGGAAAACAAATTATCGTATACCAATCAGCATTTACTGTTCTACCATCCTCCAATGCAACAGTTGCAACATGGCCAAATTTACCAAAAAACGAGGCAATCATTTTCTTTGAAGCACTTCGTGAATGAACAACTTTTGTAGGATTCGGTTCATTTTGGAACACCCAAACCGTAGATTGTTGTTTTGTTTGGGGTTCATAGGAATAAATCCAGATGTCATCACCTGCGACAATTTCAAAGATACGTTTTGAGGCACCACAATTGAATCTTTTTAAATTTTCCTTGCATCATTTGACACGAGCATCCTTTTGAGTTTGATTTAAATTGCCTGGTATCCAACGCGCATATACTTTCTTGATGTTTAAATGATCATGTAAAATTGAATGCACTCAGGTCCTTGAAGTGCTCAAAGATGCTTCAAGATGCTTCAATTCCATCATATGTGACACGACGATCTAAAGTGATTAGTTGTCGCACAGCATCAATGTTTTGTGGTGTCACAGCAGTGTTTGGTTGACCTTCACGAAATTCGTCACTGAGACTCCTACGTTGTAAATGGAAGTCTTTGAACGGTTGTAAATTGTTGCTTTAGATGGTGCTTCATTACCAAAAGTCGAATTCATACGATCGACAAACATTGCTGTGTCAAACCTTGTCGAAATTCATACAAAACCATGGCTCGAAAATCCCTTCAAATTAAATCCATGTTTTTCACTACCTCATTAAATTCAAAACCCCGCCGTAAAAAGAATTTTATGGCAATTCTGGTCCTGTAATACCCAACGTTCACATTAAAATTGAAATTCATCAAAAAATCATCATCAAGGAAAGCTGTGGTCTTTTGTGTTGCCAGATTCAAAAACTTAAGTACTGACCTATGTATTGATAGATTCAAGTTTGTTCGCAGCATACATCTCAGTGGCAATATCTTCAGGAGTAAAAAATCTAGATGGTATAAATTTAGAACAGGGTTTTTTTCCTTGTAAAAAAAAGTGTGGGGGATATATTTTTAGACTCGACACACACAAATTAAGGGGAGAAATTTGATTGGACTGAGCTGTAACAGGCCTTCTTTCTTATTGAAGAGTTTTCGTCTTGTATATCTTGAATGTAACCACAAACGGATTTTCCATTTCCTCCTGTTATAACCGGATGCTCATTATAACCGGATTTGATTCTAATAAGAGAGAACAATAATAATTTACACATTTTATGTTTAAATATTTTCAACTGTGTGTATGGGGGGACACCACACCTCTCATTTTGTGCACTTCTATAATAATAATAATAACAAGGGGTTCACGATGGCCATTTAGGACCAAGTTATTCGAACAAAGAACTATATAAAGTATATCCTTAAGGAAAATTTGGACAACAATGAATTCCGCCAATGCCAGCTAACTACAGAAACAATTCAACACTTAACGTCAGGTTATAAAATATTAACAGAAACAGACTACAAGCATAGACATGACCATGTGGCTAAAATAATTCACCAAAAATTAGCTATCAGAACTGTCTTAATAAAAACTAAACTACCCTACTACCAGTATGTATCAGAAAGTATCCTAGAAAATGAAGCACATAAGCTCTACCGGGATAAGGCAACAGTAACTATCAAGACAACACTACATAACCGACCAGACATAACTCTAATTAATGAAACTAACAAAACCTCAAGCATTATAGATATAATAATTCAAAACACAAGCAATTCACAGACCATATACACAACAAATAAATATGTCTATTAACTTTTCAGTTCACAAGTCAGAATTAAAAAACTTGGCGATTTAATTAAATCGGTAATTATTTCATGTTTCCGAAGTAATATTTTAACATATTAGCATGTGGCGAGAAAAGAGCTCTGTAGGCTAAATAATTTGGGAATTACTGTTGTAGATGAAAGATCTATGTTTTCTTCCAAGGCCTATCATTTTTGGTTATGTAGCCATTTTGGTGTCCGATAAATTAGACTGCTAGATAAGGGCGGATATTTATCAATCGTTTTGACGTAGGGGCACTATATCGGCACTAGGTGACCAACATCAACCTATGATACATTTGTGTCCAACCAAATTTACCCAAACCCTGAGTAACTGAAGGCGGTGGGCATTGCCACTGGGGTGCTGGAGGATCGATATTCGGGTAACCATAATTTCTACTGAAAATTCATCTTTCATCCGCAGAAAACAATACCAGATCGAAGTTGATCAACTGAACCAACGCTTGGCCGAAGCTGAAACCAAGTTAAAGACTGAAGTGGCTAGAATCAAGAAGAAGATGCAGGTCCAAATTACCGAGCTTGAGATGTCGTTGGACGTGGCCCACAAGCAAAATCTTGACTTACAGAAGACCATCAAGAAACAAGCCCTCCAGATCCAGGTAAGACAAATTATTAATGTAAAAAATATTCAAATGCCTTCAAACAAAACTCGCCGTACACTGGTCAGTACATATTTGCTACGAAACAACGGCTGAAAAAATGAGTAATTTTTAAAGAAACTGTGTGGTCATAACTCGTTATTTAAGTTTAGACAAAATATGAGTGCTTATTAAAATATAATATCTATATATATTCACCCGTTTCCCATAAAATTACTTAATAATTGCTAAAATAACTTTGGATTTTAGTGAGATTAAGTAACAACAAATATATAACTAATAACGGTGAATATGAATATCCTAAATTAACTTAACAAGTAGGATTGTGGGTGTCTGAATGTTAAAGCTGTGGAGTTAATGCTCCTCCAACAGCTTCACTTAACAAACCTATCTGCCTGACGCTGTTTCGATGTTCAGCTCAATAGCTATGAACTGCAACCATGAACTTAGAGATTGTTATGATATTTCAGTTCACGTTCTACCACCACCTTTTCATGATGGGAAAACTGTAACAATATTTCGTATGTTTTATACTACATAGAATATTAATTAATTAAGTGATATTACCTAATAAAAACACAATTTATTTAAAAACATGGCCTAATCTATCTTACTTAATTAATTTTTAATATAGGACCTTCAATCTCATTATGATGAAGTGTCACGCCAATTGCAGCAAGCCATAGACCAATTGGGATGTGCTCAACGCCGTTGCCAAACCTTGCAAATAGAACTTGATGAAGTGAGATCTGCCTTAGAACAGGTAAGTGCATTTCGACATCGATTGTGTAGCGATAGTAATGAACAGACAAGCAGTAAAAGACCTCCATTTTTGCTGAAAGGAAGTTATGGAAAATTAAGCAGAAATTTTAATTTTTACCAACCTCTTATCAGCTTTCCCTTATTTGAAAAAGAAAAGTATGAAGAGATAGAGACTCAGCTTCTTTGTTGTACAGATCAATATGTAAAGGTAGACTGCAGCGATCAAGTCTTTCTGATAAAGACAAGGAGGAGGTAACAAAATGAGAAGATAAAAGGAAAACTATTTGCGTCCTTGTTGTTCAACAGGGCATTTTTATTTATGGAGAAGATGAAAATATGGGCTTGGTTGTATCTAAAACACTGTTATTCAAACGAAATGATTAATCAAATATTCGTTCAGCGAAAAAGAGGACAACGTTGTAAGCGACCAATACCATTTCATAGTCACATGGTGATCCAGGTGTCCAGAAGCATTTTCAGAAACGCATTACATATATAGATGAAAGATAATGATGATTGATTAAGCATAACTAAATCACATTGATCAGTCTGTAATCTAATGTTCGCTAATTCGACTCCAGTTAGCGGCATGAGCTCTTTTCTCTTTTTACTAAACAATCGCAGTAGTTTTAATTTGAACCACGAAATATATGTGGATGGTGAAATTCAGCATTTCTGAGGAGTTTAAACGTATGTTCAATTAATTTTCATTCTACAGGCCCTACGAGGAAAGAAGCAGGCGGAACAATTGTATGAAGAATCTCACGCCCGTGTTAACGAACTAACAACAATTAACGTAAATATATCGGCAGCCAAGAGCAAACTGGAAAATGATCTGACCACCTTGCAATCGGACTTCGAGGAAGTCCACAAAGAACTAAGGGTAAGTTCAGAGTACAACATTAAAGTAAATGTTTTCTTTCATAATTAATGTGTAACACAGTGGAACCTCGGTAAATCGAACCTTGGCAGCTCGAAATTCTTGATAAACCGGTCATTCTAATTCCCTTTGAAATACCCCTTAAACACCCTTTGAACCTCGAAAAGATAGATAACGAAATAAAACTTCTTTCCCTTGAATTTTGAATTGTCGAGATCCCACTATAGAATTGTATTACGTATTTGAAGAAACGAAAAACATTCAGAATTATGTTTATGGCACAAACATATCATTATACGAATCAAATGCTGCCAGTTATTTCGATAGGCCAGTATATCTAAATCTGATGAAAATGGAGATAGAATTTAAACCAAACTTCACAGATTTTCTTCCTTTAAATTCTGTAGCTAATTTTTCAGTGTCGGTCTGGGAAAATCCTTCTCTGTGCACGTAAAACAAAAGCGGAATCCTTAATGGGGTTTTGGGTATTAATCTCTGCCTTTACTATATTTTAAACAAGTTAATTCATGCCCGTATCCAGAGGGGGGATCTTAGGGACCGGTTCCCCCCGAAACTAAATTTTTAATGGGACTTGGCTACGGCATTTGCATGCTGTGATTGTATCAACACATGCTGTAAAAATTTTTGAACCTCCCTACAAATTAAATCCTAGCCACGGCCTTGAGTTAAGCATATTGACTAGCGTTTTTAAATTGTCGGATGACATCTGGTTTATTTGGCATTATTGTCGAGAGACAAGGACACAATAAAGCATTTCTATGAATTATTGTTTTTTATAATTATATAATTTATAATATTTTATGGATTTTGATTTTTTAAGAAGCTCCGAGTTTAAGCTTAATTTCTTATCGTTAACATGATTTACTAAGTTCTGACTTATTAGATTTGGTTTACTCGGCTTTCTAGTAAACTCGCTCTTGTAGCCTTGTGGAAAATTCAATCTTTACTTGTCAGTATGGTATCCTCTTCTGGAATTCAATGGGTGTCACATCGAAGTGGGCGTGAATTCCAAAACAAATGTGTGTTTTATATAATATTTTCATTTCCAGATTGTGGACGAAAGATACCAGCGTACGATAATTGAGCTGAAGTCCACTAAGGATTTGATGATAGAAGAACAGGAAAGACTCGTTAAAATCGAATCAATTAAGAAGTCTTTGGAAATGGAAGTCCACAACTTGCAAGTCCGCATTGAAGAAGTTGAAGCCAATGCTTTGGCGGGCGGAAGGAGAGTCATCGCCAAACTGGAAGCCAGGGTAAGTGTGCCATACTAAAAAAATTTTATTACGTTTCACACAATCTAGTTTCTGTATGACCTATGATGTCCTAATATCACTGTCTACAGTGGCGTCACGATAGCTCGTTTATCTACCACACATAATTACCGGGTTTGAATCCAAATGAAAGAGACCTTGTCGTTTTTCTTCCGATCTGTTGTCCTTGGTTTGGTTCTTTAAACGACAGAAATTCGAATTCCAAGAAAAGCAAAGTTTCATAGAAATTAGCACCAAACCTGGAAGTTTCAGTATAAACAAATGGATTTAAACAGGTCTTCCTACAGAATCAAGTGCTTGGCAACACTCGATTGTTGAAACATGAGAGTTTTTACTTCAATCTCCTTTATGTCCATATCAATTGGGACTAGGGCATTAGTTTTTGTTCAAGTCTCCGCCTTGAGAGGGATGAGGATTTTCTCAAGGATTCCGCTCTCTGGAGACCTAGATCTTTACCACCAGCAAACCATTGTGTCCTCCACCGTCTTTCTGGGAAAACAGAGCCGCCTTCGGTAGTTCACCATTTCCAACCACGATCGAAAAACAAGAAAAAATAACATAATTATTCATCAAAATTTTCTTCTGGTCGTCTTCATTATGATGATCATTTCTTGGATTAACTTCTTTTTCATCACCCTAATTACTATCACTTTTACATTTTTGCATAGATATTCCAAATTGCGCATACAAATAGAAGTGCAAAATCGATTCAAAACATGAAAGATACGAATATACGATGTTTTTGCATTGAAGGATTTTGATTTTTTTTTTTTTTTTAGATTAAAGATGTGGAGATTGAAATGGAAGAAGAAAAACGTCGCCACTCCGAAACACAGAAGTCTCTGCGCAAGAGGGAAACACGCACACGGGAACTACTTCTGCAGACCGAGGAAGACCATAAGACGATATCCATGCTGAACGACGCCGTGGAGAAACTTTCCGAGAAAGTGAAGATGTATAAGCGACAGCTGGATGAACAGGTAAACAGCGATGGCGCATATTTATTCACTAAAAGATTGAAGGATAAACAATTATTGCACTGTTAAATGTTGTCCTGAAACTTTTGTAGGAGGGTATGACGCAGCAAAACTTGACCAGAGTGCGCAGGTTCCAGAGGGAGCTAGAAGCTGCTGAAGACAGGGCCGATGCTGCTGAAGGAAACCTGTCCATGATCAGAGCGAAGCACAGGTCCTGGGTAACAACCAACCAAGTTCCAGGAGGCGTTCGTCAAGTCTTCGTCACCGAAGAAACAACGACCAGCAATTACTAGTAGATAACACGGCTATTCCTTTACACGACGGATACATGTATTACGATGCAAATGGCGGGAAATTCGAAGCTTTCTGCTCAATAAAAACAAACACGGACCTGCGCAATACCAGAAACTTCAACGTCGGCTTAGTCGTTTGTTTTCTACGTGTAGGAAATTTGTTGTGCCTTTTGCTTGTGTTGGTGACAACACGGAAAATTTCGGAGATGAACTTTTAAACTACAACGCAACTTGCATGTGCAATAAAAGAGGCTTCATTAGACAATTTATTTCTGTTTTTCTTGTTTAATGTACAAGATTTTTTATAAATATTATTTAATTAACATTTCTTCACTACATCGATGTGCCCAAGTTTGCTTATTTTTTTCGATAATGGCTAACTAAAATAGTTAATGTTGTGAATAATATCATCAACATTGCTGCCATAACTTCATATTAATTAAACAAAGAACTCACTTTAATGCGATTTTCATCATGAATAAAACGAATTAATAAGTGATCATTTTGAGTAAGGAACATTTAAATATAAATATTATATATCGAAGCGTAGATTTATTCTAAACAAATCTTCAATTCTTCATAAATCGATGATTTTTATTTTCTTTACATAATATTTATTTCTGTTTTTACAATTAATGCTTCTTTGTCAAGTATATTTGCTATTGTTCAATTTTTAGGCTTTTAATTATATATCATAAAATTCAGTACTTAATCGTAAAAATTCAGTATCCAATCGTAAAATTGAGCGTCAAATCATAAAATTAATCGTGAATTTAAGTATTTCTTTCTTGGTTACTAAAAAAAATCGCATACGCTAAGCATTTACTGTGTATCAATGCGCAGATTCCTAAAATTCCGAAAACGTATGGTGAAATATTTGTTGGTGTCACTTTAACGTGCCTTAAATATAGTGCCTTCACGTATTCGTAATGTCTTATACACACATAGATCTCGTTAATTCCTGTAGGTTATTAAATATTCGAAAGCTATTTCTTTTGTATTTATCTTACTAAATATTGCACTGTTTTGTCGTTTGTACTAAATCAGAGTTACTGCCAATGTATACGATTTAAATCGTCAATAAAATTCTTTAATAGTGCTTTTTTGCGATATCAATTTTCTCATGATATCAATCCTTAAAACGATATCAATAATTCATGGACAATTCACTCAATGCCGGTTTTTGTTTTTTAGCTTTATGTATGAAGCACCGGAGCAAATATCAGAAGACGAAAATATTTAAATCACGTATATTTTTATATTTTTTATCGCGCGTTTATCCAATTGAACTCCCGCTTTCATTTAACATTTTTATGTGAAATTTACAACCAACCTATTAAATAAATCAACGACTATTTCTAAATACTGGGAAAAATTAGAAAAAAACGAAAAGTAATATAAAACATAAATAAAAAGTAGGCTGATTTAATAAAAAAGTTGGGAATGGGTATGTGAAACATTAAAATTATAATTTTTTAGTAAATTTTTCTGCCATTTTATAAATTCCTTTCCTTATATTTCTTTAATTTTGGCTGCACTCACACACCAATAACTATCGAACCTTCATATTAATTAAAATCTGGTCCAGAAAAATAAAAGTATTTTTTGTTTAATAGTGCAAGGACACCCAATGTCATGTTACTACAAAAAGGATGGAGAATTCAACCTTTACCTCTAACTTAAAAAACAGGAGTAAAACAATGCTAGTGAGCCAGAATGAATATGAATATCTTTTATGTTACAAATCAGTTATATCTGTGTCAATGAGCAATTACTGAAAAATTATAAAAAACATTGATTTCACTGTCCCTTCAACCCTGCAGCCATAGGCTTAGGCAAAATGTTCATAAGGGGTATTAAAGATTCAATGGGGGTTACAGAGCTACAACCAGGGACAGATTATGGCAAAATCTCGTGGGGCCCGCGAAAGGAGGAGCCCCCAAATATTTTATTTGACAATTTTATTTAATGTAAAATACAGCAAATTGATAAAAAAAAATTTCATTTTTTTCCTTCTTCGGATTTACAATCCAAAACGAATTCAGAGAAATTACAGCTGGTATTTCAGATTTATATCCAATCTTTATATGTGCGTTAGAGGACCCCAAAAATGCAAGTTGGGCCCGGGCTCCCGATGAGTCATAGTCGGCCCTGGTTACAATTCATCTTCCTATGCTAAAATGTACATAATTTTCGTGTTTCTTGACCCTAAATCGCAGTGACCTTCGTGTCTGGCCCACGTAGCATTTTCCGCAGTCTTGACAATCAATCTTGTAAATACCGGAGTTGTTAAAATCCGGAATGGGATCTTTAAGCTAGGAAATTCCAATTTTGCTGATGGGGATGAAGAGAACCCGGAAACTAAAAACCCGTAGGATGGAAGCGATCTTGGATGCTACCCCAGGTACAAACGGGATGTACACTGTCTCTTTTTGAGGCGAGGAGTCCTGCGAAAGCGTTGCAGACTGTAAGATTACTGTTGAGTTCATTGGCCGTGTGGTCGATACTGAATCCACGATGAATGGCAATTTCTTTTAGATAGCCGATTTCTTTGTTGAGTGAATCTTGTGAAGATGAATGTGTGAGAGCTCTGGAAGTGAGCCAGAAGAATGAACTCATTTTTTGAGAAAATGGATGGGCTGAGGCCACATGCGAAGGCGAGCAAACAGAACCAGGCTTTCGAAATACACTTGTTCGAAAACCGGTGGATGAACGCGTTATGAGGACATCTAAAAAGGCTAATTGTAAGTCACATTCCGCTTCAAACGTAAATTGCATATTTGGATCAATAGAATTGAGTGAAGCGAGTGCGTAGTCAAGGTTGATATGTTCAACCGTGGGTATTGCGAATATGTCATCAACGTATCGAAACCAACATTTGAACGGAATGATGTTATGGATATTTTCTTCCACATAGTGGATGTAAACATCACAAAGTAGAAGAGAAAGTGGATTGCCCATTGCGAGACCGTTAGTCTGTTTAAATAACTTGTTTTGGAAGGAGAAACAGGTGTGGAGGATGAAAAGCTCGGTGAGATGTGTTAGTTCATTGATTTCTCACAGAGCTCTGCATCATAAGCGATTATTTCCGCAAATTATTATTCACACACACATTGTAAACGATTACTCACACATGGTAAACGATTATTCACACATTGTAAACGATTACTTATACATAGTAAACGATTACTTACACGTAGTAAACGATTACTTATACGTAGTAAACGACTTCGAACACCCAGTGCTATTTTAACGGGTGGACCAACTGAACCTGGATCTAAGGGGCCCCGAATTATAAACGTTTGTTGATTTATGTTATTTTAGATTTTCTTTTATCAACAAATTATCGTTTGTTGAAGCAACATATTTTTCTTACTACAAAAATTTGCCATTTTAAAATCTAAAAAGGCCTATTAAAATGAAGGGGGCTTAGGACACCCGGATGCGTAAAGATTACTCCTTTCACACACCTCTGTTTCATTTATAATCAAGCTTCCTCAAATGTTATCAGCTTCCATGTCCGTATCCAGTGGGGAGATGTTAGGGACCTCCCCCCCACCCCCGAAACTACATTTTTAATGGCACTTTGATACAGCCTTGCATGCTGTGATTGCATCAATACATGCTGTAAAAAATGTTGAGCCCCTCCCCCCCGAAATTAAATCTTGGCTACGGCCTTGGCAGCTTTGATGGATGTTTTCTGGAGCGAAGATATATCAATAACAGTAAAGCGTCAACCTTTGACATAGCGGAAATTAGTTCATTCCTTAAGAAGAGGTTGCCACGTTTTTCGGCAAATTTTTTAAAGCTCAACAACACGAAGTTATTTCTTCAGCATACAACCTGTGAATTTCGCATCTGCTACTAAATTGGCTTTGTGTGATTGAATTAGCTAATAAAATAGCTGCCAC
Source organism: Dysdera silvatica (assembly GCA_006491805.2). Classification (NCBI taxonomy): domain Eukaryota; kingdom Metazoa; phylum Arthropoda; class Arachnida; order Araneae; family Dysderidae; genus Dysdera; species Dysdera silvatica. Next base: position 133,850,165 of record QLNU02014176.1, read on the forward strand.
GTGTGTTAACAGAAAGAAATTGAAGGCTTCCCAACTTTTGTAGCTAGTAGCAAGGCACTTCACTGGCTCGAAGGTGGGATAACTTCGTATGATGCAAATACTAAATTAGTCTATCCAAACGTGTTATGCACTTTGTTTCCCATTGTTCACAAGATTGATGGTAAAGGTCTGTGAGAAAAATGACACTGCACAATGATTGTACGAATCTACTTGATATCTTACAACTAGCTGCGTGTGAGTAAGCTTTTAATGACTTCTAATAGCTTCTAATGCGTCAGAAATGGCGCAATTTCACTGGCCGATTAGAAACTAGTGAAATAGCCTTGGTTGATTGCTACTTAGCAATGTGGTGATAGGTTGAGCCAATTTCAGTATATCCGTTTATGGTTTACGGTGCAAGGATAGGTAAGGTCATGCTTCACTGGAACCTACAGTTTTTCCAAGGAATCCGCACCTATGTTGCCAGGGAAACTAAACCCGGACTATGGTAGGCAGAATAATGGCACGCGTCCTACGGAACCATTGAGATTGAACCTTGGTTAAAGGCATGAAAGGCCGACGTGTCACTATTATACTACCGTAGGAATTCAGTATTCCTGCAAGTGTATTATAGGATGCCCAGTTATACACACGCGCATACGCACATACACATCAGTTTTTCCTTTACTTGCTTCAGTCACTTAAAGATCTGATTTACCCGTTCTTAATTCAAATCAAAAACTTAAACTTTTTTTGCCCAACTGTAATGTTGTTCGGGAAACGCTGTCTTCTTTGCTATGGTCTCGAGTTCATATCTCGTGAAGAAACAGCTCATCATTGCTCAGAGGTCATTTTAAGTTATCGTTTCATTGCAGAAAAGCCATTGGAAGATATTGAGCTTTTAGGTCGCGCGCGGACCGACTTTAGTTTGATTCTCGCTCCATAGATGGAGCCACGCTATACTCTATATTAGTCTATGGCAAACTCTTAAAGTTAAATCAAATCCAAAAGTATTGAAGCTAGGATCATGAGACCAAAACTATATGATAGATTTCTAA
>QLNU02014176.1:133857046-133876659 GCA_006491805.2 Dysdera silvatica
CAACTGCCCTTACGAACTTTACCCATATCGAATATTTCTACAGCTCCCTTCAACTTCAATATAAGCAGGTTTGACTCTATATGCAAAACGCAGCCAGATAACTAAATACATTATACGTATAATACTTCATATGTAAATATAAAAATAACGTATCACTAGGTTAAAACATTATTTTAGATAGTGGGGTAACCTTTTTTAGATGTTGGAGTATCCAAATTCACCAAAAATATGCACATATGGCCGACCTTTTTTAACTTTTCGCAAATATTTTTGATTTCTCAACACAAAATATACCATAAGTTGACAATTCATTCTTTATTATATAATAAGCAATTATATAATGAAATATTATATGATATATTTAATTATTTCGTATGTAATTTATTGTCCATATTCAGATTGAATTATGTTAGATATAATTTAATACCTATTTAAATATGTATTTATATATTATATAATAAAATTATTACATGTTAACAAAACCTGCATTGTATCGCAACCAAAAATAAACCATGCGATGTTAAATACTAAAACGAAGGAAATTACAATAGCTAATTTTTCTATAAAGAACTATTTGTTAAAATCTGCAGTTTGAAATTATTTATTGTATTTTGATTCTCTAAAATCTGCACTTAACAGTTATAAAGTCCGCAGTTTATTTTTTATGTAAACATTTCAACAAATTAACCGAGTTGAGAAATTTTCTTTTATGCGTTGTAATTTTAGTTTAAAAAGAACGCGAACTCGTTCAATAAATAGTATTTTCTCAAAATGATAGAACGATGTGATTTTACGTAGATTTTTTTTAAAAAACTAACCCTTCTTTTCTATAAGTAAAATAAATATATGATTTTATTTTAGGAGCTGCTGGCAAGCTGGAAAGTAAATAGAGAAATTCCAGAAATCAGCGTTGCAACGAAGCAGATTTTTATCGACAAGGAATCTTTTTTCTTTAAAGTTCTTGAACGAATGAGAGCAGTGGTGCACGTAGTTCTTTTAAAAAGTTAAAAGAAATCCTTGAGCCTTTAAAATAAGTTCAACCTAAAAATACGATTCGCTCACATGAGAAAAGGAGATATGCACTGGTTCTTGCAGCTTGAAACCGAACGTAGAGCAAAGTTTACTGAGTCTGTAATACTTACGTAACTTCAAAGAAATTGCCAACTTACGTGATATTGGCTTGGCAAGTTTCTTTCACCAAAATAGTTGGAGGCTCACACAATAGCAACTATAGACGTGCAAAATGATTCGCTGGTTGAATCAGTGAACACGATTCTGCCTATTGATAACACGTGATCACAATTGTTCAGTGACTCGGTCATCGACTATTTTGAGCATCTCCAGCGGTAACTAGGGTTATGCAAAATCGTGAACCGATAGAATCAGTGAAGCGTTTTGCACACCTCCAGTGGAAATTAGAGTTGTGCAAAAATGTTCATTAACTAAATTAGTGAACCATTTAGAGTACATTCAGTAGCAACGATGATGGTACAAAGACATTCACTGACAAAATCAATAAACTATTTTGCGCGCCTCCAAAAGCAACTCTGTTTGCGCAAAAATGTTCACTAACAGAATCGGTGAACCATTTTACCTACCCCCAGTGGTAATTAGAATTGCGCAAAAATGTTCACTAACAGAATCAATGAACCATTTTGCACACATACAGTAACAAATATAGTTGTGTAAAAAAAAGTTCACTGACGGAATCAGTGAACTATTTTGCCCACTTTCAGTAGCAACTCTGCGCAAAATCGTTCACATAGAATCAATGAACCATTTTACACACCTCCAGTGATAATTAGGATTGCGTAAAAATATTCACCAACAGAATCAGTGAACTATTTTACACACCTCCAGTAGCAACTAAAATTGTATAAAAAAAATATCTACTAACAGAATTAGTCAACCATTTTGCACATATACAGTAGCAACTGTGGTTATGTAAAAACGTTTACTACAGAATCAGTGAAATATTTTGCACACTTTCAGTAGCAATTAGGGTTATGCAAAAATTTTCACTGACCGAATCAGTGAAATATTTTGCACACTTTCAGTAGCAACCAGGGTTATGCAAAAATGTTGACTGATACTCCCATAAAAACCTCAAACAATTTCAAAGTGCAATTAAAATTCAGTATTAGAACTAATATATTTTTTGTTAAAAAAATCCGCTATTTAAACAGCTGCTTACAAAAAAAAATTAAATTTTACTTCTATTAGGATAAGGATATTTATAAATTTAGTAAATCCCAGTCGGGCATTACTAATTTTATAAATGTCGCCCCGTGTTTGGTAATGGGTAGCTGCAAATATCATTCTGCTTATTATGCAGCATTTGATGCAACATAACCAAAATATAATATCATAAGTATAAGTAGTATGGTGATTAAGCAGTAAGAACTATGACATAAGATCAGGGCTAACCCTCTATAAGCAAACACCGACAATTGATCAACAAATTTACCAACTAATTGTAAATTTTTTTACTAGTTAGACATGCATAAGATGACGAAACGTCCCATTTCAAGAGGGACAGTCCAACTATCCCCACGTTTTCCCGTGGGACACATAATTGTCCCACATTGAGGAGTACTTTGTCTGTTTGTCTAAATAACTAAAAACATGGAAACTCTGGGTCTAATACTGGCCGCAAAAATTAATTTTGATTTAAATTACCAAGACTTTTTCTAATGCTACGGTCCGCATCAGTATTTCTCTTAAATAGATTTAAATACCAAGTACGAATTATGCAAAAATGTTAATATTTACTAATTCAAATACCATCTGAATCTAACCGCCTATTGCATTTTCAATCACAACAACCCCCTCTTCGTCCTTCCCCACTTTACACTCTTGCAAACGTTGTCCCACTTTTGGACATCTATCTGTTCATGTTAAACATGAACTTCGATATTGCAGGGTAAGTCTTGAATTCCATTTTGGGGGCACGAAGGATTGCGCCAGTCCTATATAAAGTAATGTATTATAGTAAATTTTTATATTATTAATATTATTGTTCGTAATCTCCCACCTCTTCAACCTCTGCTCTCAGTCTATCCATCTCTTTCCTCAGAGTCTGGCTCCGGCGTTGATGACCAGTCACTTCTTCGATCGAATCCTGAAGATGGCGCTGAAGATCGTCGTATGCGGACTGCAACCCCTGAAAGAGAATTCGAAGGCGAACATAGCACAAAGTTCAAACGCAACCCATAAATTATCCGGTTTTAATGCAATATTTAAAATGCATTGTATAATCAATGCCGTCTTCAAACATGTCTCATGTTTGTATAAGCCAAATGTGGAAAATAGTGAGGATTGTTTGTGTTTTATGACGCAAGGATGGATAAGATTATGCTGAGCCAAGATCTACATTTTACCAAGGTATTCAGAGCTGTTTCATCTAAGGAAGAAACCCAGGTTCAGGGCCGTAACCAGGATGGTGATAGAGGGGCTGAACCCCCCCTGGAAATATAGCCAACCCCGCTGGGAAATATTTTTTCCCAAAATAAGTTTTTATAGAATTTTATTTTAAATTTTTTGTCTTGTATAAAATTGTACATAACAATGCAAATTGTTTTTTGACGCTGAAAATGTACTCAAAATAGCTTTTTATGATAGATCTTGTATATATATAACGTTTTTTACGGAGGTTTAAGTCTTCATCTGCTTTGTGGTAAGGATAAAGGGAATTTTTAAGAGGTACACAAAAATTTATAAGTTTGCAATGCAAAATTTACTTCAAGAAATTTATTTGTTAACGTTAAATAGATTAGTCTGCTTATAGGTATATTTAATATTATTAAATATATTAATAAAATACATCAAAATGTTTAAGAAGTTTAAGGTCTCAATGTAACTTTCAGAGCCCCCCCCAGTAAGAAGCGTCTAGCTAAGGGCCTGCCCAGATTACGAATAAGTAGGAAAAAACGATAAGCGCTAATTACCTGTTGGAATCGAACTCTGATGGCTCGGAATAAATAATTCGTTACCACTACGTCACCGCAGGGTTAAAACCCGAAAGAAAATGAGCGTGGGTTTAACCAGGGGAGGGGGCTTAATTCGACCTAGACACAATCTATCCTCCCCAAGAAAACCGAAAATTACAAATGAAATCTATGTACAGAGTACTGAGGGAGGAATTATAGCTCCGCCCTGGATCTCAGAATTAATTACGCCAATGAAAATAAGAATTATAAAGGTCTTAAACCAATTTAAGAAAGGGTAACACACGGGCATGTAGCCAAGCCGTGATCAGCAGGGGCGTGACCCCAGTTCTCTCATGCTTGTGCCCCATTGAGCTGTTTATATGTTTAGGACAATCCTCGGGTGCACTATGCTCCATATGCCCTTTGCCTGGCCCCGGTTTGCTCCTTCATCCCAACTACAAGCCTGGTAACACATATAAATTCATGATATATCAGCTAAATTACGCTTTTATAAAAAAAATTCTAATGTAATAAATGGATAGAAAGTGAAATTTTTCCTAAAGTGTTACTAAACGTCTGTTCGAGTGGAAAAATTTTCTTCGGAAAATATAAGGGCAGTCAATGGGAACGGCAAATGAAGAATAGAATTAGGAAAAACAGTGAAACGCCTTATATGTAAATCCCAAAATCAGGTGAAACAAAATAAGAAAAAGAAGACTCGGACGGCTTGAGCATGTAGGAAGAAAAAGTAGGAGAAGCTAGGGTAGCTAAGAAGTTTATAAGAACCACCCCGTAAGCCATGAAAAAAGTAACGAGAATCTTTTCCTCGGAACAAAATATTCCTTGAGTAGAACTTTTCCCCAGAATAAAAAATTCTCTCAGTAGACCTTTTCCCTAGAATAAAAAATTCCTTGGGTAGATTTTTTCCCCAGAATAAAAAGTTCCTTGAGTAGATCTTTTCCCCAGAATAAAAAATTTTCTTGAGTAGGTTTTTTCAGCTGAATAAGAAATTCCTTGATCAGATTTGTTTCCCCAGAATAAAAAATTCCCTAAGTAGATCTTTTCCCCAGGAAAAGATGACTAAATAGAGTGCAGAAAGACACCATAAAAGCAGCAGTAAGAGAATAATGAAAGAGAGCTTTAGCAGAGGAGCATTAACGACGATCGTTAAAAAGTTCGAGAGAGGATCCATTTTTTCTCACCTTTGCTACGTTTCTATTTTTTTTTTACATTCGCTTTTTTTTTTTCTTTTACACGATAAACAACAAAACTAATTAACTATGCTGAACTTAGTTAATCAGCAGAGTTTTCTAAGCTAAAAAGAAAACATGACTTCACTCAAATTCCAGTTTTGAAAGTTACTTCCTTACGAAAACTTTGGTCTATTCATAAACTAATTTTTGCAATTTAAAGATTCGTCAGATCTTTTGAGAATAATTTCTATAACATGCTAGCTACCTATACCAGAAATTTTGATTGATTGAGTTATGAGAAAGTTCGTGGGAATGTTAGCCGTAAAAAAACAGCTCGATATTCCCAGATTTTGTGGGACGGAACGCGGAAAGACGTTGGAGAGCCATGAAGAACTTATGCGAAACGGGCATTCGCTCTAAGTGGCATACATTACGGGCGCCAAAATGGAATTATTATAACAAAAATGAAATCATTTTGGGGCGGAAAAACACGTGTTCGCCCCGAGTAGTATAACGTCTAGCGCCAACTCTGGAGCTATGTACATCAAGAACGAAAGAGAGTCCGAGCGATGGTATACGCAGGGGGTGTTGATGGGGGTTGTAACCCCCATTGCAATGAAATTTTGTATATTTAACATACGAATATATGAGTTGAAGCTCTGTAACCCCCATTGAGCCTATAACCCCCCTTATGAACTTTCTGCGTACACCTATGAGTCCAAGGACCCGACCAGAATGGGATATCTACTACAGAATTAGATTTGAAAAGGCATAGGCTGATGCCGTCATTAAATAAAAACATTTTAACTTGTAAAAAATGTTTAGACTTCATGAAATGAGGAAAATAAAGGAAAGGGAAAGGAAAGAAAATGGAATAAAAATTGGCGAAAACAGGAAAATAAAGTAAGTTTGGAAATACTAGAAAAGCGTAAAATAAGAACAGGAAAGAATGTAAAAAGGTAGGAGAAAGTAAAGGTGAAAATAAACGGAAAATAATAAAATGCCATAAGTTCTTGTTGATGCGTTAATTCCCTCATTCTCTGCATAGCAAATGTCGAATTTCTTAGAGTTCATAAAAAAATCAGTTTAATTTTGATTATTAAATCTCTTAATTCGTGAAATCACATGGTGGGATCCCGTCCTTTTTAGGACAATACAAATTTTTTTCGTTTTATTATTTTTGCTTCTTATCAATTCATTTTTATTATTATTATTATTTTTATTTTCATATTACAAACTAATGATAAAATTTTACGAATTGTAACGAACCTGGGTCATTAGTTGTATCATTTTGTAAAAAAAAATCGTATTAATGAAACCGAAAATCTTTATGGACTTGTAGCGCCAAAGTTAAAGAAAAAAAATTACAAAAATTCTCTCCTCAGAGTTTCTTCCGGTTATTTATTTGTTCACTTACGATATGGGAAGGAGTCACACATGCGGTTTTCCTCGATTTCTGAAAAAAATCTATACAATTTTTGTATTTTTATCTCTCATTCCAAATAGTCATCGACGGGACGGATTAATACTGTTGGATGGCCGGATTGCGGCCCGCGGGACGTATGTTGGGCAATCCCGCTTTAAACGATGAGTCGGCAATAAAAGTTTTAAGTGTGCAATTTGGCACAACTCATCGAATATAAATCATTAACGGAAACAAATTTAATCTTTAAAAAAAAAAAAGTCATACAAGTTCTTCCTATTAACCAAAATTTCACGTTGTTCGACGTAGATATTTAACTTTTATGACAATAGATGGCGCTACTATTGTCATAAAAGTTAAATATCTACGTCAAACTACTACGTGAAATTTTGGTTAATAGGAAGAACTTGTATGACTTTTTTTTTTTAAAAAAAAAAGATTAAATTCGTTTCCGTTAATGATTTATATTCGATAAGTTGTGGCAAATTGCACACTTAAAACTTTTATTGCCAACTCATCGTTTAAAGCGGGATTGCCCAACATACGGCCCGCGGGCCACAATCCGTCCTGCCAAGTCATATTAATCTGTCCCAATGATAACCATTTAATGAGAGATAAAAATACAAAAAATGTATAGATTTTTTTTCAGAAATCGAAGAAAACCGCATGTGTGACTCCTTCCCATATCGTTAAGTGAACAAATAAATAACCGGAAGAAACTCTGAGGAGAGAATTTTTGTAATTTTTTTTCTTTAACTTTGAAACTTTTTAACTTTTTTTTAACTTGCTGAAACCGCTGGCCCGCGAGATCCGTGAAAATTTTGTAAGTGGCCCTCTGCACGAAAAGATTGGACAACCCTGATTTAAAGCATTAATATATGTAAATTATGAAAAGTCGAAATGGAAAAGTTGGTCGAGATGGAGGACCCGTATTTCCATACTAAGTTTGGTCCAATAGATTTAAGTCCAATGGACGATAGAGGTAAGGGCCCACCCCTGGGGATTTAACCATTACTTATGAGATGTTAGATCACCTTACCAAGAGTTGATTAGTTTGTCTTTTCACCGTCTTCTGCAGTTCGTTACTCTGGAGAGAACTATGTTCTAAGGACATGTTCAAATCGGTGATTTCGGTATGCAATCTTCCTTTCATCGTAGATATCTCGCCCTTCAGTTTGTCGTTCATGTCAGCCAATGCTTGGGTTAACATGTCCACTTGGCTCTGTAGATCACGGCTGCCAAAAAAGAATAACAATGATAAATTAATTCTGCACATATTTTCCCAAATTATTTGGAAAACAAATACAACTTAACTCTTCTGCTTTGTGTATTGACTGTTATGTTGCATCGGAAATCGCATATCTTAAGAATTTCTAGAGCAATAGTTCCAAATACAAAATACAGCGATTGAAGATATTTCTCTTAAATATGCATCCCATATTTTAAATTACCAAAACGTATTGAAAATTGTCGCTTAAAAATTAGCACCATATATTAGCATATCTGCAGTCGACTTTCGATTGTCCGCAGTAATATATGACATGACTACCACGGATAATTGAATTCCCGGATAATTCGAAAATTGAAAAAATACTAAGCAAACGTTAAAATTTCAAAAAATTACATTTTATTACTGAAAACATATACATTATATAGCAAAAACCCTGAAGCTTCAGAATAGAAACAATTAATGAGGGAGGAATAGTCTTTATTCGGTTATCATGGGAACGACTATCTACACAGCAATAGGAGACATTTTTCTAGGCTCGCCAGTGCTGCAAAACCGGCAGTTTATCCCTACTAGTGGTCCCTGATACTTAAAAACCTACAGATTGTTGTATATGGTGTGGAGATACAGTTGCTCGTATTTCAGTGTGTTAAATACGATTCGCTCCATTTTTAGGCTTCACAGTTCTTTCCAAACGGAAGGAATGAGCTGCGGTTTGAAATGACGTCAAAGATACAAACCGGGTTGCATATTTATTTACACTATTTCTAACTTAAGTATCAGCGTCAGAACTAACCGATAGTCTCTCGTAGCGCGCAATTATCATTTTCAACAATCAATCACACATATTTTTGTTTTATGTTTTAAGCGCGTTTTAGAGCTCAGATAGTGGGAAGTTTTCTGCATATTGATTTAAGAGGAAATTCATAGTTTTCTCTGTGACTTTCAGTGTATTCATACTACTTTTTTCAATAATATAACTTGGCCAATTTAAACTTCGCAGAATTTTGCTAAAATAACAATACGGGCATTTAATGTTTAGACAGACGATTGAACATTTCCGTGTGTATTGACTACTTGAGATCTGTTTACCTTTTTTGAGACTTATTTTTCATGAACATAGAATTGCAATATTAATATAGTATTATAGTATTGCAGAGAATGGGTTGCACATCGCAAAATTTGTATAATTCTCCGATAAAAAGAACGTGAAGTATTGAATGAATTAATTCTTCGTAATTTGTTTCCCTTATTTATTTTTGTCTGTTAATCAATATTTTCATCTTTGTTGGAGTAGTGGTACGTCGAACGTAGCATGGCTTCAACAAAGTTTAAAATTTTCACCTTAATTTGTTAAGTCGAGTCTAAGATTTTTTCCCATTTAACAACGTAAAGTGGGAGAGTTCTCTTTTTTTCTGAACTTATCAGGTCTATAACCAAGCCAGGGCCATCAGGAGCGTGGCCCTAGTTACCCCATGCTTATTCCCCAGTTGCCCGATCGGGCTATTTACGTATATATGTACGAGGGCGAATCAGAAAGTCTTTGCCCCTATTTTTTATTAGCCAAAATAAGAGGTATGCATTAACGTTTAGAACAGATGTTTCCGGGCTGATGACGGGCCGCAATGGAACTACTGTCTTGGCTTCATCGTTGCACGTGAATCGCTGTCCTGCCAGGAACTTCTTCAGCGGACCGAAAACGTGGAAATCACTAGGGGCGAGGTCCGGACTGTATGGTGGGTGGTCCAGACTCTCCCAGTGAAATGACCGGAGCTTGTCGGCGGTTCTGATTGCATACAGTCCGGACCTCGCCCCTAGTGATTTCCACGTTTTCGGTCCGCTGAAGAAGTTCCTGGCAGGACAGCGATTCACGTGCAACGATGAAGCCAAGACAGCAGTCCGACGGTGGTTCCACAGTCAGCCGGACGAATTCTACCACAGGGGCATCTCAAATTTAGTGCTGCGATGGGACAAATGTCTGAACCGGTGTGGGGACTATGTGGAAAAATAGTGTAAGGTACGTATATTTGTAATTACCTGTATGTACCTTATTTTGGTTAATAAAAAATAGGGGCAAAGACTTTCTGATTCGCCCTCGTAGAATAATCCCCGAGCACCCTATGCCCCACACGCCCTTTACCTTGGCCCACTTTCCCCTTCATCCTGGCTACATGCCTGCACCTTATATTCCTGTTCCTGAAGATACCTTTGTCGGAGTCATGCTATATTGACGTTAGAATTCCTCCGAAAATATCATCATTAAGATACAAGCTGTAAATAACCCTGAATCAGACATGATATGGCAATGAGGACTTATACGTGGACCCACCATCAACTTCATTCATGGTATTCGAGTGTAGCGAAAATATGAAACATTTTGATGTTCAAATGTATAATATACAATGCACGTAAATTATGGCATTTATTTTCGCTTTTCTGCTACGTTTTTCTTTTTATCTTGTTTTAATAACTCGGTTTTAACGTAAACCCGGATATAATGAGCTAAAATGCCGGCCCCATCAAACTCGTTATAAATAGGTACGAATGTAAGACACTTTTTTAGCTGTGTATATTCACATGATTTTATAAATAACAACATCACTATTTTCACACTCATTTCGTTGGTCTATTTAGCTTTTAGACGTTGACGTATGAAGAAAGTTCGTAGGTTACATGCTTATAAGTGTGGGTTGCAGAGCTACAATTCCATATATTCATATGTATATATACAAAAATTTCATCGCAATGAGGAGTTTCAACACCTATCGACTTCACCTACATACCCCAGTGCTCTTAGCATCCTCAATTTGGAAAGAGTTGCGTATTTTTCAAAATCCAGTTGCGTATGAATTTTAAACGCTTTAAGACAATTTATCTTCCACTCAACGACTAAAAAGCTTTATCCCTTTATTTTCAGTACATCTTGTATAAAGCATATGACACGAAAGAGTATTAATGACTGGTTCTTCACAAACTGTCTCAATTATTTACTTTTTCACTCAGTCTGTGAAATGGGTTATCAACAGATGCCTGTTATTTCCCATCTCTGAGACATCCATTTTCGGTCTATTTTTAAACAAGCTTCTTTCGCTTAGTTTTTGGGGATTCCATGCTTTTAATAACATTTTCCTTGGACTTCCTACTCACAGTCTTTGACGCCACCAGAAACTGGGAAAGACGCCATTTAGCCATCTCAAAAATTGTGGGAATAGATTCATTTTACAGCTATTCCATAGGCGTACGCAGAAAGTTAATAAAGAGGGGTTACAGGCTTACAAGGGGGGGTTACAGAGCTACAACGCCATATATTTATGTGTATATGTAAAGGATTTCATCCAGAATGGGGCTACAGCCCATCCTTCTACCAACGAGCGACTCTCTGCCTTATAACGACGAATTGCAGAAACCAGGCAATTCTTCTATAATTGTCAAAGCGAAATAAATATTAGATATAATGTTCCTGCAATGAGGATCCCTTCAAGATCGCCATAACGCCGCTGTATATCCTTTTATGCTATTAGCCCTAACAGCCCAGTAATTCAAAATTTCAAATTATAAATGCACGAAAAGCCAATGAGTTGACTCACCAAAGTGAGTCAGAGTTATAAGTGAGTAAGTTATAAGTGAAAAAAGTAATCTCATTCCTTGTCCAACCAATTAAAATATATTGAGTTCGTATCGTGTTCTTTTCTTTTACTGCCAAGAAAACGATCATCTGCGATTATCTCCTTTAAACCCGGTGGATTTGAAGGTGATAATCCCAACCACTGCACTACTATGGAGCAAAAAATACAGAGTTGGAGCTAATTTCTAATGGCATTGCTATTATTTTTATTTAAATTTAATTTTTATTGGTAAATTTTTACATATCATTAAAACGTATATTATTTTTTAGATAAGGTTTTAAATGGCTGATTAAAAAAGTATTGTTTGATAAAAAATATGGAAAATTCTAGCTATACCTTGAAGCATTCCTACATGTACGCTTGGGAAAAGTTGGCAACACTACTCAACTCTCATCTTTGATTTTGGACTAAAATTTGTAGAAATTCGCTTTAACAAGATTAATTTACTGGATGAATAATAGCGCAATTTGATAAACTTTAATGATAAAACGAAACAATGCAGAGTTTCACCAGGAAATTCCACAACTGTTTGTTATTTAATGATAAACATGCGTAATTTTTGCTCATTCACAATTTCAAAACAACATTTTTTATAATAAAAAAACATTGAGTAAACATGTCTTATCGTTACAATTCCAGTTGACCCTAGAATAATAAGACCACAATCATCCAAAACTATAAACCGTTGCCAAATAATGGTCAACATATAAAGCCATCGGGGCGAGTTTTTTTGTTTTTGGTTTTGTTTTGTTTTTTTCGATTTTTTTCGTGAGGAATTTTTTTTTATTATTACTAATAAATTTGACACCCACGTTTAAAGCTCATACTAAAGCTTTTTTCGGTATAGGAGAAAAAGAGGCGCCGTTCCCGTCTTGGATAAACTGCTTTGTGAAATATTTTGTATTAACCTTTTATTTAAAATTTGTATATTTTTTAACTCCATCAGATATCAATGTGCCAATGATATTTAACCTATGAACATTAAAACATATCCATAAACTGCATATTTGCATTTAGTTTCATACAATATATTTGTTTTCGACTCGTTCTTAACTACTAATGGAAATAGTAGATTGACTTGTTCAGCTTCCCAAAGCAGGATACTTTAATAAGATTGTTGGTTTACAATGAAAGTTATGAACAATTATTTCGTTATACCGGTTAAGGGTTAAATAAAAATTTATTTTACTTATTCTTAATTAACTTACGTAAATGCGTTTATATTGTAAAGTCTTTTAATTGTAAAATAACCTCCAGTTTACCCACAACTCATGGAATCCTAATATGTATGTGTATGAGACAGAGAGTGAAATTTCTTTCGAATAGAATGTAAGGTACTCCGTGTTTTTAAAGAAATACTGTGTCCTGTTAAAAGAGCAATGGAAATTTACAAAAGTGGATTATGGAAACCATTTTTTTTTTCTCGGTTTCAAATTATACACCGAAAAAGAAATTTTACTTCCCCTTTCCCTTCTTATTATGATTTAAATACGAACTATGTGAGATCAGATCTGCACAACTAATTCTGCATGAAACCTAAACGCAAACTATGACCTAAATACGAGCTACAAAATTAAGGTGTGCAGAAAATTACAGAAAAAGAATGGGAATAATAATAAACAATAAACCCCTTCCCCCTCCTTCCAAAAAAATTTGTTTCTCACGTTTTATAACTCAATAAAAACAAAGAACTAGAAGCGCATATTTCCGTTTTCAGTACAATTTCCAGTCGGTAGATATTGAGATAGAAACAGTTTCGTAGGCAATTGGATTGCGTAGTAAGGATTAGGTGTATATGGCGCAGTGCTTCCTTAATGCAGATTCAAGCATAGGCTTAGGTAGAAAGTATATAAGGGGAGGCTTGGGGACTTAATGGGAGGGGTTACAGAGCTACAACTCATATATTCCTATGTTAAATATACAAAATTTCATTGCGATGGGGGGGGTTACATATGGATTCAAGTGTATACAGTGAGTGGTTAAGTAACAATTGAATATACAATCGATGAACATCAGAGCCAAGCGCAATGAATGTGATTACTGAATGAAAGGATTTAGCGGCTAATAATAGATTTACGATGTATTGCATCACGTTGACAATCAGTCAAACATACATGTAGCACAAGATCCTCTTAAACAAAGCTGTTAATAAACTAATGGCAAGGGAGTTGTATGCAGAGCCGAAGAGAGGGGAAAGGCAGCAGAAGCTACATCCCGGGGGCCCGGATGTAGCCTAGGGGCCCGCGTTGGGGGGCCAGACTCAGGGTCATGGGGCCGGTCCAAGTGAGCCTGGGGGGCCCCGTTGACTCTCGACACCCCTGGTTGTATGTACAGGTGCATTTATAGGCATGTGCAGGGTTCAATACTCACCATGAGGCAACAATTAAACAACATCGCCATTGCACACTTCGAACCCAATTACCTACATCCAATTATGCAACGATAATTTTAATGGTCTGGGAATACAGAGCTATCAATTATAGCCAACCTACTCATCCCCTTTTCTACAAATTACAACCCGAACATTCTAATGGTATCAGCATGCTTTAATGAAATATTGCGCTTAGCCCTTTGCCTCATATACTCAACTGGCAAAAAGAACATGACGCGGAATCCTGCAGACTTACCTGTCTCCAATTTATTCGTCTACTTAATTTCTATGGCGCAAGGACAGTTATGATGGCATTGCGCCAAGACCGACAGCTTTTCGAAGAATCCAAACCCCTTCCACCTAAGAAATCAAACCCGAACTGCGAATTTGTATAAAAAATCAGCAAGCGCTGGCAGGGACGAATTTAGGGGGTGGCGATCGCTCCCCTTGAATGAAAATTTAACATTGAAAAGATACAAGGTAAAGGTCCAATGAGGTATCATTTTCAAAAATCATTAATCCACACCTCGAACGACCTTTAAATCCGCCCCTGGGCGCTGCAGTACTTGCTAAAATCGAATTCAGATCATTCGTGTGACAGATAAATACGTTACCACTACGCGCGCCACCACGTGACCAACTCTAATTTCACCAGCCATCAATAGTATGGTACGTCAGTGGACATAATCAAACAGTATTTGGTTCATTGAAGCTATCAATTGCATATTGTGCGCTAACAACATGTAGGCCTATACTGTATACTGTGGCTAACGTTACTCACTTTACTTAAGTGTGGATATTCAGTGGAGAAGTTGACTTGAGTATATAATTTAAAAGTTACCCTTTGCCAAATTAGTAGTATTTCTGAAATAACATTAATATGATGTGCGTAAAAGCACTCATGTCTAATGCGCTGAAACATCATATAGCAAACCACAAAAGATTGGAGAAAATATTTGCAAGGAAGCATTCAAGTACTACGTAAACAATATTTTGGCCATTTGAACCTTCCCCCCCCCTCCCCCCACCGTAAGCAAAAATTAACATTGGCTAACATAGGAAAATAAGCACAACAACACCCCTAAAGGTGCTTACGCATTGGCGTACGCAGGGGGGTGTTGATGAGGCTTGTAACTCCCCCACATTGCAATGAAATTTTGCATAACATAGGAATATGTAAGTTGTAGCTCTGTAACCCCCCATTGAGCCTATAACCCCCTTATGAGCTTTCTGCGTACGCTTATGTGCTTACGTAATATTTGAAATCTTCCCAATAGCTAGGAATAGTGAAATGCACGAAAATGCGTTATATGCAAGTATCATTCATTAGCGTATGTAAAAGCTCCATAAAGGGGTAGTTACAGACTTATAAGTGAGGGGTGGGGTTACAGAGCTACAACACAAATTCGTATAGTGAAATCTCGTTAATGTGAATTGCCATGGACAGCTGATTTTTATTCGTATAAACGGAAGTCCGCATCAAGCGGAGAACAAATTTCAGTAGTTAAAACGTCAGGCTATTCAGTAATAATTTACCCAGTAATGCAGTATACAACGTAAATGAAGAAATTACTAAAACAAAATAGTTCATTATGAATGAATACTCCGGAAGAATTTACAACGAAACAAAAAATAAGTACTTACATGCAGTGAAAACTTATTTATTTTTACTTAATACCGTAAATAATTAAAAATAAATTGCTAAAAGAAAATCCGAAAGAATTTGGGAAATTACTTTTGAAAAGCAGACAATTACACTTAGGGAAGAAAAGTCACGCTGTCTTCGATATCTCCTAAAGTTTTCCCTGAAAAGGGCTTTTCCCCCTTTCATAAAAGACTTTTTTCGCATTACCTGGTGAGCCGTACGCATTAAGCGAAGGCTTTAACATTGAATGTACATATACCTAATACGGAAAAGGGAATTTGTCCGCACTAACGAGAGGTCCGGTTTAAGCGAAGTCGCATTAACGAGATTTCACTGTACCTAGAAAATTTCATCGTAATGGAAGGTTATGATTTCCCAATCCCCGCCACGTACACTATTGGTATCACTGGACAAAAGGAGTTGTTTCTGGTTCTAAACGCAATACCCATGAGTCTAGCCATCATAAAAGGTAAAACCCATAAGGCTCCATAGGATACCTGCTATGTATCCAGTGCCGGATTAAAGCATGGACTTTAAGGGCAGCAGCTCAGGGGCCTCCGCCAGTTTGAGGACCTCCATAGATGTGTTCTCTTGTAGACGATCCTTTTGAACTATTTTACTGGGGGCCTCACAATACCAGTAGCCCAGAGGCGTCAACAACTTTAATCCACCACTGTATGTATTCCTCCTAAAAGAAATCCAATGGTTGGAAATAAACTTGTCTACTTACCCATGGAGTACTGTGAAATCACTTCTACGTAGTTTCAAATCCACTGTCTGTACTACAACTTACATTCCTCTTTAATAGGTAATACGACTTTCATATGTCCGACGCATTCACTTTAAAAGAGTTCTTAAATACGGCAGGACATGGGAAGATAACAAGTGCCATTTTTCAGTACACCATGGTAATGTAGCCAAGTTCGCTTCCAATACGTTGATTTCTTTAAAGAGGATCGTGCAGTAAAAATACTTCAGGTAAGTTGTCTTACCCGTTGTATTGACAGTCACGCATCCGTGACTGGATACAGTGATTCTTTATACTCAAAAATGAGTGAGTGTTTGATACCTTGGTACCAGGGCCTATGTATCGCTGACTCAAACTTCCGAGACTTGTTTCTCGAATTGTGATTTTGTGTTGGTAACAGTAAAATGTGTCAGTTGCTTATAATAATACATTATATACTCGTAATTGCTTATTATAGAAAAATTTAAAGATATTTTTTGTGATGATTTTTTTAAATCTCCTAATTAAAGTAAAAAAATGAACCCGAAATATATTTAATTTCTACACGTCAATGAAAAAATCTCAACACAATTTAATACTGAGAAAATATATAAATTTTACTATTTTGATTATTAGTGAAATATTTAAAAAAACAATTATCATGAAAAACATAGAAAAAAACTAAAAACATATAAAGGGTAAAGGAAATTCATTTTTAAAATAAGGTTAGAAAATTATAAATTTACGTACATATTCATTTCCACAGGTTTATTCACATATTCAAAAGTTCCTAGGATTGACTAATTAAATTCACAACTATATTTAATTTTAATTAACCTTATTTATTTGTATTATATTATTAATATAACATGATATTATACTTATATTATTATAATATTACAAATAGGCCTTTTGAAAGATGGTGATATTATCAGTTCATTGCTTTTAATATTAATCTGTATATAAATAAAAAAAATTACGTGGTTGTAAATTTCAATTTTTGATAACTTAATTTTTATTTTAGAACTTTTTAAATTTTGAATTTTAAATTGGCTAATTTATTTTTTGCAATATTAGTAAACTTAAATTTTAAAGCAAGATATTCCCCGCCTCGTTTGGGGGAAAAGGTCTTCCAACTCGGAAATAGAGAACTATTTTTACTTATCAGAATAAAGATAGGATAATGCCATGGGCTGTCGAATCAGACGTATTCGAGTTGCCTAACTAAGAACGCTGACTGATTGAGCTACAATGGCTAGTTACAAACGATATATTCTATATACGCAAATGAGGGGGCGGGGCGATTCTTTTTGAATGAAAGTTTCGAAAAAATTGGATTAAAATATAATTTTATAAACATAATTAAATGTCTTGTAACTTTAGCAATCCAAACTCCTCATTAAAAAAGGGAAAGAACGATCTATTAAAACTTATTTTATCAGAAATTCTAGATCTTAACTTTGAAGATAAATGTTTTTTTAAAGAAAGATTTCATTAATTTTTACACTGACGGTTTACTACTTTCATGACTGAACTAAAATTTCAAACTGAATTTTTTATGACAGTAAGTAAAAAAATGTCACTTACCATTGTTCCTTCCAATAGCTTGTATTGGGACCATTCTGCGGTGGAGAATTGAAACTGGTTGTGGTGGTAGTTATGGTTGCTGTTGGTGCAGGATTGGTAATCTGTACCGTTAAAGGAGCTTCAGTTACCTTTTTCCTCTTCTTCTTGGATTCGCTTTCAATTGCAGCGGCGGCAGACATGCTGGATATGGTAGGTATGAACTTCGGAGATGTGAGAAAAAGATTGGCATCATCATACAGACTTTGAGGTCTGGGCATCTCCGTGGGGTTGTTAGTTGTTGTTTGACGTTCAAGGTTGCTAGTCGCTGACACCGTGGTGGTGGTCGTTGTCTTCTTTTGTGTGGTCTGAAGATCCATTTCTTCACCTACATCTTTCGCATAGGATGAATACAAGGCGGAATTCATCAGATTTTCGAATACAGAACCTTTGTACGTGGAAGAAGGTACATCTCTTACAGGGGACAATGGAGGCACAGAAGCAGCAAAGTGGCGTTCTTCTGCTGAAGGCTTGGCAATGCTGTAGGTCGATAGGCTGGACTCTGGCCTATCGGCCCTCTTCTTCTGACAGCCGGACAAGGTGTCCGAGTAGAGATTGGTTCCATACCGATAATTGTCGTTGTAGATGGCTGTGTGGGGCCTTCTCCAGGTGACGGTTCCTCGGGGTGGCATCTTAATGATACAATAATCCGACGTTGATGCTTCGCTGGGTGCTAAAAGACAAGGATACCAACGGTTGCGAACGCGATGAAGAAAAGACGACGGCAAGAGACTGAAAAAAGTGCAACAAATTCAGGGTGGCAGCGCTATTGCAAGATGCGCTTAGGTCAGAACATCCTGGTTTTTTACGAGTCCCTCCGTCGTCAATCTATTTTCGGAAAGACGGGCTTGGGTTGCCAGATCGGAGAGTAAATTACTTTCCCGGGTGTGGCGGCAAAAGTTAAAAATGCTAAAATCGC
Source organism: Dysdera silvatica (assembly GCA_006491805.2). NCBI lineage: Eukaryota > Metazoa > Arthropoda > Arachnida > Araneae > Dysderidae > Dysdera > Dysdera silvatica. Next base: position 133,875,731 of record QLNU02014176.1, read on the forward strand.
GTTTAAAAATGCTGAAGTAAAGTCAATCAGACTGTTAATAGCCAATAGCTGAAAGATGCAGAGGGACATCAAAAACAAAAAATTTAAGACTTTTTACCTTTTGAATTTTCTCATTCGTTTAGCAAATACTTTATTGTCGCGGATTTAATTGGAAGATGGAGAATACGTAATAAAATATGCGTATTAATTGAATCTTAAAACCGATTGCCTTTTCCAGAAATTTTATCACTTTTTTAATAAGCACATATTTCAAAGAACTTTTCTAAATAAATACAACAGCAACATATGGTTTAGGTATAGGTGCACTTTCACGTCATTGGTACTTCAATCCGAAAGAAATTGCAATTAAAATCACTCATAAACTTCTCTCATGTAATATAAAATGTACATTATATAAATGCTTCATATAAATTTTTTCCTAAATCTCATGGCGTATTTTTTTTTTTCTAAAATTAAAAGTCTAAAGCTGTTATATAACGTTTTCATAATAAAAAAAATTCTAAAATTTGTGAGTTTTTATTTTAGCACAAAGCACTTACATAAACTATTTTGTGCTATATGGCGAAAATATAAAACCTTCGGTTCCTCACGTACACACAATTTTTTAATAGAGCCCTGCGGTTGCGCCGTGGTAAGGTGCACGAAAGAAATGGCGCTTACCAACTATCTCCTCACTGTACTCTGAAGATTGGGTTCAAATTCCTCATGAAAAAGTAACTCCATTACACAGTTACCCACGTTTACCCATTCATATGCACATATTCAATTTTGCATATGTACATATGAATTGAATATATGGAGTTGTATCTCTCTAACCTCCCCCATTGAGCCTGTAACCTCTCTTATGAACTTTCTGCGTACGCCTATACTCCATTTCCCCACCGTAAGGTAGTGGGAACACGTTCATCTAAGGCTCTTAAAAAAGAGAC
>QLNU02014176.1:133876759-133891298 GCA_006491805.2 Dysdera silvatica
GACCTGAATTATAATGACCAACTGCATATAGCGATGGAACTACAGCAAGAAATTTAGTCTCTTATCAACGATTTTCAACCGGTGTATAGATTGTTGTGTAGCGAGAATTTTTCAAACATGTGTAACATCTGAATATTTAGCCGCTAACTTCGTTTCCCTCATTTCAATTAAAATTATACTCCCTTTTTTATTTGCTTATTGTTATTTACCTATTTTTATCAGATCGGCAAAAACTGTTGTTTGGTGTGTCGCAGAATTTTAGCAATTAGTTTTGGCGTGTCGCAAGAAAGAAAAAGGTTGAAAATCGCTATTTTATATGTTAAGCACATCAGTTAAAACGACTCCATATCCCATATATAATGTCGATACCTTTTATAGTAACAATTTCTTTTATATATCGGCAATTCTGCAGCTTTTGAGAACCAAGTGGGTGCAATAAAATTAAAAGATTCTATAAATAAGTTAAGAATAAAAAAATTATAAATATATTTTAAAATAAATTTTTGAATAAGTCCAAAAAATATAGTATAGCTAGAAATATCACTTATAACTGCTATCAGCTATAACGACAGAAGTTGCACGGTCACTTGGAGATGTCGTATATACACTGAAGTGGCCAAAAAATTACGAACACCCTGCTACGGTACAATACTAATATCATGTTGAGCCTCCTCTAGCTTTGATGACAGCAGATATTCTTCTAGGCGTGGACTCTACAAGTTGCTGAAAGCATTGAGGAAGAATAATAGTCCATACTAACAAAATTGTTGTAGCTGTTAACTCCTTCAGATTGGATGGTGGTGTTTTGAAGCTATGAACAGAACTTCCCACCTCGTCCCACAAATGTTCAATTGGGTTGAGATCTGGCGATTGAGGGGGCCATACAAGCAATTGGAACCAGGAGTCATGGTCTGCAAACCAATCTGAGATTATTCTAGCCCGGCGGCTGGGTGCATTGTCTTGCTGGAAATAGCCATCATCATCAGGAAACATTATGGCCATAAACAGGTACACCTGGTAAGCAATGATGTCGTGGTAGGCGAATCTGTCGACGGATGTTTACAATGAAACTAAGGAACCAAGTGTCTACCAGGAAAATGCTCCCGAAATCGTGATTCGGCCTTCACCCGCTTGAACAATTGTCATGCAGCATACTGGATCCATGGCTTCGTGCTGTTTGCGCCACACACGGGCCACTGGCGGATCCAGCGAGGGACGGAAGGGGCGATCACTCCCCTCCTCGCCAGGGTAATAGGAAAAAAATAGGAAAAGAATAGAAATAGAAAGAAATAGAAATTAAATAGAAAAAAATAAAGACGATGAAGAATATTTTATATGTTGTTTGTTACAACTGTAATAAATAAAAGTCTTACACCAAAGTCTCCAAGCCTTGGAGAAATGCGATCCAGACGTTTTTCCACGAATCTACAAGCTATTCGCCTTTCAAACTGCGTTTTCAGTAAGTATTGCTTCAGCAGAACGTAGTTTTTTATCCTTGAAGCGCCGTCAAACTTGGCTTCGAACGCGGATGACAGAAGAGACTTTTAATACACACCCACAGAGACATTCATATTGATGTAAATAAAGGGATCGACAAATTTTCAAAGAAACCAAGATGGCTCGACTTCGCACTATAAACTTCAAATTTTTTAAAAAGTTGCTTGTTATAAAAAAAGTAAAATAATTACGATGTTTTTGTAGTTTAAATTTAAACTTGTTCTATTAATTACATTGTAAATTATCGTTTTTGGTTATTGTATATGTCTCCTTTGCTAAGTTATCCTTCTGTCATACTTGACTATATAAATAATATATATATATATATATATATATATATATATAATAAACCATATAGTTTAATTAAAGAAAAGCCCAGCTTTAATTCATTGTCGTAAATTAAATATTTTGGTGAGTATAAAGCAGGGTTGTCCAACCTGTTTGGGTAGCGGGCCACTTAAAGAATTTTCACGGATCTCGCGAGCCAGCGGTTTCTTAAAAAAAAGGAAAAAAACTTACACTTAACAGCCTCCCTTTAGAGTTTCTTCCAGTTATTTGTTTGTGTACTTTCGATATATAAAGGAGTCACCTATACTGTCCCCCATGGTTTTTCCTTATTTCTGAAAAAAAATATCTAAAATTTTTGTTTGGGAATTTTTTTTTATTTCAAACAGTTGTAGGCGGGCAGAATTAATATTATTCGCGGGCCAGATTGTGGCCCGCGGGCCGTATGTTGGACAAACCTGATATAATGGAAAGTTGTAAAATAGCAGCATTTACTTAAACTATTTAATAGTCCAAAACCAAAAAATTTCCCGATGAAGGCCCCCGAAACCGCCCCCGTAATAACATCCTGGATCCGCCCTTGACATGGACCCTGCTATCAACGTCATGGAAAAGAAATCTGGACCCATCAGACTACACAACCTTCTTCCACTCATCAAGTGTCCAATGTTGACGTTTCTTTGCCCACAAAAGCTGCTTTTTTTTTCGGTTTTGCAGTGAAATCAAAGGAACTCTTGTTGGTCGCCGGCTATTAAAACAAATTAGTTTTAAAATCCGTCTTATAGAACATATGGATATGATTTACGATGATCTTGCGTTGTATTGCGATGCAATTTGTTGAGTTATAGCCCTTCTGTTGTTGCACGCAATACATCTCAGTCACATAGTACCTCTTCCGTTCACAAGCAATTTCCGTCCGCTATTCCGATTTTGAACTTTCTGGCTTAGCTATCATTCGTTGAAAACTCGAGACATTCTCTTGTATGAGAAAAACCCGAGACATTCTCTTGTATGAGAAAAACCCAGCAGGTAAGCGGTTTCGGAGATACTGGAACCAGTTTTTCTGGCGCTCTCGACCATGCCGCGTTCAAACTCATTTAAATCTTTTCTTTTTCCACTTGCAGGCGAATTGTAACTGTCACTGGTACTTTTGGCCAGGGGAAAGCTTTTTATCAGTGAATTCAGTTTATTACGTCAGCACACATGCTACACGAACAAGTCAAAGATTGAGTGAGCAAATTCCAAATTTTTTGGCCACTCAGTGTATATCTCAATGACGTAACGTGAGTTCAAAGATTGGCCATCTCCCCATACCCCTTCTTGTAACTATTTTATTCGATGTGGGATATGGTGACCATCTCCCATCGTTCACCATACCCCCATCCATTGGCAGATTGAGCACTTGAGAGGCCCCATGCGCAATCTAATTTTGAGCCCCCCTTCTAAATATTTCCTTTGCGGCCTTTCCTGTCCCTGTTTATCTTACAACCATTGATGTAACTATGGGACTAGGATTTTGGAATATCTGTCTCAATGTAATACTTAAGTAATACCATGTGCTGACCATTGAGGTGGGGCCCCTTTAAAAAAACGCAATTAGTCTCCTACACTTCGAGGTTAGTTGCGCCAATGCTAACAACTATTAGCAGTTAGTAAAAATTTTAGATTAAATGAAGAGGGAGAATATTAAGGAATATAATATAAATGAATTTTATAACATTTTAAAGTAGCCTTATAAAACCGATAGATAGCTTTTTAAGATCTTAATTTTTCACGTAATTCAATCCAGCAAAAAAATATTACTTTTACCCTTGGAGTTTTCACCTCTTCATACAAATGAAAGCTGTTCTTGCGTTTTAAATATTCAGAATTTCTTTAACCAAATTAAAACTAGATTATAGTTATTTTCTAAATAACATATATAGCATGTAGGCTCCCACAATATAAATGTTCGCTTCGCAGGCTTTCTTAACTGTTGCTACTTAGAAAAGCAAGAAAATAAACTTAAAAAGTTCAATTTCTAAAATTGACACCATGCCAAATCGTGTGCTTTTATTTCATATTTTTCAAATATTGTATAATTATATTTTTACTTTCTATATTTGGCAACAGTACGTGCAATTGTTTTCCGAATTCTAAAATCAAATCAGTCTTCCGTTTACCATTGAAGTGTGCACACGTCATTCTCGGAGGCTCCGCCAAAAAGGAGTTTTAAATTTCGTTAGCTATGTGTTCCAGTGAATTAATTTATTTATTGGCGTCTATTATTGAATTAACCTAAACATTTAAAGTATTAATAAATATGATTTTCAACTGGATGAATTACTGGATTTTTTCAACACTTATATAACTGCAAGCAAACTGAAACATTGAATGATAAAATGCAAAATATTCACATTCAAAAATCCAAGAATGTCTAGTTTTTTCACATTTAATTTAATTCATAACTTGCGAAAAGATTACGTTTTGCAAAACTCACCCCTTCGGACGCGTGTTGTGCTTCTGTTTTGATTTCGTGTATACATTTAAGCGTTAATTGGGCTTCGATTGGCTAATACTGACCATGGGCGCCCATATGGAGGACAGAGGGAGGCTCGAGCCTCCCCCCCCCTAACCGTTTAAAAATTTTATTTGCCCGGTTCTGATATATGTTTGCTTTCAAAAGTTTTTCAGTAAACTAATTTTGAAGTAAGGTACTTTTTTTTTATCTCATTACTAATTGTCAAGCAGTATCAATTATTTTTGTAGCATTTTAGTATCTTGTACATTCACTAAAATGTTTGACAGCTTTGAGAAGGAGGGGGTAAGTTTCTCAGCCCACCCTAGAAATAACATGGGAGCCCATGGTACTGGTAGTACAGGGAGAACACAAACACATGAAATGTTTTGAGAGAAAAATGGCGGGATAAAAATATTGTTTTTCTTACTTCTTACGGCTACTAATAGCGTGGCTTGTCGATAGGAGAAAGTGCGAGACTCTACTCTATGAAGTCTATGGAATCTTAAAACGAATGGTGTTCGGGGACCATCTTTCGTGACATGCAAGGATTCTAACTTACATTGATCAGTTCAGCTTTTACCGAAGCCTTGAGGGCATCTGGGGTGTGTAGATTTCTGGAAGTGTCACTTTCACTCGTAAATGCAGTGTGGTGTCTAAACATCCTGAGTTAAGTTCTTGTCCACATGCCTATTGCTTTGGTAAATTGATTGGCATTCCCATGAAAAAGTTTTGTCTTGCTCGTTTCTAGGGATCGGGATTTCACGTGTAGTTTATTCAGGGATTGTTGGTGGTGAATTCAGCAGGAAAATATAGAGCTTGAGCACTCGCCTCAGACTGAACGGCAGCCGCCCAAAATTTTAGGAAACGCAAGAAATGTGTACAATTGGAAGACTTTCTCCCTGTTTCGAGGGGGCAAGGGAGGAAAGTGGTGACCACATGTGGAAATGAACTGTGATTCCCTTTCATTCAGTTCCCAACATTTGTCTGTATTTAAATTCAACAGAAACGTTTGTGTGAAGACATCATGATACATCACATAGCCTGCAAGCCATAAAAGTATAATTTATAAATGTTTCGGCGAAAATTATGAATTCAGAGCAAGCACACATTGTATTTTGAAAAATATTTATTTGTAGTAAGAAACTGTAAACGTATTTAGTAACCCGTGAAAATTCAAAGTTTCAATTCAATTCAATTTTTTATCCCCCCTGATTTTGAGGCACCAGGCGCGCGTTTTGTGCGCCAGTACGGAAATCCGCCACTGCCCCATCTAATAAAAAAAAGTCACAATTCCGTTATGGGACAGTTCGCAATCCAGTTATAGGACATTACTGATCAACATCTTCGATGAAGACAGATTTACCAGTAGGTACTGCAAGACAGTATGGCTTCCTCGATTCTCTGTATTTGACACCAATTGATTTCTGATTAAGAATTATTTAAACAATCGGATTTAACAATCAAGCTCTTTAATCTTATTGGAACCAAAAGATTCCATTCAGCGTGAGGTGAATTCCATCCATCCGGATATGTTGCACTTTACAATCACGAATGTTGTCCAGGGGCGGGCTGGGCTCTCAAAGGGCGCGTAACTCGGGCTCTCGGAGGACACGAGTCTTTGCCCATTCGGAGGCGCGACTCCTATCGCCCATGAGGGCGCATCGGCCCTGTGACCTGTTGGCCGGCTGCCCAGTCCGCCCCTTATGTTGTCACACTCGCCTGAATTGTGTCATATCTTGTGGTGGAAATCATATCAAACATTTGCTAGTATAATACATAAAATATCATTTCCATTGCTTTCAAATCTCTAAAGCGCCACTTATAGGTGAGTTTTGGATATAATTTCTATTTTTTTTTTCTTCTATGTTAAAAAAAAAAAATCTGGACAATATTTATCGTTGAAGTCAAACTTCGATGATTTTTTTTTTAAATATAAATTTATAAAAACTATAAGGACTTTTGGTTGACCCTATATAATTATATTATAAACAAGAAAAATTATCATGTATTTTAATTAGCAATATTACGAAAATTTATTTTAAAATAAGAAAAGGATGTGTTTTAAAGAACTTTTGGAAAAAACATTGTCCACATTATAGTTTAAAAACTACGCCATCCGATTTGTTATTTTTCTTAGGTTTTGTTTTTTCTAGCTTAAATCCGAAATTAAATTTAAGATGTAAAAAATGTTTTAAAAAATGCGTTCAGAATGTAAAATTATTAATTTAAAACTATGAATTTTGTACGAAATTCAAAACGATGAAGTGCGAACCTCAAACAGTTCAAATTTAGTATCATAAATTTAAAACTATGAATTTTAATTTTTAAATTACAAATTTTTATTTTATGAATGAATTTAGAAATTATGAAATTGGAGATGATATATAGCAAGCTATTATAAAAATATAATTCAGGACATAAATACGGCCTATGTTGCCTGTCATTAGACCAAAAAAATAAATAAATAAATAAGCAACGCATAACCAGGACATGACACGATGCCAAAACAGATATTAAACAAGCGTAATAAATTTACGTAAAATTCAACGTGAGGTTCGTTTCATAAAGGTTCTTTGCTAAACCTGAGCCAAATTTACCTTCTCCCAGATCTATTATCAAAGCCCGCTGTACCGGGTGTGTTCTGAAAACAAAGTCGACATTGTAAAGCAACATCGTCTGCCTGACATGGAATATAATTTAATCCCCATTACTCCATGGTACTGAAATATATGTTATCTCAGAAAAAGTAATACATTTAACAACGCCTTGTGTGTTGCCAAACTGTAAAGCGTTTTGCTTCTTATAAACTCGAGTGTTCCTCAAGACAGTCCTCGGATGAGAATTGAACACCCGAGTTCCGAGAAGAGAAGAGAAAAACCACACGGCATTTCCCTTCTTCTCGCTCTGAAGGAAGAAATAGAACAAACCCCCTCCAGTAGAGCCGTTTCTTCATCTTCGGTCCCATCCACATTCGACACATTCGACGCGTGGTTTTCTCTTTTCTTCTTCTACTTGTTTCTCTTTTCAAGAATCCAGCTGCGTGAGGAGACTATGCCAACCATTCTTTTGAGCAAGGCCACGGTACTTTACAAGGTCTGTGGAAAGATCAACAAGGTTGCGATCAATTACGCCATAAATAAACAAGCGGAAGAACAAAGACAATACTAGTCTTGGACAGCAGATAATGACGTTGTTAGTGCTGCCAAATTACAGAAATTAATCTTTATCTCGCGATTTTATCCCCATCTGATAGAAAAATTCCTATGTCTGTATTCCCATTCAAAAGAAAAAAATATGGCATACTGTATAAAGTATATGATAAAATTTTCCGATGTTTTCAGAAGAATTCTGTATTGGAACTGATCGTAATAGTTATGACCATACACCGCATGGGCGTAACAATTAAAAAATTATAGACCGGAGCTAAATAGCTTTTGTAAAAAGATCATGTGATATAAAGTTAAATAGAAAAAAAAGATGTGCACTGATATTTAATGGAAGGGGTTTTATCCCTCTGACACCCTCACTTCCTACGTTATAGACTCACTGTTCATAATAGCGAACAAAAATTGAACATTTTGCACCCAGGACATGTGCCTCGCCTTCCCTTCCTCCCCTCTAGTTGCTGAGTTTACAACATACAAATTACCAACAGAAATTTCTACAGGTCAACGAAACGTACAGATTTCAATATATTTGTGTTTCGTGGCATGAGATGGAACAAACTTGCAACGCAACTAAAAAAAGGCACTTATAGGTAAAAAAAAACATTCATAACAATGTGCTTTTTGGAATGGAAAATACTATAACAATGGTTCACAATTTGCCTTTGGATGCTGACCACTTGAGTAAAATTTTTGCAAATTAATTTCACTTGTCTTTTTTTTTTTTGAGACGAACAAATCAATAGCATTTTTTCAACGGAGGGACACTAGTTCCACTCTAGATCGGGGACACTATCTCTTTTTTTCCTATAACCAAAAGCTATAGTTTGAACTCAAATATGGGTATCGAAAATTATTAGCAATAATATTTTTGTTGAATTTACGTATGCAATTTACCATGGGTTTTTTTCTATTAAGAGAGCATAGCCAGAGCGCTCAGTCTGTCTTCGCTCATAGTGCTCTTTAAAAATACCGTAACTCGCTTTAAAGTTGAAAGGCATCTCTCGGTTTCAGCAGTGGTCATTGGAATAGTAGAAATAATTAGCAACACTTTGTAGGTCTCCGAAAACCTAGCCTGCAAGTTATCTTCTATAAAACACTATAAAAGGATAATGGAACCATTCATATGTCTGAAATCTGGCCTCCTGTAAATTATTTCCAGTCCAGTTTTCAGACGCTCCATTTCTAAAATGGGATAAACTTCAGTTATTTGCTTAACAAGTTGAGTTGAAAATTTTCTTTCATACTCCTGGAGTTTTTGAGCTTCAAGGAGAGAAACAACGAAGTAGTGAATGATAAAAGAAAATCTCTATTTTTTCTTTTTTCACTTGATTACTAATAATGTCTCATATCCCTTTGTCTGCCACGGTTCTATTTATGTAAGTATTTCCTCTTTTTTTTTCCTTTTCTCTCTTGGTTGCTCTGTTTCTAATACCGTTATAGTCACTTCTTCCATTCTTTTCTTTTTCAATTCTCTGCTGGAAAGTATTTACATGTTTTCTAATTTCATGTGGCATCAGTAAGTTTTTACTGAAGTTGGTTGTACAATACATCCACATGTGGCATAATATTGTTAAAAATTGTAAGCCAAACTCAAATATTGGGTCTTCTAATATGCGCCTAATAACTCCTGCTTGGTTTATTGCTACAGCTTGTTTCGATGATGACTTTATTTTTTTCATGCATTCAGTTAACTCTTCCCTATACTCAAATATTCTGTTGATGGTTCGACTCTCGAAATTCCATCTCGTAGCTGAAACATGAGGAATCTTTTCTCCAGCAGTGTCTCCTAGAATGGCAATCCTCTACGGAGAGTTACTAAAAAAGTTATTCATATCACTTAGGTTGGAAAACAATACTCGAACTTGCTAATTTTTACTGGTTTTATGGCCGACAACCAAGTTGAGTTATTGTGCATAACAATGCACAATATATATGCACTTTTTGCAAATACGTTGAATAATAGCTTGAACATTAGCATAGTGACCACTCATTACATTCGCACCGTCATAGTTCTGGGATATCAGTTTCTCTGCTTGGTCTACAACTTTTTCCAAAGTGGTTTGAATGCATCCAGCAATAGATTCTGCATCATGTCCAGGAGGGTTAATAAATTCTCTAAATTCCTCAACTGGTTGTCCGTTAATCAAAACGTATCGAAAAACGATAACGAATTTGAAGACGCGTGAAACATCACTGGTTTCATCTGTTATCAATGAAACAAAACTTGCTTTTAAGATTTCGTTTCTTATGTGGTCCTGGCAGACAATGCGCATACACTCTAAGAAATCGGCTTGAATTTCTTTCAAAGTTCCTTTAAAAACATGTGGTGCTATCGAGATGATCTTTTAGAGATGAATCGAGTTCTGTTTGGAGGTTTATACGACTTCTAAAAATGCTGGGATTTAATGAATCGTCGCGTTTGTTATGACCTCGAAGTGCGAGCTCAAATGCGCCACAAAATAGAACGCAATCAACTATTTTTGAAAGAACTTAACAATTTTTTGTTACTTGCACATTGTGTTTTCAATATTCGAAAGAAATGGGCTGTCAAATTGTTGACGAATATCAACGTTTCCAAGCAAATTTAACCCTAATATGGAGTTTAAAAGTGACTGCGAGCATTCGTGCTTCTTTATTTTTTGAGTTAGATGTGACAAATCAGCGACACCGTGATTCATCCAACTTGAATCACCACTTTGTTTTGCAAACAGGAGAGAGTAAAAACAAAACAGCCTGTTAGTTAATTCACATCCACAAATCCATAAATTTTTCTCATATAATTCGTGTGTGTGTGTGTGTGTGTGTGTGTGTGCGTGTGTGCGTGCGTGTGTGAATTCCCTTTTATAATCTCTAATTTTTGGTTTTGTCACCTGGATAAGGTCAAGCCTAGGTGTTGGCCTAAGCGGTTGCATTTATGTTTTTTTTTCCAGCGGTAACGTTGAAAATATAATTGTTTCAACTCCAAAACACGCCCTGCGGTGGCGCAGTGTGGTAACGCGTTCTCCTATTGCGCGGCTAATCCGGGTTCGACTCCCAGCAGTGCAAAAAGAACGCTTACTCAGAGATCTCATAAAGATCGCACTGCTCACTGTAGTCCGGGGTTTGGTTCCCTAGGCCTTAAGAGGTTCGGATTCCTCGGAAAACAGTAGGTCCCGGCGCAGCATGACCACTGTAGTCTTTGAGCCGCAAAAACAAACAAACCAAAACAAGCATTTTGCCAAATGTCATCTTAATTATTACAATATACACACAGTAATAAAACTAGCTATAATAATTAATTAAATAAAACTAAACAAACCGAATATACAAAGTAGCGAAAAAGTGAGAGCCCGGGCGAATAAGGAACTCGATAAAGGCAACTGCTTTCTACCTCTCGCACAATACAGACTGTGCGAACGGTAGGCCGTAAGCGGCGAATATCCCACACCCTACGATGCCTTACTGGGATTACAGCGCCGCCCCCGGCGGCCACTTTCCCAATGAAATCCTTGCACAATTCCCTCCCTCCTCCAATTCCTTCAGTGCTGAACTGTTTTTCAAGGTCAGGTTTTCCAGTCGCACGTGCAATACATCTAATGCTCTTCTGCCTGCATCCCGGTTAATAACGTCACCAGCCAAATAAAGCAATAATCAACTTATGTGTAATATCTTCCGCATACTACAATGAAACCCAGGGGCGGACTAGGCCGCCGGTCAAAAGCCCTCGGGTCTGTGCGCCCTCAGTCTTTGATTTTACCATGTTTGGCGCAGTATAGCCCAGATGCTCTTGCGCCATAAAAAAGCCAAACAATCAATCAATCTGTGCGCCCTCATTAGATATAGGACTCGCAGCCTCCGGTAATCCAAGGCATGCGCCCTTTGAGAGGACCCCTCAGGTACACTCACCCCCTTTTTTTTACGGTCAGATAAAAAGTTCCCGGTAGAAGCTGATTTACAATAATGTATTTCAAACCCTTGCTTAGCGGTCACCCTCAGATAGGGACGCGGACACAGTTTTCATGATTCATTCCATTAGACTAGAATCCCTGTACGGACAAAATACGGTTGAACTTCGGTCTTCACTAGAGGCATTTCTCACAACAAGAAACTAAGGATAAACAGGATAAGAGCTAGGGAAAATTTCCCCCTCCTTTTAACAAAGAGTGGAAATTGACTCAGATTTATAAATCCAAATGACAAATGCTCAATGTCAACTATACTAATAAATCAAATAGTGATACACTGCGGGAAACTAATAAACAATTATCAACCAGGGGCGGACTGGGTCCTCTCAAAGGGCGCATATCTTGGACTTTCGGAGGGCGCTAGTGCTTGTCCATTCGGAGGCGAGAGCCCTATCGCCCATGAGGGCGTACCAGCCGGGGGCGGAAGGGCTGGCGGACCAGTCCGCCCCTGTTATTAACTCGAAACTTTCACAATTCAAATTTATTATTATCGTTTACTTGACTACAACACAAGTCCTTGTAAGCGTAACGATAAGAAAGTGATGAATTTACCTCGCAATTAAAAATACATTTCTAAGGAGAAGAACTGGTGAGTAAAACCCACCAAACAGCTATTAATCAATTTTTTCCAAGGTAAATACATTTTAATATTTAACGTTTTGTTGTAAATTTACTTGTTACGTTCAAATATCAAATGCTTACGTTCGCTGGGGCGGATTTAAAGGTCATTCAATGTGGGGGCGCGATTAATGTCGATTTTTGGTTGATTGATTGATTGTTTGGCTTTTTTATGGCACAAGAGCATCTGGGCTATACTGCGCCCTTGATTTTTGGAAATGATACCTCATTGGACCTTTACCTTGCATCTTTTCAATGTTAACTTTCCTCCCTGTCTGGGATTACAGCGCCGCCTCCGGCGGCCACCCTTCCCAATGAAACCCTTGCACAATTCCTCCTCCTCCTTAACTGTTCGCCCCTTAAATTCGCCCCTGTACTATCTTAAACGTAGGTGTTCAAAAATACCAATTTCACAATGAAGTTGTTTGTAAATTTCTTCAAAGGAGGACAATAGAGTGTTGCTAATTTTTCATACATTCTATATTTTATTTGGGGGTCATTTTAGGTCATATGAAGGTCAAATTTTTTCGTGAAGATTCAGTTCCATTGCGCACCAAAGATGAGCGCCACTCCTAGAATAAAATCAACTTAAAGTATGCATTTCTTAATGAGACTTTTTCCTTACAATAAAATAAAATTTATTTAGGCGGAATCATATTACATTATGACGTTTTTACACATTGTTTTTAACATAGATATAAATTTAGCAAATTGCAGATTGATATTCGCCTGGGCAGCACTGGATAAAGACTACCGAATCTGACAAGTTTAAGATGAACTATTGCCTAAATCTCTTTCAAAACGAATATCAATACGATCTCATTCTTTCTTTCCGGATAAAGCGGACTACTTTTAATCCGAACAATTTTTATTACCACCGTAAGTGTTCGCGTTAACGAGGTTGGACCAAAGAATGATTCTTTGGTTCGACTGTCATTCAGTTAGAGCCGTTCCTGGCCGGGGTGCAGAAGACGCCCTCGCTCCTGGGCAGCTGCAAACCGTTTGTTATATTGTGAAACCTGTCTATAACGATAGTCAAGGGACCGGAAAATACACCGTTATAGATAAGAGTGAACCTGTTATACTCCATATCTTTTGGGCCAGAGACGGGTATATCGTTATATGCAAATTGTATTGTATTATTATATTGTCTTCAATCTTCGGATCGAAGACAATATCATGGATCTTTGTTTTGTTTTATGGAAATAAAAATTACAAAATATTTCTCTTCTACGTGATAACTGTTTAAAAACATGCAAATACAAGTATAAAATTAAACACTGCCCATATAAGGTTCTTAGTTATAGGACAGGGGTCGACAAACCGCAGCTCTTTGAGGATATTAGTGCGGCTCTTTGATAATTTTTTTTCATACATTTTTACCGACAATAATGGTAGTAGTGGTACGTCAGCGAGATTGAAGTTGACATGAGTAAAATTTGGATAATATTTTTATTTTTTCATACATCTTTACCGACAATAACAGTAGCACGCTCCGCTGAACTACTTGTTTTGCCATGTTAAAAATCTCGTTCGAGGTGAGTTTTTACCTGGATTTATAATTTGTTTGCTCCGGATTGTCTTTCTGGTAACTTTTTAGTGAAGTTTTTACTTAGAACCACTTTTTTTGTAATACTCTCTTCGAACATTTGGTGCTAACACTAACGTGGCCGACAGCGGAGGGTAATTTAATGCTTTTTTTTTAGTGCCTTCTGGGTTGCCATTCTGGTGATTTCCTGGCCACGTTACTCAAATTGCTAGTCATTTTTTGTGTTCTATTTATTTAATTAAGTTTTTTCTTATTTTTTAATTGATTCATATAGAGAATTTTAAATAGCAAAATATCAAATTATGGTTTCTCTTAGCATTACATAGTAGTTATGGTTACTTCTACATTCGTTTGCTTAAATTAAGTTCTACAGATATTTGTTACGCATGTAATGTTAATCAAGATGTTACGTCTGTAACACAAAATGTTATGTCTGTAACATTGGGGGTGGGGGGTTCGAAATGAAGAATCCTGGAAGAATTTAATTTCCGGCAAATCATTTACTGACAGAAAAGCTAAGAACACCAAAAACGATTTTAATATTCACTGATTTTTCAGAGATTATGGTAACTTTTGCTTTATTTTTGTTATGGACGTAACGTAAAGATTCTAGTAATATAAATTTTAAAACTATTGAAATTTCTTTTTGTCAAAAAATATAATTTTTCCACAGAACTGTAAGATTATATGAGCTATACAAAATTTAGTATCAGTTGATTTCTGTTGTTTGTTTTTCTATTAAAAATGGGCAGGAGAAAAATTAGTTTCATAAGAACAAATTTCTAAATGCATTATACAGTCATACTTCAGTGGAAATTTTTTTGCACGTGAGATATATTAAAAAATGGATAGATTATATAGAAAATAGAGATTTCAAGCTTTAAAATGATATATGATATAGCTATATTCGCACTGTTTGAAATTTTGACCTCTTGGTTTCACTTTTGGTGGAATTGCCCATACGTATATTTACCGTCCA
>QLNU02014176.1:133891398-133906238 GCA_006491805.2 Dysdera silvatica
AAAAGTGAATGGATTGAGTCTTTTGCGTTCATTGCGAATTCAAATGGTCTTCCCACATGTTTTATTTGCAAAGAACAACTTGCAAATAATAAGAAGTCGAATGTAAAAAGACACTTTCAAATAAAGCATGGCTCATTTGCCACAACATATCCCGTTGGTGATATGCGAAAGAAAGCAGTAGAAGAACTTCAGAAAAGTTTGAAAGAAATCAACCACTACATTTAATAGTTGATTGCAATCTGCTAATGCCATTTATATTGCCAGCTTCATAGCGAGCCAGGAAATCGCTATTAGAAGAAAACCTTTTAGGGATGTCGAGTACATTAAAAGCTGATTTGCAAATGTATCTAAAGAACTCTTCGCAGATTTTAAAAATAAAGCTGACATCTTGAATAAATTTGAAAGTATTCCATTGTCTGCTAAAACAATAACAGATAGAATGGCTAAGATGGCCTCAAACGTAACTGACCAACAAGCGGAAGATATTACATCAGTTTCAGCCATATCAATTGCAGTAGACGAGTCTTGCGACACATAAAATACAGCATAAATTTGCCTTTTTGTGCGCTATATTTCATCCGAAGGTCCCAAAGAAGAACTTTTAGGCTTATTGCCACTTAAAGGCCAGACCCGAGGAGTGGATATTGCAAATGCTGTCGTTAGTTGTATAGAAAAAAAATCACATCCCACTGACTAAAATTGTGTCAATAGCAACATATGGAGCCAAGGGTATGTTGGGTTCCGAAAAAGGATTTGTTTCCATTTTAAAAGCAAAAATTAATCACGAGGTGATTACTTTTCACTGCATATTCCACCATGAAGCTTTTTGTGCACAAACGGTTCCAAAAGAATTTAGTCAAGTTATGAATTTAGTAATTAAGACCGTTAACAAATTGTAGCACAAAAGCTTCATCACCGTCAATTTAAAGAGCTTCTTAGTGAAATGAACAGCGAATATTAATATCTTCTTCTTTTCAACTACATGCGATGGCTTTCATTAGGTAAGATGCTAAAATTATTTGCTTCTTGCTTAAAAGAAATCGAACTATTCCTTGGAAACAAGGCGTACATTATTCAGAATTGCAAGATTAGTGGTTGCAAAAGTTACATTTTATAGTGGACGTAACGACACATCTGAATTAACATTAAACTGCAAGGTAAAGGAAATATTGCGTTTTCGCTTCTTGAAGAAGCCATTTCTTTTGTAAGAAAAATGGTTCTTTTGGTTAAAGACATAGAAAGGGGAACTTGATTGCATTTTTCAAGTTTATCACAATATGAAAACGAAATCAATGTTGAAATTGATACGGAATTTTTCAAAACAGCAATTTTAAAGATGAACGAATCTTTTCTAAAAAAATTTCAAAACTTCCGACAAGTAAAAGAAACTCTGGCATTTATTATAGATCCTCTCAAAGCAAAAGTAACCGAATTAAGATTTCATCTGTTCGGAATTGAAATAGCCGGTTTTAAAATGCAATTGCTAGACTTGGCTAGTAAAGATTTATGGAAATCAAAATTTATACGTTTTGCTACTAAAATCGAGAATCTAGAAAGAGAAAAATGCACTTTGCTTTCAAAGAACATGCTAACTGCTATCAAAAATGTACAAAAGACAGACGAAATTATCTTCAATGCCTGGAACAGCTTGCCGGATTCATACAACGAGTTTAAGAAGTTTACATTTGGTGTTCTTAGTATCTTTGGCTCGACATACACGTGTGAACAAACGTTTTCCAACATGAACCTTATTAAAAATAAATTCAGAAACCAAATAACCGATGTGAACTTGGATTCATGCTTAAAATTAAAAGCAAATTACACACTTAATATTATAAAACTTTCTAAGGAAATGCAAGCACATTGTTCTCATTAATTAAAATGCTTACTACTTGCATGTGAATTATTTATGAATATATTATTTACATAAATGTGTATATGATGGTGTATTGATTATTCAATATATTATATTAAAAAATTATTTATTAATTAATATTTTTAATAATTTATTAATTAAATTTCATAATAATTAATTAATTAATTTAAAAATTATTTATTAAACATAGCTATGGCTCTTTTAAATTTTTCCCGACGCCTTTCATGGTGAAATTGGCTCTTTAGCGTCTAAAGTTTGCCGACCACTGTTATAGGATATCAAATTAACAAGGGAGGCCATATTATTTTTGCACCCGGGCGGCCAACAACCCAGAAACAGTCCGGTATTTGATTACTATTATAGTGACTACAGGTTGTCTACAGGGCAGTTCACTATCACAACAGTGGTATGAAGGGGTGATAAGGAATCACATTAGCCACGCTCAACCTAGAGCCCCTAGGATTATAGGCCGGTGCACCAGCCGCCATTTTCCTTCATATTTCCGGTTTCATTTACCTTGGCGATAAAGGTTTTACGCATTGGCGCAATGATCGCTATTTTGGCATAAAAATAATCAAAAATCCGCGATTATCCGACGAACGTAAACATTGGCGCAACTTTTAAGATGTCGCCAATAAATACAATTTGCAACCCTAGCTTAGTTTCCGATTAATGTAAAATTATAAATATAATATATTAAAATAATAAATAAAAATATTAATTTGGATCAACTCGGCCTAGTCATAAACAATAATATTATCCCTTTTTCTCTAGAAACAAATTTTCTTGGAGTAACCCTCCAGGCAAATTTAAAATGGGACACACATATTCAGAGAATATGTACCAAATTAAACAGAAACATTCGTGTAATTAGAAACATTAGCTTTTATTTACCTATTTCAATCCTTTTCAGTCTTTATTATTCTCTGATTTTCTCTAACTTATATTACTGCCTACTAATTTGGGGTCACACGTCAAAATCAAACATACATCGTTTAGCCTCACTTCAAAAAAAAGTTACTCCTTCTTATCTCCAACCGTACTTCTACTTTCCATTACTTAAATGTTGCTAGACACTTCCGCATTCTTCTGATCGATAAACTTCTCATTTTTAAAATCTCAACATTTATGTTCAATGTTATAAAATCTTCAGCATATCCATATGTTGGTTCTCTTCATCTGCCCAGCCATACATATCTAATGAGAAACTCTACTAACTTTGTCCCAGATTTTTCAATAACTAATCTCGGGCTGGCACGAACTGGCTGCTTTGGCACTAGAGTATGGAATTCCCTTCTTTCAACCGTGCAATCATTGAACTTGCTCCTATTGTTTAAAGAGTGCCTTTCTCAATTCTTATTAAATTAAATTAAACTGACATCTGTTCATTTCAAAAATAATAAAATGTTCCAACTCGGGCAGCATGGGCTTTGTCAACCCTACAGTCTTTACCCATTGCTGCCCAGGCGATTCCATTTAATACTTCTGTAATGTATCTAAAACTGTACTTGAAGTGTACTTCTCCTAAATAAAGTTTGTATTGTATTGTACAATGCAAATAATCAAAACAAACTTACACTGCAAACATTCTATGTTTATTTCTCGAATGATTAGAAACATTCCCAGCGGAACACTCACCCATTTCACCTTATTTTATTAAAAATAACACACTTGTAAATCACTCAACTTTAACACAGCAGTGAAGAGGATCACGTGATACGATGGCAGGAAAATGGCGGCTATGCGCCAGCTCTCTTTTCTAGGAGACAATGGACAAAAATGCGTGACAATTAAGCAGAAATGGATATAATAAAATAACTATATAAAAAAGTATGAATATTTTGTTAAATTTGTAAGCCATTGTAAGAACACTGATGTGCTCAGAGGGGTTGATGCATTACCCTCGGAATAGATAAAGCCTTCTGGCTAGTTTGTCATGTGAACGAGTCTTTTCCGAGGGCAGTGGTTGATGGGATCATAATTAGGTGAAGCCTATAGTCTTCCCACCAGGGTTTAAGCTGGCTCAAAACATGCTGTCGCAAAAATGCTAAAATGGGAAAAAAGTTGTAGCAAAATGCTAAAAAATATTAGTAGCTTTCGTTGCTCGAAAAATCGTATCAATGAAATTATTTATATCAACGATGCTTAACAGGTGCTGTTAAGAATTTTGAAGAGGAAACAAAAAGGAACAAGAAAAGATCGCTGAAGTGCAAAACGGATATTCTGGAATCGAGGAATCCTGTTTTCAGAGAATAAACTGTGGTTAAAAATGCCTGTCGCATTTTCGCGATGGGCACTAATTTTTTTTTCGCATTTTCGAGCAACTCGTCGCATTTTGCGAAAAATGCGACTGCAGCTTAAACCCTACTTCCCACCATTCCCCATTTTTTAATGCTGAAGATTACGACTCAACTTCACTTCTACCTGATTTTCTCTCGTTTTAAGCTGAATTACATACTTTGCATGCAATTATCTTCGTTTCTGTTTACGACACCGTGAAAAATATTGCATCATTTTATGTAATATTTTATCCACTAAATGTTTTTGTTTCTATAAATTTTCCTCGAAAAATGCTAAGTTTTGGAGAAAGGTTAAAATCAAACAACAATGTCAATCAATCAACGTTTATTGGCGTAGTGATACCAACGCCGATGGTATGGCGTGATTAGATGGTGAAACGTTCGAAAGAAAATAAATATTTCTGCCTTCGGTGGGACCTGAACCCACGACCTTCCACTTGCCGGGCGGAGGCTCTACCCACTGAGCTACGAACGAAAGGTTAAAATGTGAAACTATTGATTATATTGTCGTTTGTAATAAATAATAACAGTGCCATTAAAAAATTATTTTATATGTCTTTAATTGTTTTAAATAATTTTTAGTGGCGCAGTATAGCCCAGATGCTCTTGCTCATAAAAGCAAACAATCAATCAATCAAATAATTTTTAGATTATCTTCATATAGGAAAATAAGTAAAAATAAAAATTTGCGCGACAGAATTCAAGCACAGTTTTTTCCCTAAAAATAAGATTTTTTTTTTTTTTAAACCTAAAGGAGCGGAGCTGTTAGAGGAAAGGAGGCTTCACTTTGAAAGAAATCCTCTGACGGGTGTCGTCGTCTCCAAGGATTCTTAACTCCATGGTTATTTCAATACACATATACATTTTCCCAACAGATTCCACTTTCCCTGGAATCACTTCCTATTTTTAGCCAAGGGTGTCCGATACTTTTCATTTCATTTTCCATGATATAATCCCGACTCAAGGAGGTGGGAGGCGATCCCCCCCTCCCCTTGGATCCGCCAGTGAATATACTTTGCATAAAGTTATATTAGCAAGAAAGAATAATGTTACAAATCAATTAAAACATTCAAATTAAACGCTAGAACATTGTAAAATAGATGATATAATTGGAAAGACGAAGAACGACACATGAAAGCGAAATTACGTAAACATTTCATAGTTTTGTAGGTCAAGTTCTAAGAAACACCGGGCACTGATTTATGGGGTGAGTGGTTCGGAATCCAAGGATAAACCTAGCTAACTTTGAGTTGAAGAAGCTCGGGGTAAAAATGCTTCATCAGCGCCAGTCTAAATTGAGAAACCAACAAGGAAGGTCTGACGGTTACGGTCGTCCTGGGTACCAACATTTATAGCTTTGTAACAACGAGCAAAACTAATTCAATCAAACAAGGCCATCCTTAATTGCGATGGCCATTAAGTGATTTGCTTTTATTCTATGACAACCCTTCCCAACTTCCTGTGGCAAATCTCAAAAAATATTGTTATATCCTTCCCCGAGTAAACTCTAAGAATTCTTGAAAGTATGTAATAAGCTTAAAGATGTAAAAAATAGTTTTAACAAAGCATAGGCGTATGCAGAAAGTTCGTAAGGGGGTTATGGGATCAATGGGGGGGGTTACAGTGTTACAACCATGGGCGAATTTACCATTTTGCCGCCCCTGTGCTACTTTTTTGCCGCCATTAGGTTACGTTATTTTGCCGCCCATGGACACATTCATTGTTACATTGTTACATTCATTGTCACATTGTTACATTCATTGTCACATTGTTACATTCATTGTCACATTGTTACATTCATTGTCACATTGTTACATTCAACATTGTTACATTCAATATACGTCAAAAACTTTTCCATTGAGGGAATAGGCCTACTAGGCCCAGAGCCAGTGTGCAGTTTTTGCTGCCCCAGGCAGAACGATAAAATGCCTACAATACTAAATAAATATTTGCTTTCATTTTTGAAAATATACTGGCAAAAAAAATGTTTTATAATTTGATACCACCCCATTCAATAGCACAAATAGCCTATTGGGAAATGCGGCATTGGCTACAACTCACATATTCCTATGTTAAATATACAAAATTTCATTGCAATGGGGGGTTACAACCCCCATCAACACCCCCCTGCGTACGCCAATGTAACAAAGATCAAAACAAATTTCTTTGCGTTTTCAACTTTGAGATTTTTGAAGGTGATGTCGCCGAGCCTGTGAGCAGTTACTAAATCAGTAGCGATTAATGTGGTTTGTAATTTGTCGTTGAAAATATCAGTGACAATGCCAATGGGGTTTTTTTTTCCCTTCACATTCTTGCGAATCCCAAATATTAAAAGGCAGGATCTCCTGTCGCGTTGTTGTTGTCTTTCTAGATCAGACTCACATTTCATCTTGGCATTTTTAAGTGAAACTCTTCTATTTTTAACTTTAGAAAAACTAATTTCCCGCTCACCTATCGTGACAGACAATTTCGAATCAATTTCACGAATGAGTTGGTTTTTTAAATCACTTATATCAGTTTGGCGATCAGATACCGAATCATTGGGAGGAAATCGTATTACGGTTCATCCTATGTTGTTGTTGTTGTTTTGTATGCAAAAATAATAATTTATTTATTTATTTATTTATATGGAAATGTTGGCCGAGCAAGCGGCACTGTGTTTCCAGGAGAGGAAGGGTCATAATCCAAGAGATGAGGTAGAATCTCCATTTGGAGATCAGAGTCCAGGGCTAAATGGAACAACACCGGAAAGAAAACGGAAGACAGCTTGAAGAACAGAGCACATAGTCTGTGGGGAAGTGTGAATCCCATAAAGTAGTGATGTAGTCCTAAAGCAAAAAGTAGCCTAGCGCTCTTCTAAATCAGGGGTGTATCCACGGAGTGGTCAGGGAACCCCTAACCAGTCAATGGCCCATTAATCTGATAGGGGAAAAAAAATATTATGTATGAATTGTTGAGCTGGAATTGCAAGACCCCCAAATGCCCCTCTGGGTCCGATAGCTTCGGGCATATAAGCATAAAATAATAATATTAATGTGACACAAATGCATGTGCCCAGCCAAACCAGGAATGACCTCTGAAGTGAGCTAATAAAATAAAGAAAAAAATTGAACAAGATAGCCAAAATTCCACCTTTTCGCCCTTGTCGCCTCCGTTATGTTAACCAACACATTGTGGCTTTTTCTACTTTCAAACACAGTTTATGACACGTGTTCCAAGCTGTAATTTCCTTTAAATTCCCACGATTCTTA
Source organism: Dysdera silvatica (assembly GCA_006491805.2). Lineage (NCBI taxonomy): Eukaryota > Metazoa > Arthropoda > Arachnida > Araneae > Dysderidae > Dysdera > Dysdera silvatica. Next base: position 133,898,826 of record QLNU02014176.1, read on the forward strand.
GTTGATTTATTCAAAATTTTAGGGTCATTGCTCTAAAAAATTTTTTTTCTTAATAAAATTGTAGAATCCACATATTTTTTATTTACAACTTGAACAGAATTTCGTTTGTAAAATGTATGATTTTCCCCCAAATCTTGCCCTAGCGCCAATAGGCTGCACTAAGCCTCGATTACACCCCTGACAAAATGGTCCTTAAAATCCGGCGGAAGAGGAAGGCCAAGTTGTGACAGATTTGAAAGAGTTCTCCTCTCAAGAGTGGGTTAGCATGGCAGTGTACGAAGAGATGTTCTGTAGTTTCAACCATACCTTCAGTGCGTTGAAGTCAAAGTGGCGATTGTGATTTTCCAGTACGGAATAGCAAATCGATGGTATAAAAGATTCCAAGCCTATGTCTATGAAATCTTATATAGATATTGCGTGGAATTATAATTGGTAGGAGGAATGGCTTTCCAATAACGGGGAAAAGTACTCGATGATGTCCCATTATTGATTGAGAGAATGTTGAAATTTTGTTTGCACTCAGAGAAGATTTAACTTTACCGATAAAGCCAGAAAGACTGAGTCTATGAGAAGTTGGTGTTATGCACTGATGATTGCTACGCAATGCATTGCGAGCGAAATGATCAGCCACATCGTTGTCAGGGTAATCTCCATGTCCTGGGATCCAGCAAAATGTTAAAGGGTTTTGGGCGAGAGCGCATTTTGGGGAGATGTTCAATATGTCCAGAATAATAGGGTTGAAAGTCCATTAATGAGGGTCCGAAGGGAGACCGAACAAGGCGGCTTGTGAGTCGCAGAAAATAACAGGTTCTGTTGAACCAAAATTCAGGACCAATTTAGCAGCTTCAAAAAGACCAATTAATTCTGCATCAGTTGAAAAGAATCACTATTGGAGTTAAAATTTGAGAATAAGCTTGCTTGATGGGACAAAGACTGCACAGCTCCTCCTATATTTTTAGATGCATCATATGATCCATCGGTGAAGACTTTTTGATTTAGGATATTCAAATTTTGAATAGCGTTGCAAGTTGTGGCCCGGAGAACCTCAGGGCTGACTATTTATCGATTCCGCACATTTTTTTATATATGGTATAACTTGAGGCTGAACCAGCAACCAATATGGTGTTGAAACCAGTATTGATTGATAGGGAATCACAGATAGTTGTGGAGAATTCCCGTAGAAGGTAGAAAATTCAGAGGAGTCAAGTCTGGAATGGAGACGTGCGTGGATTCTGTGATGAGGAGTGAAGTATATCAATTTTATTAGAAATAGAGTAAAGCGGTTTTTTTTGCTGATCCACGATGGGCAGAATGTCAGCTTCAGTTCTCAAAGAGTCCAGGTGCGTGAATCTGGGGACTCAGTAGCAGATTCGAAGGGCTTTTGACTGGATTGACTCCAAAGAAGCAGTGATGGTTTTTCCACAAAACGAAAATGCTTATGACCCATGCAGAATTTTTGAGAGAATAAGGGATCTGTAAAGCTGTGATAATCTCTGGGGAGATGCGACCCATGTTTTTCCCACAAGGCATCTAAGCATGTCGCTTTGGTTGATTGAGAAATCTTTGATGCTGTTAATATGACTTTTCCAATTAAGACGGTTATCAAATGTAATTCCTAGCAAAAGGATGTTGTTTAACATTATTAATAATGTTATTGTCAACTGTGATAGAGATTATATTGACAACGGTAGTGTTATGGTTCATCCTATTGATGAGTTGATTTCTCAGTAGCTCGACATCTATTGGCCATTGCTTTTTCATGGCAGAGATTTCCTCAGTCATACCACTAAGACCAGAAACAGGAGTTGGCAAAGTGGATGGATGTTCGATCTTTGGAAGCATACTTGTGATTCAGAACGCTGTGAAGTTGGTATGCATTGGAAATCAGAAATTAGTAGTTTACAATAATTTGTGAATAAACCTATAGTAAAACATGGATAAGTTCGGACACACTCAGGTACATTATTTACCCTCTAAGGAAAAACGTTTAGAAATTTCGGGAGCAAAAGAAATCATGCGTCCGTATTTTTCACCCTCTAGCGAAGATCTAATTTTTAATAAATTCTGATTATTAATAAAATACATCAAAACGTTTATAAATTTAAAGCCCCTAGCTTCTGAGCCCCACTAACAAGCGTTTAGCTACGGAACTGTGGGACAGTCGGTACTTTGTAAGATATTATTACCCTTCACAGGGATAACACAATTGCCAAATATGGTCAACACAGAAAAGCCTCCGGGGCGAGATTTTTGTGAGTTTTTCGTGGGGGAATTTATTATACAATAATTTTTGCCACCCACGTATATTTAGCTCAAACTAGAGCTTATGTTTTTGGAGAAAAAGAGACGCTTTCCTCATCCTGGATTCGAACCAGGGTCCCCACATTGAGCCCGCGGTGTCTTGACCTACTAGACGAACGAGGACAAGAACAAACGCAAGACAAGAAAAAAACTTGCTCCGGAGGCTTTTCTGTGTTGACCATTATTTGGCAATTGTGTTATCCCTGTGAAGGGTAATAATATCTTACATCCTCATATACGGAGAAAATTGCGTTTGTTCTTGTCCTCATTCGTCTAGTAGGTCAAGACACCGCGGGGACCCTGGTTCGAGTCCAGGATGAGGACGGCACCTCTTTTTCTCCAAAAACAAAAAAGCTCTAGTTTGAGCTAAATATAATACGTGGGTGGCAAAAATTATTATATAGCCGGTACTTTATACCTATATTAAACATTTTCACGATTCACTTCAATTTCGTTATAAGTGGTACGTCTGATTTTTTTGTTTTGTTTTGTTTTTTTAATCCCCTCATAATTTGTTTTATCATATAATGTACATATATATGATAAACTGATCCGTAAATTGTATTTGTATCAAATGTTTATTTCATGTAGATTAAATATAGAATTTGATTATAGAAGTAAAAATCGTTAAACAACTTTTAAAATGTCCCGATATCTAAATTATCCATGCCTAAATAAAAAATCTTGGCAAACCTGTGGGTAAACGTTTGTTACAGGGGAGCTTAAAGTTCGTTAAAGTTTTGTGGTGCATTTGATTAATATATTTAATAGTGATAAATATCTAAGCAGACTAATATATTTAACATTAATGAATGAATTTCGTAATATAAATTTTGCATTGAAAAAGTATAGAGATATACTAAAATTAATAATTCCCACTGTCCTTATTATACAGTAGATGAAGATTCGAACCTTTTTAAAAAACATCATGTACCCAAAATCTACTGTAAAAATCTATTCTGAATATATTTTTAACATTAAATTAGAATTTTCATTTTAACGTACAAGTTCATATAAAAAAAAAGTTTAAAATAAAATTCCACAATATTTGATTTTGAGAAAAAATATTCCAGGCCATTAGCATGACACCAAATTTTCTTCATATATTACATATATGTATACATATTACATATATATATCATCATCATATTCAAATATATATATATCATCATCATCATATTCAACCATTATCTATCCACTGCTGGATGAAGGTCTCTCCAAATGCTTTCCACACAAGTCTATCCTGGGCCATTCGTTTCCACGTCACCCCAACCTGTTTTCTTATTTCATCCACCCATCTAGTTTGAGGACGTTTTCTAGGTCTTCGGTGGTCTCTTGGAATCCAGTTCAGAATTTCTGTTGTCCATCGTTGATCAGTTCTTCTTGCAATATGCCCAGCCCATCGCCATTTCAGCCCTTTTACTTTAACAATGATGTCCTCTACTCTAGTTTGCTCTCTCACCCAAGTGTTTCTTTTTCGATCTCTCCTAGTTATTCCAAGCATGCACCTCTCCATGCTCCTTTGCGTTGTCTGTAACTTTCGTATTGCTCCAACTGTTAGACTCCATGTCTCTGATCCATAAGAGAGGACTGGCAATACACACTGGTTGAAGACCTTTCTTTTTAGACACAAAGGCAATTTCCCCTTCAGGATAAAACTGTTTCTTCCAAATGCACTCCAGCCAAGTTTAATACGTCTGTTGAGTTCTTTCATAATGTTGCCATCCATTGAAATCAGCTGGCCAAGGTAAATATATGAATCAGCAATTTCTAGCTCAATGTTGTCAACTTGTATTTTTGTTTCCTCTACAAAATTATTGAACATGATCTTAGTTTTTTGTAGGTTCATCTTGAGTCCAACTTCTTTACTTCTAGTTGAGAGCTCCTGTACCATGTCTTGGAGTTCTGATGGGTTCGTTGAAAAAATAACAATGTCATCAGCAAACCGCAAATGATTTAAATATTCACCATTTATTTTTATTCCCTTGTTATTCCAATTTATCAGCTGAAAAATCATCTGTAAAGCTGAAGTAAAAAGTTTTGGAGAAATGGTATCTCCCTGCCTCACCCCTTTGCCAAGTTTGATAGTTTTGGTATCTTTATGTAACCGAAATTTTGCACTTGCATTTTTATACACACGTTTCACCATGTCAATGTACACATCCTCAATGTCTGTTGATCTTAAAGAGTTGATGACTGCTGATGTTTTAATAGAGTCAAAGGCCTTCTCATAGTCAATAAATGCAACACACAATGGAAGTTCATATTCATGTGTTCTTTCAATTAATTCTCTTAATACTTGAATATGGTCCACTGTACTGAATCCACTTCGAAATCCAGCTTGTTCTCTTGGTTGAGCTGCATCTAATTTTTTCTGCAGGCGATGTGTTAGCACTTTTGTGAAGATTTTATAAATAGCAGGTAACAAGCTAATTGGTCGGTAATTTTTCAAATCCTCTTTATCACCTTTTTTATGCAAAAGAATTACTGTTGCAGAATCCCATTGGTTTGGTATGTTACCGCTGTTAAGACATTTGGTAAAGAATTTTGCAAGTATGTCTTCTACATATTCTCCAGCTTCTTTTAGGATATCTAATGTAATACCATCATCGCCAGGGGCTCTTCCTTTCTTCATACTTTTTATTGCAAATGAAACTTCTTCTTTTAAGATTTTAGGAGCTGTTCCTTCGACTATTTCAGTGTCTTCGTTTAATCCACTGTTACTTTCATATAGTTTTTTGTAGAATTCTTCAACTCTTCTAAGTATTTCTTCCCTATTTCTTGTTACGGTGCCATCCTCTCCTTTTAATGCAATGATGTGTTTCTTCCCAACAGATAAACTTCCTTTAACAACCCTAAGGCTCTTGTTATTTTCAATGGCCTTCCTTACTAACTCACAATTGAATTTTCTTATGTCTTCTTTCATGCTTTTGCGCAGAGTTTTACAAAGTTCTATGTACTCAATCCTGGAACTGGTATTTTGATTGTCCACCTTCATATCTCTTCGCCTTTTCATGAGCTGTTTCGTCTTCTCAGATAATTTGCTATTGTGCTTTTTACAGGTTACACCACCAATTTCCCCAGCAGTTTCAACTATTGTCTTAACAATGTTTTCATTTGCTTCTGAGATATCACTTTCATCAATAAGTCCTTCCAGTGCAGAAAAGCGATTTTTTAATTCCAACTTGAATGCCTCGGTATTTTCTTTTAATTTCTTTAAATCCACCCTCTTACTTACTTGTTTCCTAATGAGCTTCTGTCGTTCTAATTTAGTATTTAAGTGCACTTTACATCTCACCATTCGATGATCACTTCCAGTATTAAATCTGTTCAGTACACTGCAATCTTCAATAATTGATTTCTTGTTTGCCAGTATATGGTCCCTCATTGGACGACATATATATATATATATATATATATATATATATATATATATATATATATATATATATTGTGTCGAAGAGATGGGATCAAGGGTTCGATCCCCAGCATGGGGGAAAAAAATAACAAGCGTTACTACGCTCGTGGTGCCATCTCTCGGTGAAAAGTAGTAACAATGAATAAAAACAGCGTTACTACGCTCATGGCGCGATGTCTTGATCGGTGAAAGTATTAATAATGAATAAAAATACCATTGGGCCATTAAAACCGGATTTGTAGCCTGCTGACGACATGCCAGCATCCGGAACGCCGTTGGGATAACTATCGGTAACCCAGCGACGTGAAAAAGGCTATCTCAGACTCTGATGATATGAACCATAATGAAAATATGAATGGAGCATCGGTTGTCTCGCTCTTAAATCAGAACCGCGTTCGGACTTTAAGCAGAGGGGCCAGTTCGAAAAATATGCAACAGTCTCTCCTTGGAGGTGTCGGCGGTTGTAGCGGCGCCTCCAACTGTACGGCTACTAGAACCAACACAGCCCAAAGTGCTTTGCAGCCTAGTATAGGTGCAACCACTAGGGCTGAAAGACCACGCCAGCGCATGTCATGGACAATAGATATGAACACCTACATCATGCGCACCTACTATACGATTACAAAGCTGGAAACAGACATGACAAATTACAGACCCACACTTCACGCCAAATTCGCACAACAGTACCCACACCTGGACATCAGTATAGAAAGGATAACAACCCAACGCAGGAACATAATAACCAGAAATCTCTTAGCAGAGCCCATACTACAAAGGTTAAGAGATGAAGTCGCCAATGACCTGGCAAACACTTCAACCAGTGTGGCCAACCCTGAAGCACCAGCTAGTAGCGCAAGAGAACCGCTCCAACCAAGCATAGAAGAAGAGAGGAGGGACGTGGAGAAAATGGAAGAAGGTTTCCAATGTGCCCTGGCGGAATATGAAGGCTCGGATGCCGCAACAAGGCCAAGAATACCACGCCAACCGGCATCTTGGAAACTCTGCAAAGCAACCAAGATCCTCAATGAACATACTCTACCACTACACCTACAGAACCACAACTCCCTACAGGAAATACACACCGCCATATACTGTGCAGCAGTAGCGGCATCACGCGCCAATGGGTACGAAGTAAGGAACGAAGGCCGAAGTAACAGAGGAAACAAAGCCCAACCACCATGGCAAGTGAGACTGGAGAAAAGAATAGAAGAGCTCCGCAGCAGCATAGGGCGAATAACCCAGTACATGCAGGGAAATAGGGGTAAGAAATTAGTGAGGAAAGTGAAGATGGCCCTTAAGAGAAATAGGATTCATACAAGACACGAAGAGCCCAATAAACACATCAGCGAATATCTGGATACCCTCAAACAAAAACTGGGTGTATACGCCAGAAGACTCCGAAGATACAAAGACTATACCAACAAAAAACAACAGAACATGCAATTCCAAGCAAACCAGAAGGCCTTCTACAGGAAGCTTCGAGAGACCCCAGCGAACAAAGACAAGTACGAAGCCCCAAAGCCAGCAGAAATAGAGACCTTCTGGAAGACACTATGGTCCAATGAAGTACAGCACAAAAGCGCCCCCTGGATTCAGCAAGAAATGGAGGCTACGAGAGGAATAGAGGAGATGGAGTACACGGGCATCACGATAGAGGAACTCCAGCAGGTAATCCAACGTACGCACAACTGGAA
>QLNU02014176.1:133906338-134002255 GCA_006491805.2 Dysdera silvatica
TGCAGCCCCACCCATCACACAAGTGAAAGACTCTATCAAAGGAGGAATTGCAGTATTAATAACTTTTCTATTCGTATCCATTAATTTGAATTGAACAGAAAAGTAAATGCAATTATCTTGGATATGGAAAAATTACTTTGAATGAGAACACGAAATTAAAATGGATCTGCGTGTTTTTTCTCACCTCACAGATTTCAATGTCTGAAGCCTTTTCTGATTCCTTTCCAGATCAACTTTTTTCTTCTCAATTTTCGTCTCTAGATTTGCTTCATCTGCAGCAATATTTTCTATCAACTTAGAGGTCTTTTGAATTTCCTCCTAATGATTACAAAAGCAGTGAAACACTTTGCATAAGTTCAAATTAAGTAATACACTGCACTGACATCAGTGACATCAGACATGCCAATAGCATGTTCTATCTTCATCAGAATGGCACTGCATCAGAATCACTCCATTCTGATGAAGATAGCACATGCTATTGAAATGGTGAAGTAAATATTTTGGAAAGATAATAAAACTGGGTTAATTTTTGAGATTGTTTTTGCACTTTATTCCTGCATTATCATGTTATGAATCCACGTTCATAGACATAACTAAAAGTAGTTTAGTTAGTAAGATATTATTACCTTTTTCAAGACTAAAACAATTGCCAAATGGTTATAACTGAGTCTGGTTGCATTTTGAAAACGATGTCATCATTAACTTCTTATAGAACTCCCACTGTATGAATTTCTGATGATTATAAACCAAATACAGTGGTGCTTTGAGATATGAGTTTAATTCGTTCCATGACCAAGCTCATAAGTCAAAATGCTTGTATCTCAAATCAAATTTCCCCATTGAAATGAGATAAATTTGTACCACTTCAATTTTTTTATAATGTACATACTACTATTTATAATGAACAAATATTGTATACAAACAAACTAAAACCAAACACAGTACATACATATAAAAGAGGATCTAAGGAAATAAATAGATGTTGAATCAAACAACAATATAAATCAACGTTTATTGGCGTAGTGATACCAGCGCCGATGTTATGGCGTGATTAGATGGTGAAACGTTAGAAAGAAAAGAAATATTTCAGGTCCCCTGAAATATTTTTCTTTCTATTCACTACGCCAATAAACGTTGATTGACATTGTTGTTTGATTTAATCTGCGTAGTGTTCGATTTATATAAATACATATGCTGCAACGGGCATTTCGATCAATTTAATACCAGTCTCTTTGCAATTTGGTTTAAATAGTAGTCTATGTACTACACCATTCTGCGAAATAACTGGCAACAATATATATACGTTCGTAAAGAGATTATATATTGTCCTTCGTAGCTCAGTGGGTAGAGCCTCCGCCCGGCAAGTGGAAGGTCGTGGGTTCAGGTCCCACCGAAGGCAGAAATATTTATTTTCTTTCGAACGTTTCACCATCTAATCACGCCATAACATCGGCGCTGGTATCACTACGCCAATAAACGTTGATTGATATTGTTGTTTGATTTAATAGTTATTTTTATTTTATACAATAGTGCAAGAAGTAATTGAAGAATTTTGATGCGGTTTGTTTTAAAACACTGCCAAAAATCGATATTATTTTTTAAACTAATAAATAAAAAATCGATTTTTTAAAGATTTAAAGGTCCTGTGTCCCCTTAAGAAACAAAAACACAACGAAATTACACGCTTCTACTGTTACCACTCAACGTGCCTCGAAATACTTCAGGGTAATTAAATAATTCTAACAGATATAACACTAAACTGTTTGTAGTTTGAATCAAAGTTTTATTCAATTCTTTGATTTAATTTTTTTTCTTTTACCAGTAACACACCCCACAGAAAATTTTTTACCTCTAGAAACCTCTGTGGTAATCAAAAATCTCAATTTTTATTTCTGATCAAGCCATACCTCTGTTTTGGTAATTTTTACCTTTTTTCCCATGCCATTTTCATTAGATTCGCTTCATACGGCCCTTTTTCTTGGTGGCAAATTGTTCATGCTTTTACAGCGCTGACTTAAAAACGTAGCCTTCTGTTCCTGAATGTAATTCCAATTATATTAAAGAAATTAAATTAAAAACAAATAGTGGGCTCAAAATAAAATTCTAAATTTTATTTTTCTAATCAAATTTTAAATTTGACAAAAAAATAAAAAGGATTTGGAATTTAAATTAAAAAAACTGTTCAACCGCCCAATTTCTTTAGGTGAAGTGCCGCTTCACTCGCGTCACCCGACAAGCCGCCACTGGCAATTGGTCAACAGAACCCTCCACCTCCATATTTTTGACTTTAGCCAAAAACTCTTGGTCATGCAATTGAACGACGTGAAAGGCAAGACTCAAAATTTTCAGTGGAGTGGTGGTTGTGATATCACCGAAGAGGCTCATAACTTAAGACAAAAAATCAACCTAGTGACGCTCATATCTAACAAAATCGTATGTTGGGGCACTCATATCTCAAGGTACCACTGTATATATATATATATATGTAAGCAAAAATTTAGCGTCTTTCTTAATTTGACTAACAAATTTTGATGCAAGCTAGCCAAGGCAGATCAGATACATTATAGCAGCTCCTATCAAGAATTGAAAAACAATTTTCTCACTTCAACACTTTTCGATGCACTTTTTAGTCCTTGCTCTACTTCAGTGATGTCCAGTTGCTTCGACAAAACAAATGACCGAACTTCCTAAATGTGCAAAACATTTTGATCACTATAAAACTGGAAACTATTAAAAAGAGAGAAATGTTTTCAATAGGGGTTTAAATCTTTATGCTGTCAATAGAACATCCAGAAAATTGTACTAGTAAATATGACATTAGTTATAAATGCAATGGCGGGTCTAAGCTAGGGTCAGAGAAACCACGCCTCCCCCCAAATATAACTGGATTTTATCCTGCCTATGTGCTGCCAGCGACACCTGTGCACATAGGCAGAAAGTTGCACCCCCCCAAATGTCTAGAACCACCACTGTACAAATGGATTCCAAAAGGTAACAAAATATATTTTGAACATTATATATAATAAATATAAAAAATCAACATACCCTAAGCTCAATTTCTTTGGCAAGAACATTAAACAAAGATGAACCCTTTAAAGTTATTTCACCGGCAATTTGACGAGTTAATTTCAAGTCGCGTAGCTAAAATATCGAGAAAGAATTCATTGGTTAATTTAGTAGTCAATTATTTAATTTAAGATAGACATTAAACAAAGAAGTCCCAGGTTAGTAAGCAATTTTTGTTAAAAAGATAGGATTTAAATTTTTATTCCTTCTAAAGAATTTTCATGTTTATGTGTGTGTGGGGACAGTTTCGGGGTGGTTAATCACCATTTGTGATACTTCCATCAACATTTTAACACACATGTATTTTTGAGACTAAAATATTTCATTTATTTCACCATCAGTTAATAAGATAACGCGTTGCACTATGTGACCCATCACAAAATATCTAGCAAGCCAGACATCAGCAAACATTGCTGCAATACATAGTGTCAATAATGTTTGTTAATGTTTTAGGGCATAAGAACAGTCAAGACCATGTAGCACCAGAACCCACAGTTTTGTGAGAAATCCAAATCTCTAGCTTAGGTCATCAAGTCCCAGAACATGAATTGGTAGAAAAAATGGCAAGCACTTAATACCAGCAGGATTCAAACTCAAATTTTACACTGGGTAGACGAGAATGTTCCTTCTTCATTGCATTGTATTGTGCAATAATAATGTGGAATGTATTGGTTGTACTGTGATATTTTTATAACCAATTTGAAATGAAGCAAGCAAGTTAAATAAGAATTCTCTGAAAGGCCTTTCTTACCTTTGATGAGATGTCAAAAGAAAAATTCATAGAATCGTCATCATTTGATGGTTCATAATCTCCATCATCTTTGGCCTTCATGGCTTCGTATAAAAGAGAAGCAATTTTTAAAAGCTCTTTGACTGCATAACCATCAGCGATATACAGTTTTCTAGTGTTCAGCTTAATGTGGGCCTTTGTAGCCTAGAATAAAGGATCACAGAAAAGATTTGTTTGTGGTTTTACGGCTCAAGGACCACAATGGTCATGCTGCATCGGGACTTATTGTTTTTCGAGGAATCCGAACCTCTGGACCTACAATTTTCCGAGGAATCCAAACCTCTTAAGGCCCAGGGAACCAAACCCCAGACTACACTGGCAGTGTGGTCCTTATGAGATTTTTAAGTAAGTGCCCTTCACACCATTGGGAGTCAAACCCGAGTTAACAGTGCACTAGGCGAACATGTTATGACATGGTGCCACTGCAGGGCTGCACACAGAAAAGATAAACTTGTTAGTTGTATAATAGAAAAGCAAGCACAAATAATAATCCTTTAAAAAAACACAACACTAGGTAACTGTACTGTTTACAAAGAATTATATTCTACAAAAATTAGCATTAACATTTTGAAAATAAAGGCTATTTTGATGAAACACATGCTAATCTTGAAGTGGTGGTGGTAGGTGGGGGGTGATGAAGCTAAATTTTATAATATTATACATTCTGTCTTCATAAAAAGTCAAATTTTGTCATAATGACAATTTTTTTTAGTTTGAAATCTTAGAGATTTAAGTCTTTATAAATTTTACTATGCAAATGGAAAATAAAACAAAATTAACATACACTATCATCGTGTTAACTTTTTTTATTGGTTGTCTCAGCAGAAATGTGTCTGCCTTCAGAATGAAAGACAAAAGTATTCTTTTTTTTATTTTTGCTTGAAATCGCATCAATTCAAACTAATTAATAAAACTTGAGGTTTCACTAAAATATACGCTTCTTTCTTCCAAGACTATCTGCAGAAAAATGAAGTAGTAATAATCTTTCCCGAACAATATTGGCTCGCGATGGACACGCTAGCCCTACTGGCGCCACGCGGTAGGTGCCATGCCGGCGATCAGTGGAATAAATGCCAAAAAATTAAACAGTGATGTACTTATACACTAAGGCTACGACATTTAGGAATAATAAGCATTTAAGCAATTTAAAATCAACATTTTGAATGATTTTTTATTATTAAGTTTTTGGCGCCAAAATGTGGTCTTAAACTGAGCAAACGCAAGTTTTCTAAATGTTCTATTGTACAATACGGATACTACAGGACACAAAGATGAGCTTAGCCCAAATCTAGCCTGTTGAATAAACGATGTTTTTAATTTGTACAAAAAACTGCATAAAGGGCCTGTACCTACTATAGGCAGAAATAAATGGCCCCAGCGAGAGACCTAAATATTATCTGATCGGTACAAGATTTTACATGCATACTATTGAGACCATTTGGCCACTTTTGCGCGCTAGCTCAGTTTCAATTTCGAAAAAAGTGAAAAATGCTGATTTTCGACCCACCCTAGTATATATGTATATTAATGACAAAAGCGGATCCCCCTTTCTACTAATCAAAATAAAGGTGGGGGGGTGCCATCTGAGCATTTTTTGCTAAAAGAAATGAGTAAAATTTTTTGATTCGCTCCTCAAATGCGAAGAAAAATTCCATGGGAGAGGGGACGGGGCATTTACAATCAACTTATATTTAGCATTTAGGCATTTACAATCAACTCGTTATTACTATTGTGAGATGAAAAAAAAAATTCTCTTTTAATATCATATATTTATGAATAAATTAATTTCTCCCATATTTAAAAGCTCTAACTTGAGCATATACGTGGATGTCAAAAATTATTAAGTATAATAACCCCCCCTCCCCCCACGAAAACCCACAAAAATCTCGCCCCGGAGGCTTTGTGTGTTGACCATTATTTGGCAATTGTGTTATCCCTGCGGAGGGTAATAATATCTTACATCCTTATATACGGAGAAAGAGAGCGTTGTTCCTGTCCTCATTCGTCTAGCAGTCGAGACTCCAGGCTCAACGGAGGGACTCTAGTTCGACTCTAGGGCAGGGACCGTGTATTTCGCCCGTATTTAAAAGCTCTAGCTTGAATATGTATGCAAGGGAGCATACACGGGTCATGACCCCCAAAATATATTTTTTCACTGTAAAAAATTCCAACTTGCATGATAAATGAAGGGTGTTATTCCAATACCATGGCAAATTCTGTCCGTGACCCCCCCCACCTCCCCACAAAAATGGAAGTCTGCGTCCGCCATTGAATGTGGGCGTCGAAAATTATTAAATATAACATATTATTTCTAGAGTTCCGTAAGGATAGAAAGGTTAGTTGAGAAACGGTGGTTTACAGTCAGTTGGCATGAGGAGCCACGTGAACGGAAGCTTGAACTGGAGCAAAAAATGGTCTTGTAAAGGGACTTTAATAAAAGCATACGAAGCGCCAGTGAGTTACTCATACAGATAATTAAAGCGAGTCAGAGTTAACAACTGATTCACCGAAAAGAGTCATGAGTCAGTGACTCAATATTTAGCTAACCAAAATAGACATATCAAATAATTAATGGCCGCCACCGTTACTGGTTAGCATATCTTCTTTCGTAAATAAATTTTTGTGTACTAAAATATCAAATGTTTCTTAGCTAAATTTCAGAATGATTGATAGAAAAATCTAAATAATTCAAGATATAGTTTAAAAGACATCTAAATATTAAAAAAAAAAAAAAAATCTTTTGGAAAAAAAAGAGGGAGGAAGGAAGGAAGGAAGGAAGGAAGGCTCTTATTCGTCAATTCTGAACTAAAAATTCGCTTGAAACCGATTTATTGAGCAATAACGATATTGAGCTTCAATAATGTTCACTTCTACACAATTGAGAGCGAAAACAAATACGAACGTTTTCACGGAAAACGTTGAACGAGTGTCTACTACTACTACTAAAAAAAATAATAAATAAATAATAAATGGAACAGGTTATTTCGGTTAAATGAAATTTGGATAACCGAGGTTCTATTGTAGTTAACAGTATTCCAGGTCACGTGAGAACTCTGGTTCCACTACAGATGGCTCTTCATGAAGTCTTTAAAACCACAAATACAAGCAAACATCTTAAAATTTATACACAAATTCGTACAATCCAAAGTGTCCTGACTTGTCAAAAACCTTTTCGATTTTGTGAATATATTGCATGTCTTCTGAACTTGGTCTCTTTTTTTTTTCTATTTGTTTTATGACACAAAGACTGCTATTGTCATGCTGCACCATACCATATGGTCCACTGAAGGATCCAAACCTCTTAACTTGGGGAAACTTAAGGAATAAAACCCCAAACTGTGTATCAGTAAGTTTCTTTCTTTGTGGTGTTACAGCTCAAAGACTACAATGGACATGCTAAGCTGGGACCTACTGTTTTCCAAGGATCCCGAAACTTTGGACCGACAATTTTCAGAGGAATCCGAACCTCATAAGGCCTAGGGAACCATACTCCGGACTACAGTGAGCAGTGCTATCTTTATGAGATCTCTGAGTAAGCGTTCTTTGCGCTGTTCGGAATCGAACCCGGATTGTCGGAACATTAGGCAAACGTGTTACCACACTGTGCCACCGCAGGGCTGCATCATTAAGACACGGCGTTTGCCACTATCTGAATTCAAACCCTCAACAAGCATGTTACAAGTGTAATGCTCCTGATCTTTCGAATGCAGGGACTGCAATTAGAAATGCTAACAATTGCATACGTCACACCGTGTTAACAGAAATAATTAACAAACAAAAAAAATACTTTTCTATAAATTTTATTGAACTAAATTTTAATAAATATTTATGAAAATATTCATATATATATACGTACAAATATGTAGAATATAAATTATAGAAAACTATTAGTCCGAGAGCCAACAATCTTAATTTAAAATACGTGATTTCCAGCAGCACATGGAACAAGCAAAACTGCAATATAATACTAATCTATGCAGTTATTAATTATACAATCAAGTATTTTTTACATGCACGTGATATCACACCATCAAATCAAAAACTTCTACCGCTCCGCTTTTTGATACACGGCCTAAGATGACTAGAATACGAAGATAAAAACGCGTTAGAGTTCGTCGAAAACTGTCATACCTAAAATGAAATATAAAAATGAATTACAAAAAATTATACAGAAAAACCTTATCATTACTAAAACAAAAACTAGTAAATTTCAAAAATGGAATACTATAAATTTTTTATTAAGACAAAAAATAATTTTCTGAACGGGGTGCAAGAGCAGGGGATGTTTGCTCCCCACCTCTTTTTGTCAAGAATTGAAAATGTAAGTATGCTAGATCATTCCTAAAATATCAGAGGAAAAAATATGAACTACTATCATTGTCCTATCACAAACAATTTTGGAATGTTAAGTTTTGTTTGATATTATTGGACCTCAAAGGAGCGACATGGTAATTTACCAGTCCGTAAAGTACACATGAGGCATTCTAAACTTAAACAACAATTTTATTAATTTGTAAGAAACATGAGCATGATGTATAACAAATGGAAATACCTCAAAACACAAAAATATTCAAGGTGATGATGTAGTTACACCATAAAAGCCTTAAAACACATACTTAGAAAAAAACAATAAATATGCAGATACTAAAAAAACCCTTCTACGAACCTCTATACTGCATACCTAATCAATCTACAAGTAGTTATAACGCTTATCCTACGAGAAGTAATCAAGGGGCATTTAAATCTCTGACCCCCTACACCCCCTCCTCTATAGTCAGTGGAACAGAGAAAGAGTGTGAATCCATTAGCATAGACTTTAGCATAGATTTTAGCATAGACCTTAGCATCACATCAGGTATTTGGCTTTCCAGTATAAAATTAGTGGGTATGGTTGCTGGTGTGGATTATAGTCCCGAAGATGATGAATGATCAAATCAGTGTAGCATTACGGTTATTTCTCCAATTATAATTCTTAGCTATGTAGCGGCAACTGGATGATCAGAGTCGATGCAACGTCATGGTCATTGTCCCAACTATGACTTTCGGCTATGCGGCAGCAATACTCAGATCATCAGAGTCGATGCAACGTCATGGTCGTTGTCCTGACTATGACTTTCGGCTATGCAGCAGCAATACTCAGATCATCAGAGTCGATGCAACGTCATGGTCGTTGCCCCGACTATGACTTTCGGCTATGCAGCAGCAATACTCAGATCATCAGAGTCGATGCAACGTCATGGTCGTTGCCCCGACTATGACTTTCGGCTATGCGACAGTAGTCAGATTATCAGAGTCAATGTGAAATGTTATAGACTCAGTGCGTCTGACACAGCTCCTGATGTCAGAGCCCTTGAACATGGTTCTTCCAAATTGGATACTGGATCTTCTTCACTCACAGTCCGAGGAGACCTGTTTTCTCTTTCTTACACTCCCACTCTCGAACCCTCTGCTTTCCTTCTTTGTTCCCTGTTCTTTAAAAAACCTCAGCTTTCTCTTTGAGTACTTAACTCCTCTTTTGACAAGACCCTTATTTTCCATTCCAGACTGAGCCTCTCCGTCTCAAACGGCCTTTACTAGCGGGCTATGCAGCTCCGGTTGACCTTTTGAGGTTTTATGTCAAATTAAAGCATTTTAATTACGACAGGCCTGATATTCTATGATAATGCAGATGAGACGAATAAGGTAGTCCAACCTTTCATACCAAGCGGGCCATAAGGGTACTTCTACACAGAACCAGTGTCAGCCGCACAACGAATTAAATTTCTATATTGTAAATTAAGATGTTTGCACTATATTTGATATATGCATTATTATACTTAATTAAATGAATAATTAAAATTGTGTTTTTGGCAATGTATCAGACTCAACCACCTTTTTACAGAAATTAAAAGATCATGCACAAAGCATGAATAAGATTATTCATAATGGCATAGGTAGATTATGGTATCATTACAATGGCATCACATACTATAAAATCAATGCACTGTTTGTATTTTAAGCCACAACGCTTGTTAATAAAGATACAGACATAATTTTTCCCCATTGTATTTAGAGCACAAGAACATCTAATGTGATGCTGCACCAAGTACACACAAGGTTACAATTCACTTCTAAGTGCCTGGTCACAGCCATTCGACCATCAATGTCTGTTTTTCAATAATGGGAGCACGAGAACAAAGCAACTAAATTTGAAGTTTGAGGATAGCTTGGCCATATCAGTTGGCCAAGAAATTTCATTTCAAGACTGTACCAGCAAAAACAGCGTGGATATTTTGTAACACACCTAGCGGGTAAAGAGAGGTCTTGAACTTTGAAGACAATGATGCACATTTTACATACGGTCCGACCTATAACTACACATAAGGAAATCATAATTACTTCAGGGATGACTAGCTTAAAGTGACTTCTAAACTGAACGCAGTTTTTATTGATCAGATCATTAACTATGACAGCACAACGAAAAATTAAAATATGATTAGTGGGAAGTTCGCTCACCTCATGTTCATTTCAAACTGGAGGAAAGAGGAACAAGCAGACATGAAATAAAACGGGTTAAACCTTTCCATGGTGAATGTGCCCCTGACAGCTCTCTGGGCCATAATGGTGTATCTGTCTACAGGGTGGCCATGCAATTTGGTGATGGAGCGAACCGTGTTAATATTCCTAAAATATTAAATAGTAAAAATAAAATATTAAATTTTATTTATTTTACAATTAAATAAAAATAAAATTAATTAAATTATAAAGATGTTAAATTGCCGCTTTCAGTACAAGTACACTTGAACCCATAGGCATTCATTTTCCTATATGTTTTAGTCCAGTCTGTGCGAGTCACCTTTAGATAATAGTAGACTGTAACAGACTCGCTTCGTTTAAACTGCTACCATTTTAAGAAAGCTTGCACATACCAAGTTAAAAGTAAAATAAATGCTTACGGAGTAACCATGCTTGAAAATAATATCAGTGACTTGTTGCAACTTGTATGCTTACATGGAACCATACACATTAGACATTTAGCAATGTACACACTTAGGTTCTTGATGAGGAGAAAATTATCTATGATTTGTGCTTTTATGGCAGAAGGGCAGCAAAGGTCAGGCTGTGTCAGAATCCATATTTTTCTAACGAATCTGAACACCTGCAGCTGAGGAAACCAAATTATAGACTAAGAAGGACAAAAAAAAAAGCATGTGTTCTATGATACCACTGTGCATCATACCCAAATTAATAGTTGGTTGTATTTTTATGGCACAAGGACAACAATGGTCATTCTATGCCACACAAGGCCCGATTAATGGCACACTAAGCAGGTTACTATTATGCCACCTTAAGGCAGTGGACCCACGTTTTTCCAAGGAAGCTGAACCTTGTAACCAACGTTCGGACTAGAGTTCGATGGCAAGCATTCTTTACTTTTAAGGGCACACTGGGTGAATATGTTACCATTGCACCACCGCACGGCATTTATATAGAAGAGTGTCTATTTGTATTTTACGACACAAGGACAGTTGATGTCATACTGAACTGGAACCTACGGTTTTCTAAGGAGATTGAACCTCCTCCTTACCCACTGAATAAAACCCGGGACTTCAGGAAAATAGGTGACACAGGGTAACTGTTGAAATCGGTTGCTTGGTTGAATTTTTATGACGCAAGGGTCACTGTTGAAATCGAACCCAGATTATTTGTGTGGTGGCCAAATATATTCTTATTACGTCACTGCAGGGCTGAAAGAGAAAGGATGACTGCAGGGGGAAGTGAAAAATCATATTAACTTTTTCTTTACAGGAGAAAATATTGAAGTCTAATATTTATGATTGATTATATATTAGTCTAATATTATAATTGATATATAATAGTCTAATATTTATGATTGATTATATATTAGTCTAATATTATAATTGATATATAATAGTCTAATATTGTAAGTAATATATAATAGTCTAACATTATAATTGATATAGTCTAATATTGAGATAAATCCATTTGATTCGTCTTTAGATTGGATATGTCGCCGTTAGCATGGTTACCTGAACACCAAAAGCATGGATAAAGGCAGGCTGCGAATGGTGGACATAATTCTATCGAAATGCTTTTGTGCCATTTGCTTCATGTAAGCCACATCGGCATCCGTCATCCGGTTTGGAATGTGCATGCCTTTTCTCTCTAATGGCTTTTGCATCAGAACTTCACAGAATAAGATATAATCTAAAAGAAAATAATAGAGTTCTAATCATTCATTTCCAAAAAGTAATAACGTCTCCAAATTTTTTTTAAATTTTCAAAGCAATTTTAAAACAGCTTTTTTTTTAAATACTTTCAGAAATCATTTCTCATTTAATTTTTTCGTCTTACTAACACCCAAATCAAGAGTAACAAATGTCATAAAAAATAGGTTGGTAATAGCCATGAAAAAACTTTGAAGTTTTATCTCTAAAAGTAACTCAATAAATAACTGTTCAAAGCAAAATTCCACATTTTGGAGACGTTACGTTCTCAAAATTAGCGATTTAATTGTATGATTAAATTTGCATATTTTGGTCATCTAATACCCAAACTCTGGATATCACAATCTTGGGCCCAGGGCAAACAAAAAAAAGTTAGTACCCAGCTTCTCAATTACAATTTTTGTAAAAAGAAGATGGAACTAGAAGATCCAAACGGGGGGTCTCAACCTTTCAGCAGAACACTCTCCTCCAAAAAAAGGGAAAAAATCCCTTTTATCAGCAACTTTCAACCAGTAAGAACACTTGTGGGCTCTGGATAGGGATCCCCACTTGCACTGGAGAAATAAAAAATCCCTGACTTTTCCCTGACCTCTTCCGGTAAAATTCCCTAACGAATTACAAGCAACTTCCAGCTGAACATTGGTTGCAAGGGAAATTGGCATCCTGTTTATGGGAGATTTTGCTATTCAAAACAAAAAAGGGTTTTTCCAGACTTTTCCAGGTATGACCAAAAACCTTGTTTTTCCTCGATGGTTAGGGATAATTTCAAATTCCCTGAAAATTCCAGGTTCTCTAGATTGCGTGAGAAACCTGCTGGGTAGTAGCCTTGCGTGCCCTGATGGTAATAGGGCCCTACTAATATTATAATGTAATTAGTGTTATATTATAGTTATCTAAGGTGTACCATAAATGCTTAAAATGTAAACTCATAATCATCTAGAACAGTGGTTCACAATCTGGGAGACGCAAACAGGTTTCTGTGGGTCGCCACAACTATTTTTAGTTGCAATTATTTTTATAAGGAATTTCATACCAAATGTTTCCAACGCTTTTATATTTCAACATGGCTACACACATTGCAATATTCTACTAATGGTTGTTAACTTTATATCTATAATATATATATATAATTAATACAGTATATGTAACATAATATAATACAACATAATTTTATATTTAATGTGTTTTCTTTACTCTGTAAAAATGCTTTTATTATGCAAATGTGGAGGGCAAAGAGGGGGTCGTAGTTCTCTTGGTTACTATGAAAGGGGGTCACAGATTACTTGGCTATTATAAAGGTGGGTTGCGATTTGAAAAAAGTTAGGAAACACTGATCTAGAATGCTAATTCATAGTCATCTCAGAACGGCCACTCATAGTCATCTAAAATTTCTGTCATGGTGTAAGGGCAGCTAGGGTGATGCTGTGCAAGAACCAACAGTTTTCTACAAAATATGAACTTCTGCAACCGAGAAAATAAACCCAAGATTACGGTGTACAGAAAAAAGACATGCATTCCACAATGCCATTGGGAATCAAACCCAAAATAATAGCAGAACAGACAAACATGTTCCTCTATGGCACTGAAGGGCTTCTAAGATGTAAACTCATTGACCATCTACAATGCCAACTCATGGTCATCCAAAATATTCACCGTTTATTCATTTAAAATTAATTCACGGTTTTTCAAAATATCAATTCACGGTCATCCTAAATCCAGCCAACAGTGATCCAAAATCCCACCACTCATGAGAATCCCTCACTGTCATCAATGATGACACCAATGACTTAAAATAATCTCCAAACGATATTACAGGTAGTTACAGATAACCTTATTGCATTTGAATTCAAACACTCAATCATGAATGGGGATAACATAAAAAATGCCCCCCCCCTCTTTTTTCTGTTTGAGAAATCGAACGCGGGTGATTCACTGGGGACTTTACCTGAAAAAACACTATAATTTTGAAAAAGAGAGAGAGAAAACATTTTAAGCTGAAATTTAAATACAGAGTGGCAGAAATGTATGCCACTGGCATACAAACAGAGATCAACTTATCCCTGCATATTGTCAAATGTATGCTTCAGTATATTAGCATTATTGTTTCAATGTCCTGTGTAGTGGTGTAGTACTCAGCTGCCGAATAGTCCTAAACTTATTGCTGCATATACGGTACATATCAGATGACCCCATAAGAAGTGACTGGGTGGCACTGAGACCGGAGACCTTAGAGGTAGCAAACCATTGGAGATCTGAATAACGAACAGCCATGATGACATTGGAAGTATAACAGCTTGAACCGCCCCTTTGGAAAAAGCCATTCTACAGTTTAGTATCATGCAGCTGGTTCACAAACTGCATGAAGATACAGATATGAATGTCAAAATGTACGGGACTTGGTATACAAATTTCGGTTGGAAATGTTTTCCCCCTTTCGAAATCACGGCACTTTTTCTGGGGGATAAAGTCCCAAGTGAGTCACCCCCGTATAAGACAAGAAGTCCCCAAAGCAGAACATTTCACAATGTTCTGCAATAAGCTGTCATCTGATTAAAACTGTTTTGCAGCAGATGCATGTATATATATATGTGTGTAGTATATACATTTTTAAGTTCTATAAAACGTAAACTTTTTAAACAGAAATGCGGAAAACATTTGTTGGACTGATTTTTTTTTTATTTTATTTATTTTAAGACAAAAAAAAACATTACTTCACCCCGCGATTGTTCTGCAGTGAAGTTGTTTGTTCTGCGACGTGCGTCACACTATTTAGCACTTTCTGTTTCGGGGCAAGAAGCTATGCCTAATCTCACTGTACAATTGAGGGGCATAGTTTATTCAAATGTGTGTATGTATGCAGAAAAGAAATTATACTGAAAAGGTACTTATTTTGGAGAAACACTTCCACAACTAGCTTTCTAAGCAGGCTTAGGAAAAATAAACTATCCAAATGCTAATACAAAACGCCACCACCACCCCTTTCATTAATTTTAGTTAACTTTAAAATTAGTTTTAACTAGTAACTAACTAAAGAATGCTACCTACCTTCGACTCCAAGTTCAGCGCAATATTTCTCCATGTCCTTCTGATCGTTCAATACAATGGACTTCCACAAATTACAAAGAGATATACGATTCTTCATGGGCAAAGTTTCATAAAGACCATGGTCTAGTAACACTATTTGGGCTTTTCCATCTTTTCCTTTTCGAACAAAAACTAAAACAAATTCTACAATTCATAAGTCAGGCATTACAATAAACATAAATTTACTAGCAATATACCTGTATATTTCTACATTTACATCTAATAGGATAGGCTCTCTGAAACGAAACCAACAGTGGAATGATTATGCTTTTACACACAACCAAACTAACCCAAGTAACCACAAAGACATTGCAGCAATCTTCGAATTTTCTTCTACTCACGAGGATTTGAGAAGAAAATAAATTATAACAACAGTTATTTGGTCTCAATAGCTTTTCATAATTGGAGGTAAGATGTTTTAGCCTAAATGTGCCACAGTAAACTAACTGTGGCACATCTGAGCCACAGTAGTTAGAAGCTACTGTATAATATACAACTTTATAAATTATCCTTTTTCTTAGCTAATTAGAAAGCAAATATGTTTTAAACTTCCCTACACTTTTGGACAGTAGCGTAGCAAGTAGCAAATCAAAACTTATGGAGGGAGACAGGCCTCAAGTGGCTTTGATAATTGGTTGTTTTTTTTACGGCACAAGGACAGCAAAAATCATTCTGCACGAATCAAGATGATATAGTATGTATGATATAAAATGATATTAAAGTTAAAAAATAAAATTTATTAGATGTGATGCATTAAATACAAAAAAAGACATGATATAAAAACTTAGATGATATGGGAGAAGCCAATTTTAGAAAAAAAAAAAAGTTAAAAATTAGTTCATGATTAAAAGAATCAGATAAAATGTCATGAAGGGTAAAATTATTTTGGTTAAAAATATGTGAACGATGCTGGTTAAAATTGGGACAAATACATAAAACATTTAATGGTTCACCACATGTGGCACACATCGGGGCATCTTCCCCTTTTAAGAGATGTTGATGGAAGAAGCGTATATGCCCGATGCGAAGTCTAGCCAGAGTGACCTCGTTACGACGGTCACTTCTATAGCTAGATTTCCACACCTCAATAAGAAGTTTAATGTGGTGAAGCTTATTAAAAAATTGCTTGTCCCATTCCAACTGCCATTTTTTGTACAGATGGGATAAGACATGAGTGTTAAAATCTCCAAATGGAATGGAAATACACTCAGGTTTTGCAGTTGCTGTTTTCACAGCAATGTCAGCCTGTTCGTTGCCAGTGATACCCACGTGGCCTGGAATCCAACAGAATTTCGCAATATACTGTGCGTTTTTTATATCCACGAGATGTTTGTAAACTCTGTGGATTCCAGTGTGATGCGAGACGTTGAATGAAGTCAGGCTTTGCAGAACGCTGAGTGAATCTGTACAGATGGCAGTGGCTTCGAAGAAAACTATGTGATGTGGCTTTAGAAAAAATATGTTTTGATATCCAACGGGGGAGGACTTGAGCTCCCTGAGAACCCCCCCCTTTTCCTACACCGCTTCTTTTGGAAGACTTTGAAAAGTGGACAAGTCAAACAATTTTTAGAAACCTAATCATCTTTCGAAAAGATTCACAAAACTTATACTGCAACATACAAAAAAAAAAAAAATTTTAAATTCCAATCATGTGACAAGAATTACGAAATAATAATCTCAAAAAGTAAAATACTTTTTTATAAATACATCATCCTTGTTTATTATAAGAGGAGCACGGAGGAGGATACCTCAAGGCTCCCCATGCCATATCAGCTACAACAAAACCAACGATTTATTGTGATCAATTTCATTGGAAATTGAAAGCGACTCACTGAGATCAAAGGTCACCATATCAACAACCAAGTAGAAGATAAAATACAATAGATAAAAAAAAAAGCATTCTAAGGAGGTCATAACTGATAAGGAGGATAGATAAGATAGTTTTGATAATAAGTAAGATATGGATATAGTGGGGTAAGAAAAATTCAGGTTAAACATACCATTGCCCGGATGTGGATCACCGTGCACAAATCCAGTAGAAAAAATCTGCTCCGCAAAAGTTAAAATGAATTTACGGTCCACCTGCAATTCACTATCTAATTAATTTATATATAAATTAATCATCAGCAAAAGTCAATTGAATTGAACTTTCAACCAGGAGTTCGATTAAGTGCTTTTTTTTGTTACAATTAAATTTACTTACATCTGCTAAAGTTAAACCAAGTTTTTCAATTGCGCCAACGTCACTGATATTAGCCCCGTGAATGAACTCGGCAGTCAATACTCTCTAAAACAAAAACAAAAAAAACATCAGACGTCCGTGTAATATATACTCCAATAATATACATAAAACAAATTGTGCAATTAAATACACAACAAAACAATGAATTAAACTAAGCAATGATATTTTTTATTACGGTTTGTTTTATGGACAGTCAAGGTCATAGGACCCGCTATTTTTCAAGAAATGGCAACCTTTGTTACCCAAGGAATTAAACCTCAGACCGTGAATCAACAGAATAACATCATATTTAATAATTTTAACATCCACATTTGAGCTCAACTAGGGTTTTTTTTTTTTTATATAGGAGAAAAAGAGACATCGTCTCTGACCTAGATTCAAACTAGAGTCTCTCTGTTGAGCCTGGAGCATCTTAACTGCTAGATGCTCTATTGAGAACAGGAACAGGGCTCCTTTTCTCCACATTTAAGGTTTTAAGATATTATTACCCTTCCCAGGGTGTTAACAATGTTACATGCTCACTCGCTTGAATTCAAACATGGATTTTCTGAAAGACGAAAGTGTTGCCACAACATCAATATACCACAGATCTTTTTTTTTTAAAAAAAGAGATAAATAGAATAAAATATTAATTAAAATTGTAATGATTTCTGTGGAAAAACAAATATAATTCAGTTATACATATAACTATAAAAAGTTTATTCATGCACAATTACTCCAAATGTTAGGTTTTCTATCACATTCCTACAAATCAGATATTCATACATCACTAAGTTTACTCTGAGAAAGTAGTCTAATCTTATTAAGCTTAAATGCAAAATACAATAATAAATGCTTTGCGACAATTTCAGTATACTATTGCTACAATTTTAGCATACTCAGATATACTGCTCAGTACAGTTAGTACCTCAAAAGTTTACTTTTTTTGTTTGTGCTTTACGGCACAGGGCAGCTGAAGTCATGATGCACAGGGACCTTCAGTTCCTTAGGAACCAAACTCTGGACTACAGTGAGCAGAAGACTGCATACATGACAGATGAATGCATTCCCACTACGTCACGATAGGGCTACAATCTAGAAGTATATTGGCTAACAAATCAATTAAAAGATAGGCCAATGAACGAATGAATGTGGCATGAGCTTTAGAAGTCCCGATGCAGAATAAATTACTGAATCGACAATACTTACTCTAGTGCACTTATCCCAGTGTACTCTGGGCACGTAAACGTAAGGAAGGTGGGCAAGTTCTCTGGTGCAACGTTCCATGTTCTGTCCTTCATGGATAAAATCAAGCTCCGAGACCAAGGTCTCCTTTAAATACTACTAAAATAAAAAGTAGTAAAACTAGAGCTTAATACAAAATTGCTTAAACACAATGAAAGGATAAAATCATCCCTCTCTCACATAAAATACTAAAGCTGATGAGTTGGTCCCCCAGAAATTACACCATGCGTTTGACTTGGAACTGTCAATTGATCAAAATAGGGTACGATTAGTAGTATGGGACCTTCGTTAATCCAATTTGTACACAGACCGTCATTGCTACATATGTCCCTCACAAAAAAATCGACCTATTTTGACTGACAGTTTCGTCAGAGCTAATCTCGTGAACGTTGGACAGTACGCCTTCAAAATCCTAGGCACCAAAACTGCTTTATTCTGGCCTTAGTAAAGAAACGCTTATTTCTCTAATATCGCTTTTTTTTTTAAATTCAAAGTAGAAGATTTTTAGCTAATAAGAGACTAAAGAGAAAATAATTACTCACACCTTCAGGCCAGATTCCAGTTTAAGTTTGTGGTTTTACGGCTCAAAGACTACAATGGTCATGCTGCGCCGGGACCTACTGTTTTCCGAGGAATCCGAACCTCTTATGGCCTAGGGAACCAAACCCCGGACTACAGTGAGCAGTGCGATCTTTATGAGATCTCTGAGTAGGTGTTTTTTGCATGGTTTGCAGTCTAACCCGGATTAACAGTGCACTAGGCGAACACGTTACCACACTGCACCACAGAGGGACACCATTGGGATTCAAACCCGAGTTAATGTCATGGTAGACAATAGAGATGAGATAGACTCAGCCCTGGGCCGGGGGCCATAAGACGGATGCAACTGGAGCCAAAAATTGACTTTTCTATATTGAAGTTTCGGGCTCGAGAGGGCTCGAATTGCAAGTCTTCGGACTCGAATTTCGAAAACTGAGCCTGAACTCATCTCTAGTAGGCAAACGCATTACCACTGCAGGACCTGCAGACTCTTTCCTATGGGTTAAACTGAGTTTAGTTTGGATCAAAATGTGAGGCATCAAAAGCTAATTTTTGTAAACAATTCCCTACCCACCTTTGCTCATAAGTACGAGTCAGCTTGAATGCAGAAGTAATTTTTCTCTATTTAAAATTCTAATTCTTTGATGCAGGTGGTCATCTTTTCTCAAAACATGTCCCCAACTATCCAACCCCTTTTTTTATGTAATTTTTTCCCCCAAGATGCTAATTTTCTATTGCGTGTCCTCTTCATGCATCCTATCCTTTAATCTGACCACATCAACAAACAATATCAAAGAAAGCATTTTTTGAATGGAAGTTGGGGTAGGCAGCTTATTGCATATGTGCCACATATAATATACAGACCAATTTTTAATAGAACATAGAATGATTTAAGAGCAAAAACAAAATTCTGAATTTAACTGTTAAAATTCGAAAGAAGTATTCTATTTGTTTTCAAAAAAAAGAAATAATAATAATCTCTTCACATCTATTATAGTGGGATGTTGCTAGGTAAGTGCACAAAACAGTAAATGTTTGCAATAAAACTGACACCTATTGAATGACCATTACTTCAGTTTCACCATCTCAGCCTCCCCATTAACATGTCTGCTTATCATACCATTACACAACGAGGCAGTGTGGAAATAGATGCAGAAAGTTGGTGGTGTAAACAATTAATATTGGAAAATGTCTGCTGTATAAAAAAAATAATGATATTAATTTTTTTTCCAAATCCATGAAGTAGTGAATATGAATTCATATGGTAAAAGGGTGTCACTGTTTTAGTTTTGTATTATTAACTTGTGAGTCATGCATCAAGTGTAGAATGACATAAAAGCAATTATTTCAAAGTGTCAGAAACATAACAAAAAATCTACTTAATTTGTATTAATGGTTGATGAGCACAATAATCATTCGCAATTTGATGAGTGTAAACAGGCACACGGAATGAAACTGCAATATTAATTTGGCACAACTAATCTGGAGATGTCACCAACCCCTGGGCAAGAGCAACCTTGTACATTGAAAAGTGAAACAGAACTTTACCTTCTAACTCTGATTTGCGTGTGAAAAACAGCATGAAGAACATGTAATAAACAGCAAGATAGATATGGGAGAAAATGTGACTAGAGCACATACATAACACAAAATATTTTAAAACCACACTCACATTCATAACCCAGGTGAAACGAAAATTCGGGTGCATTACGGCAATGAAGTTTAACAAAATATAAATAGTATTACAGTCCCCATTAAATCGTTGCAGAAGATCAATATATTGAACCTGTAAAAATAAAAATATTTTTCATATATTTAATACTATCCAAGGAATTCAACATACTAGGCACTGAAAAAAAAAAAAATTCAAAAAGTACCATCTGCAGTTTTGTCTCTTTTAAAATTTATTCGCATGTTTATGGCACAAGAACAGCAAAAGTCATGTGCTGGAACCTACCATAGTTTCCGAAGGACCAAAACCTTGTAACACCTAGGAAACCAACCTCCAGAATACAGTGAGCAGTTCGTTTTTGTGTGTGTGTGTGTGGAGGTGGGGTAAAACCATAGGAAAATAAATACGGATTAGTGACATACTGGATGATCGTATCAAAAATACACCATAGAAAAGTGCCTAGTATCGTTTTAGTACTTGTGCTTAAGTACAGCTTCAATTCATTACCATCAGGGTGATTCAAAAGTTTCAATTTACTTGCTATTTTCTAAAATTACAGCTACTGCAAATCTTGTATGCAACAATCGTGGACTAAAGCATGCCCAGCACATTTAACAGTTGCTGATTAGTGGTTGTGCACAGGGGCGGCTTAAGGGACGGGCGACCTGGGCAGCTGCCTAGGACCCCGTTTGGATGGGGGAGCCAAACTGAAGTCAAGTTAAAATTTTTTTAATGGACCCAATAGTAAAAAATCTCTTTAAAAAGAGACGTTTAGAGAAATTTTTAGAGACATCTTTAGAGAAATTCTTTCAGAGACTTTAGGCCACTTTTATAGGGTATATGGCTCACTGCGCATCTGTGAAAATCTTCTGTTTTCGCCGGAGGGGGAGGGGCATCAAAAAGCAATCCGTGCCCAGCCACCCGGGCTCAAATCAACCTCGAGCCACCCCTTATTATTCATGAATCTAACAGCTTAACATATGACTTCAAAATTCACTGCTGAAAACCTTTGACCACATGCTTTGTCATCAAAGTTGCAAACCTCATTATTAAACCGCTTAAATCAAAATTTTGTTTAGTTGTTTTATGTTGCATAGAAAGCAAAGGTCATGTTGTGACTGGACCTATAATTTTTCGAGAAATCCAAACCTCTTACGGCCTAGAGAATTAATTCCCAGACTATAATAAGTGATTTGTTGGTAAGTATTCTATTTTGGCACCATTAGAAGTTGAACCTAAATTAATGGCATACCAGACGAATGTGTTACCACTGTTTCATAACAGGGACCCCAAATCAAAATCTTACCAGTCTTTTCAGCCGCTGCTCCTTCACCTTCCACAGCACAAATCTACCTGACTGCAACTGTTAATTTAAAAAAATAGGGGGAGGAGGGGGACTTTGATTCTACATGTCTTGTCCATAGCTTTTGATGATAAAAAAAAATTTAATTAAATCACAGCAGCACATGCTCCCACCTATATCAATCAAACGATGCAAATTTCCCAGTAATACATTGTTCTTACATAATCCGGTGCCTATAGGCATTGCATAATTGCTTGACAACAAAATAACACATCAAAACAGCAATGACTTTTAAATCACCCTAATAAACGGAGATAGAGAAATTTTTATTTTACAAGATAGATGTATCACTCATGGTTTATAAAAAAAGAGAATTCGGTTCTAACTTAGCTCTAAATCAAAAATTTCGTCAACATACTTTAACAGCAACTTCTTCATCTTGATGAGTTTTTGCCTTGTAAACTTGAGCGAGACTTGCAGCAGCAATTGGCTTGCGATTAAACTCTTTAAAAATTTGTTCAGGTGGTTGTCCAAAATCTTCTGCGAACAGCTCTTCTAACTATAGGTCAATCATGTTATCATGAGTTGTAATAATTAATATAATTAATACACGATTGTCAACAATTTCACATTGAAGGCAAAAATATAACTATACTAAACTGATGAAGATGCTGGACACTAAAAATGCTCACTTGTCTGCTGCACAGGGTTCATTTCTAACATTTCAGGGGGAAAAATCAGTGACTTTTCTTATAAAATTCCCTAACCAATCGTGAGTGATTTCGCTCTACGGATTCAGCTGAACTTTGATTACAGAGAAAGCGGCTTCATGTTTGTGGGAGATTTAGGTTTTTGAAACGGAAGTTGGAAAGGTTTTTTCCGATCTTACTAGATTTGACCAAACCATCTTGTTTTCCCTGAACTTTTAAGGATGATTTAAAATTCCCCCAACACAGATTTCCAGACAGATGTCTCAGTAAGAACCATTATTGAGAAAGTTGTCTGAAGACATTTATATTTCACTCGATGTTGACTCTACAAACCTTTGCAAAATATAATGTTTTGAACAATAACTAAAGTGATAAAAATAATAAGATGAGGTTTAGAAAAACGTCAGTTCGGGTTTCGCTTTTCGAGTCCCAATGGTTATGAATGTCACTTTTAGGCTAACTCAGATGGGTTCTCAATTCACGGTAAATGTGGTAATAGACAAATTCTCTGATGTTGATATTATTGTTTAGATGAGTTTACAAGAACATTTTTCAATCATATGTTTCTAATCAAAAGTAAAATTTTGACTGAAGTACAGCGAAACAAGTTTAAAATTCGTTTTTAAATTCCTAAACAAGGCAAATGTGATTAATTTGAAATAATAGATTGAATTTTAAATTAAGAAACAACTGTATTGAACAAATTTGTATTTGGAAAAGAAATTAAGGATCTTAATTTATAAACACAAATTTCATTATGCTGATATTAGTACCCCACTACGAGTAAGCTGTTCTTTAACTTTATTAATAGACGTAGACAATTATTATACAATTACAAAAAATATTTTATGTATTGTTCAATTTATATTTTTTGCATATAGTACTATAACTTAATAAATGTACATAACAATTTACAGGTCTATAGGATGCCTGTATTATGTAAGAAATATTTTAGCCAATTTATACCTGCCTACTTGGCAAAAATTAACATTGGCTAACATAGGAAAATAAGCACAACGGCAACCCCTCCCCCAAAGGTGCTTACGTAATACTTGAACTCTCCCTATTTAAAAAAAAAAGGTGTTTTTCCAAAACACACTCATTAAAAATTTGCTCTTTTTTTTTTAAAGAAAAAGTGCCCTTCTTTTTTAAAGAAAGTGCCCTTTTTTTTTGGAAGCACCCTGCCACCTTTTCATCCTACAGTGAACACTATAATACATATAAATATATACATGCATCTCCTGCAGAACATTTTTGATCAGCTGAAGGCTTGTTGCAGAACATTGCAAAACATTCTGCTTTGGGGCCCCAGACTAGCGAGCAGTGCAATCTTTGTGAGATATCTGAGTAAGTGTTCTTTGCACCATTGGCAGTTGAACCCAGATAAATGGTGCACTAGGTAAACGTGTTATCATACTGTGCCACAGCAGGGCGAACAATGTAAAAAAAGATAAATATTTGTATTTGGTTTTAGTGAATTGCAAATATATCGGTGGCAGCATCATGCTAAACTAACAAACTTTCAAATTTCACTTGATAATATTTTTTAAACTGTTTTCTGATCAACTATACTCTGACTAAAACGTGAAAGTGTACTATTAACAAAATTGGTAGCAAACCTTACCCGCACTTTCATCCAACTGTATTAAAGCATATTGGCAACAAATGCTTAAAGACAGCTCCTTTGAAACAAAAATTTTGTAGATTCAGTGGTTTAGCAGAGTACAGACAATATATTTACAATTTGGGTTACATAACATATCGACAATTATAGATCTCAAAGGAAAACACAATATAATCCCCAATTATCTGGAATAATGGGAGAGAATAAAAACACAAACAAACTGATTGTCTTACTATTCGTTTTCTACATCTTGTAATTAATAAGATCTTGATTCCTTGTCTAGAATGCCATTTGACCTTGTAGCAACTGTGACTGCCCACTTGCCATTTGTGACATTATTAAGTTTGTTTTTGCCTGACTTGTCTCCCATTATTCAAGTCAGGTATAAACAAAATAATGTCACAAATGGCAAGTAGGCAGTTACAGTTGCCACAAAGTCAAATGGCATTCTAGACAAGGAATCAAGATCTTATTAATTACAAGATGCAGAAAACGAATAGTAAGACAATCAATCAGTTTGTTTGTGTCTTTATAGCACACGGACAGCAAAAGTCATGACATGCCACCTGGAAAACTGGAATTTTGTTCAGCATATACCTGTATAACCTAAATCCAATACACTTTCATAAAGACGAGTTGGATTTCCTGAAGTAGTTAAATTAAAAATTTTGAAACAATAGACAGAAAAGAATACAACAATTAACTAGGCCTTACCATGAGTAAAAATTTTTGTCCCTGGTCTGATTGCAAAAGAAAATAGAAAGAAAAATAAAGGAAGAAGAAAAGTAAAATGGGAATAAGAAAGGTAGAAGTAATGAAAGGAGGAAAATGGATTAGAAAAACTTACAAAAAGAAAGGAAAAGAAAGAAGGCTCAATAGAAGGAAAATTAAGTAGAAAGAAATAGAAAGAGAACAAAAATAAGCAAAACTTAAAAGCATAAACAAATTTTACAACGTTTCGAGAACTGCTGTTCACTTTATAAAGTGAAGTTCTTGATTATTGGCTTTCTTCCCTTTTTCATTTTATTTTCCTTTATTTTAACAAGATTTTCTAAACTATTTTCCACCTTTCGTTACTTTTACTATTCTTGTTTCCATTTTATTTATTTTTCTATTTTCTTTTGTTCTCTTTCACCTTCAGACCAGTGGCAAAACATTTTACTCATTAATAAACATAAAATTCACATTGATGGTTTTAAGCAAACCTTGTTGCCAGAAAATACATTCATTAACAATGAAAATTACCTCATTTTCTCCACGAACCAAAGCCTTCTCATGTAAAACAGAGAGAGTCTTTACATATTCTGCAGGAAGAATATGATTTAGCGATACCATAGCTTGGCCTAACTTTATATACAATCCACCATTGTGCAGACAGCCTTTCAAAATTCTATCCGCTGCTCGTTGATGGCAAGGTCTTAAAGCTGCTTGATATTCAGCAGTATTCTACGGGAAACTTACATTAACACAATGCTATTGCATTAGACAAATTCGACACATTAATTCTAAATTAATATTATTTAATATTTCCATACTTCTTCTAAACCAAACAAGCTCCACCAATAGTCTAGAGATATTGTTAAACCAATCCTGAGACACCTTAAAAATAATTCAACAATCTTCATTAATTGCTAACATCACAAGGTAATTAATTAAATCATAAGGAAATTACTTACATAATAAAGAAATTATACATTAAATAGAGTAAACTTGCTGATAAAATATTAGATCATGTTACCATTGCCAATAAAGTGATTTGGTGAGTATTTCTCGTTTTTAGCAACTTTCACTGATAACAGAGGGTTGCTCTGAAAAAATCTTCTAATGCTAATTTTCCTGAATTAGTGAAGGGTAAGTGGGTGGAGATACCCCCACTCCGCCCTCGCTGCCCGTTTGGATAGTCTTTGAGTTCCCCAGAATCAATATAATGATGAATCACTGGAAACCTGAACATCGCATAAAAAGTAGACCTTGGCATGTCACATAAAAAACCGCTTAGCATCTTTTTTCTTAGTCGCCAATTTGTCGAGAAACCTGTACCGTATTCTAAAATTTAACCAACTTGCCTTCTAGCAACTCATTGAGATACAATGACCATTTGAGAAGATAGTGGCAGTTCTCCTATAGTTTTAAAATTAAAAGAGGAATGTTTCTTATAACAACCATTTAATACAATGTCTCTGCAGTGAAGGTCCCTTTGAGGTCATGACAATGCAAATCTGCTGTATTATATATGTAAACTTTATGTCGTATCAAGAAGTATAATGTAGCCTATATCTCATTATATAAGACAAATGTATATCCTGGATCATATAACTGTTAACACTTCATATCATAGCCTCCAGGTTTGAAGGCTTTGCGATGAACAGCTTGTCACTTTCATCTCGTTTGCCCTCCTGCTGTCGCTTAAGTTTACATCTTTTGTCCCAATGCATTTCCACCTTCCTTTGCATGTTCTAAAAGCAAATACAGCAGATTCACATTTTTACAAACCGTTGAGTTGACCAATGAAAAGTATCATATAAAATCAATGTTATATAATCTGCCGTTTATTAATATTTCAATTTGACAACGTTTTTAGGAAGCTATAAGAATTTATAAATTTGAAGGTCCACTGTGCATCGTGGTTTCTTCAACTTCTCTTCAATCCTTCATTCTCTTTTTCCTTTTGGACATCCAAGCACAGTGCCTTATTTATTTGGTGCAGCATAAACATAGTTGTCTTTGTGCATTAATACACAACCAATCAATCCTTTATTTCCACCTCTCTTTGTACATACTCTCTATAACAAGCTTACTGACCACATCCAAACATAGAAACCTTAGCAAAAGCTGTGATTTTGTCATTAGATGGTTTTGGTGTGAATCCTTCAGCAGTATATTTTCACCAAATATAATTTTTTATAAAAAATATTTCTCCAAAATACAGTAAAATCTTTAATATCGAAATCAATTAGGAACAACCCCATGTTGTTAAACATAAAATGTTCGATACTTAACAATGCATGTATTTTTATAATAGATATGTATGTTTAAAGGAAAGAAATGTTATTTAAAAAAAAAACTACTGATTTTTATTATAAAATTATTTATGTGCAACATCTCACAAAGGTTTGAAATAACGTTTTTTTTATACAATTTGGACTGATTTTGCTTTGCAGCTCTATCACAGAGTTTCATTAATGGTATGAATTCTGAGATTCCTTTTTCTTTTTTTTTTCATTTATAGTCATGAAAAGTTTTAAGAAGGAGTTTTATAGGAGAGCTGCTCTCTCATGTTCGGAAAACTTCAAAAGGTCTAAATTTAAAGCTTTAAAAAACTCTTTTTTGAAAATTTTATATCTTTTAAAAGTTTTCAGAATAAAACGTCAAAACAGAGTGAGTGCAGATTACAGGCTTGCCTCTGTCGCCAATTAAGTCAACTTCCTTCTCGGGTTTTGCCGTGATGCAATAGTGTACGGAGGGTTACTTTTGTTTAAGGGAGGGGGCAAGGCATGAGTGCAGAACACTTCTTTGCCTATTAAGAACTTTACAGGAAAATACTGATTCGCCAGTTACTGATTCAGGATGCACACCACTAATGTGATCTAAATGGACAGTGAGGGCGTAACCTAAAGTAGGAAGGAGCTTTCCCCACCACTAACCCTTCACTGATTCAGGAAAATTACAGGGCCCAAAAAACACCATAATCAACATGATGGCAGGTTGGTTGCTCTGTTGCCAGCTAATTTTGGAAACACTTCAAAAAATTGCAGTACATGACGGACTACGTACTTTTACCGATCCAAGTATTTATATTTATAATACTACAATTGCAATTAATCCAAGCATTATACATGGATCACTAAAGGGGGTGTTTTTAACAACTGAAAAGTAAATAGTGGCCGACATGATAGATTGGCATTTGCAAATTTACAGGTATTTGGAAAAAGATTTACGTCCGTGTTTCAATGTGAGAAATTTTTTTGGGGGGGTGGCTTTTTTCCCCATTTTATTTATTTTTCCTTCATTTAAAATGCTAACACAGACACAAATGAAAGGCCTGAACCATGAAAAATACTATCTAGCTAATAGCTTCTCAAAAGCAATTCATCATGGCCACCATGAACCAATTTTCTGGCAATGTTCCAAAAAAACACCAAAGTTGTGATAACACTATAATAAACTCCAGACTAAGAAATTACCTCATTTTTGGAGTATATAAGGGGTTTTGGCAACTGGCTTGGCGACAAGCTTTTATTATGTACTTTTACCATCAAAACTTTTCATTTAAATCATAATAAATAGGAAAATGTAAGAGGGCACATTTTAAAATTATTTACTTGGCAACATTTAAATTTCTTTTTGCAATGGAAAATATAGAGTGAATGAAATTGGGTAAATGTAATAATGCCAGTAGTCACCAAATTGTTACTACTCATTTGTCACCAAGCAATGTTGCCTAATTCTTAACATTTTTTAGCCTGCCCTTTTTCCTTTTTTTTTCACTCGCTTCCCACTGGCAGATATAAGGGGAGAAAGTGATAGGGTGCTTGCCCCCCCCCCCCTTCCTTAAGCTGGGATTATGTCATGAAAAGTCAAATGAAAAGTACCGGACACTTTGCTAAAAACAGGAATCGGAAACAAATCCCACCCCCTAGAAAGATTTCTGGATCCACCACTGCCACTTCCTTTTTAATCAAATTCACTTTCCTCACACAATGGCATTTTGTTTTTTCAAAATAGTGTTTCCAACTTGGCAATGGTTTTGGATTTGGC
Source organism: Dysdera silvatica (assembly GCA_006491805.2). Lineage (NCBI taxonomy): Eukaryota > Metazoa > Arthropoda > Arachnida > Araneae > Dysderidae > Dysdera > Dysdera silvatica. Next base: position 133,935,580 of record QLNU02014176.1, read on the forward strand.
GATAAGACAGTATGGAAATTTTTCACGCATGAATTTGTCAGAAATACAAGCCAAAATACTTTAATGCACTATACAGGTACTGTGAGGTATACATCTACTACAAGGTGTGTGTGTCGCTACTTTTTTTTTGTTTTTTTTTCCAAAATTAAGCTGTCTTTAAAAACCCACAAACATAATTTTCTACATGCACAAGAAATGCATTTCTATGTGCGCCTGCACTTACGAATACACATATTTCAAACGATTAAGATTCAATACTTTCCAAGAAAGCACAAATTACCTACAAAATCTGAAAATACCACCAACCGTCACCTTAACTTCTCTCTTGTCGTATGAATCAAGAGTATAGTAGAAAACACCGGAGCCTATTAACGTACTGCCAAGAAGGCCAACTTTCCACTTCAATTTTACTTTGGGTTCTTTTATTTTCCGGGAGATTCCACATTTTTGAAAAAGGCGAAAAGCAGGAGTTTTATGTATAAATAACCTGCGAGTTGAAACAGACAGACACTTGCAAAAATTCATGTTGATAGAATCAGAACTTGAACGTCGATCCTTCAACGATTATGTTATCAAATTTGAGATATTATCGCTATCTTAAATTGGAGATATTGTCGTACATTTAAATTTCATAACATGAAGTTTGTTGACAATTATGCGTACTATTGTTGCCACTTTACAGACATAAAGGTTTTAAGTAAAAAATTTTGTATTCATTTCTTAATTAAATTAAGCACATTTTTACTCGATGTAAAATAAAAATCTAATCTAAAAAATACTTTCTTCAAGTTGTGTGCGCGTTTCCTTTATATTATGGTTTAAGGTGGGGACAGGGTTCCACATGTAATGATTAGTGGCGCTAACCAACCAGCAACAAACAACTTTATTTATATTTTCGTGAATAGTTACCTCTCGTCGCGCTATGCAGGATTCTATCTCATCCTGCAGCAATTCGCCATCACCCCATCGGCCAAGTCTTTCGAGTTACCTCTGTATCGTAAACAGCAGTTTCCAAAATGGGAAGATCTCTACTCTTCACAATTCTGTTGATGGTCATCCTCGTTCCCTTTTTCCAGTTTTAAAGAATCGTTCTTTTCTTAACCGTGACTGCCCTAGGTTCGTGCATATCAGACTTCAGCGCCGGTTCCATGCACTAGCATCTATATCCTGACATGAATCTCAGGAAAATGATGCATTGCGCATGCCCACGGACTTCAATGTCAATGATTCTGAGCCTTTCACCTAGGGGTGGTATAAGAATTGCGGAAATGCTGCACTTCGACAAATACATTACGACTGTAATCGTAAACAGAGAAGAATAGTAAATTAGTGTTGACGTTTTATCCTGCTATGGATCCCAATATGTTAGGCATTTTCCTTCTTTTTTTTTTTTTTTAAATGAGTGTTACGATGTGACTGAATTTGTAAATGCATTCCATTGAATACGTACCTTAGGATATTGACGTAATCTGGGTAATTTGGTAGGAGCTCTTGCACCCACCCCCAGTTTTTTAAAAAAAGAGGCAAAATCGTACTTACATACACCTTGGAGTTTTTCTGCCGCACCTAATTCTAAGCTTTATTTAACCACCCTCCACCTCAAGCCATTACGCCCCATGCCTTGGGACCGATGATAATAAAATTAACGTGAATATTTATACTACCGAGCCACTACAAGAAATGAATCCATGGGAGGGATTTCGGCACAAAGGTGTAGCCGGGGGAGATTTTGGTGGGTTGGTAAACTAAGGGTGGACACACTTTCATTTTGGGGGAGGGAAATATAAAGCAAAATATACCCCAAACACTTCAGAAACACGTGACGCGGGGAACGTTCAGCAAGAGGAAGGCATTGTTAGTACTATATCAAGTATTATACTTAATTTCATCACCCACGGTGAAGCAGCCTGCTAGAGTAGTAGAGAAAAGAAGACGTCCCTGTCCTATAGTCGAACTATAATCCTCCGTTGAGCTCATACAAAGTGCCTGACAGCCAGACCAACGAGGACTGGAACAACTCTTCTCCAAATATAAGGATAAGATATTATTACCCGTCGCAGGATAACACAATTTCCAAATAATGGTTAAAGTACAAAACCACCCTATTATTTTATGGTTTTGGTGCGGGCATTTTATTATAGCCTCAGTCAGAGCTACTTTTAACTTCATACAAAACGGAGTGCGATTCAGTTTCATCAATAATTAATAACTTACCTTATGTCAAATTAGAATGACTGATAAAACTTGCTAAATAAATATGCTTTTAACTGAAGACAATTTTGGTCCGATAACTAAACTCTACCATGGATTGATCTATGATAAATTTTATATTAAGAGCAATTTTTAATATATAAAGAATGATCAGCAACAGAGGTCAGTCGCATTAGAATTAATTCTAGTTACTAATTCTCCTCTAGTCAAGGGATATAGGAGGGAGGCCGAGGGCCGCGACTCCTAAATACATATGTTTTCACTGGGTAAAAATTCCAACTTCGCATGATAGTTAAATGAAGAGGTTATTCCAATACCATGGCAAATTTCTGTCTGTGACCCCAAACGAAAGTCTGCATCCGTTATTGGAATTTAGGCCTTTTAAAAAGTAGCTTGCATTGCTTTTAGAAAACGTGTACGGTTTACCTTTTTCGATGAATAACAAAGTTCTACAGTTATACAGTTTCTTTCTTAAAACTATTTGAAATTAAGGCTCGTTTCTTAATAACAGCGATATACAGTGTAATTTCGCGCTTTTAATAACGTCCAATTTACGAATTATTCGCCTTTACGAACATACCTGACTTGCATGTCAAAAAGTTAGGCATCTGATATCGTTTGTATCTCTAATCGGTTTGATGTGTACAAGCTTCCTGATACTGCAGAATCATTCTACTGTGTTTTTCAACATTACAAAATAACCCGTGAAGAACAAATTAATTTTCAAAATGAATTATCATTAGCATTTGCATCAGTCAGAAAATCTGGGGGGTGGGGAGCAACGACATCTGCCTCGTGTGCCAGGGTTTAAAATTGTATGTTATTATTTTCCATATAATTTAACTTCGTGTAGGTGAAGTGCTTTTCGTGTGTTGACGATTCCCCAGGCTTGTTGAGTTGTCATAAAAAAATACAAAAGTAAACACTAATCGTAGAGGTTAAAGCTGCATGAAGGCCAACTTTTATATGGTAATAGGAAGCGGCATTATAATTGGGGAGGTGGAGTCGTACCAAGGAGGTCCTGAAGCCAGAAACGGGAGACGTACACTTTTTATTATCCATAAGGAGGGTCCGATGAAGAAAACGAAGACGTACACTTTCTGCGTTTAAGTGAAATTGTAAACTATTTAATCTTTCAACTTAATTTTTTCAGTTGTGCCTTTATTGCAGCCAAAGAGCAATATGTTGTATACACACATGGGGGTATGTAGTTGTAAGAAGGCCAAGAATCCCTGCTTTAGTGATTCAGTTTAAGGGCAATTATTATGTCACTGTTGAAAAACAAAATTGTAGCAATTCTCAAGCTGCGGATCTTCAAAGATTTAAAAAAAATTACAATGTCAAATGATTCTAAAGAATTATATTTAGAAAATCGCTTAAACAGCATTGTCCAAAAGTCTTTGATTCACTTCTGAAGAGGAATTTGACACCCCTATAACACACCTCTCATTCAAATGTAATAATAATTCATACAATTTCAAATACGAAACTGTCACAATGAAGCAATCATAATTTTGAATTTCATTTCCATACCTAAAAATTTTCGGAACTGCAGTTATTAGCTCTTCCTGGGTTCTTCTTTTTAATTTGGCTCGGAATTTTCTTTTCTTCAATACACCGATATCTCCATCATGTTCGTGAATCCAAGAACTGTATTTAAAATAATCGTTTAATAGAGTTAAACGGGCTTTGCAGTCTTTTATTTGGCATTTTCAATACATTATGAAATCTTTACGTTTCTTACACCGGTACATAAAATTACGATACACGGCTGTTTTGCCTTTTTTTCTATTTGTAGGTACAAAACAAATTTTATCCATGTTGCCCAGCATGTCAATATGTCGTTTTGACAAGATAGGAGGTAGGCTCCGCCCCCAAATATAGAACAGTTTCTCCCATCACGTGACTTAGCTCCGCTTCTCCCATGTCAATCAAAACCGAGTCGACGAAACATGCAGGATACCTCATCGCCACCGCCTTGGTCGAGTCTTTACGAACAATTATCTTTTTCGAATCGACAAAGCACCATCCTCCATGTGATTGCAATGCACTGAGGGACTGGACGAGACACTTGAACATTTGCTTTTGTTTTGTCACGTATCACCACCTCCGTGAAGAATTCTTTGTAGCTTGCCGAAAACTACGTCTTCCTACACCACTGGCTGATCTTCTCTCCATTTATCGAAACCCTTGCCTTCAGCGGAATCTCCTGTCTGAGCTGAATTCCTTCTTTACAGGCACTGGGAGTTTTTTGTAATGCTTCGTCACTAACAATCCTTACCCGGTTCTGGAATTGGGTCTGAAGTCGTCGTCGGTTGTTTTTTTCTGTGCATGTCTATGTTCTTTTTCTTGTTTTTGAAACAGCCATCTTCTGGGAAAACGGTGTCGCTGCAATGGACAACTTTCTCATACTTATTTGAGCAATCAACAACAATAGTTACCTCTTATCAATGGCAAAATGAAACAAAAACAGATGGTTATCGAAAGTACTAGTTGCTTTTCTAACAATGGGCTTCAAACGTTGCTCTTCTGAAATTTTCAGGGAATACAACGCTTGATATAGTGGGCCACTCTTTCTAAGATTTTTTACACAACAACAACAAGAATATTTCCATTTCATATCTGGCAATAGCGTCCCTTATTTATCTCAGCTGTCTGCTCTTTCAAATTTTTTTGTTTATTTGTGCAGGTTCGAAGTCCAAGAGAAAGTATGACACAGGGATAAGTCCTTCGTTGAGTTTATAATGCTGGACAAATACGTGTTTAGAGCCTGGATAAACAGTCATTAATTCCGAGGACCGTCATGAACAGCTGAATAAATCATGAACATTCGGTTTTTCGTGTAAAATAAGAAAAAGGTTTAGTTTTATCACATTATATGTAGGCTACATAGTTCCACTTTTAATTCCGGGAAAGAAGAGGGCTAGTGAAATCGTTCTGATCTTTAATAGATAGATCAGATAATTAATCTAAACTAGGTAGGATAAATTGGGTAACAAAGCAGACAATTTGAACAGTCTGGACTTCTTAGTTTGGTCTCTTATTTATAGGATATATTTGTGATAAGGGTATAATTAACCAAAAGTGAATTGATTCAATTTTTTTTTCATGTAAGAACAATTAAGGTCATCGGAGGCGGTTTAAATGAGAAAAATTCTACATGTCCTTTACACCCACTCTTGATAACTACAATATAAACGGAAATGCAATCAACTTTATTACTTTTGCTAATGATGTCTATTTTGACATATTGCCAAAAACCCAATATTATCATCATGTTAATGGATGATGTGAGTATAATTTTAACAATTTGAAAGCTTTGGGAGTGTGTTGTTCAAGCATTACGTAAACAATATTTATGCCATTTCACCCCCAGTAAACAACAATTAACATTGGCTAACATAGGAAAATAAGACCAATGGCAACCCCTCCCCTCCCAATATGCTTACATAATACTTGAACTCTGCCTTTCCAAAAAATTCTAATATGATCATTTTATTTGGGGAAAATTAGTTAACTTTCTATTTATTAAAGTCAAACAATTCTCAGCGGATAATGTAATGTTGAATGATAAATTACTCGTAAAGAAAATAACGATTTTATTTGGTGCCCAGTGGGGACAGAACCCACAAGCTCTTGATAACCAGTCGAGTGCTCTTTCCTTTTGAGCTCTACTGCCATCGATCAAACTCCCCTGTATGAGTAGATATAAAGCTTCACTATAGACCAGCTTGCAGAGGGGAGTTTTATTGATGCCTGTTTCATAATGGGAAAGAACACTTGACTGGTTATCAAGGAGTTGTGGGTTTGGTTCCTACCAGGTGACAAGTAACCATTCTTTTCTTTGCAAGTAATTTATCATTTAACATTATCACACCTTCAGCTATGATGAAAAACTGACATTATTTAAAAATGATAAGAAATAATATAAAAATAAGTATTTTTTTATTAAAACGATAAATATCTATATATAGGATTTCTAAATTTTGTCTTTAATTTTTATAATCCTGAAAATGGTATTTGTACATGTTTTCATATTAAGCAGTCATTTGTTTATGTAACCTGGGGTTTATCAGTAGTCCATTGTATGTACACTGGTGTGGTTAACCTTGAGATATTGGGGTCTATAGTCAACCATTCCTATTCCTCTACATGTAGCATTTATTCATAATTTTCATTTTTCTAGTGGGGGGAGCTGAGACACATTTAGCCCCTTAGTTATATCTATGTTTATATGGCGATAATATTAATAATATTAACATATATGTATACAGGGTAATTCAGAACTCGTGAAACAAGCTTTAGAGAGTGGTAGAGCACACTAAAACAAACATTGTTTCTATAGGAATGTATGAGTGTAAGTGATGCATTGGGGTACGAGCACAAGAAATAGACATGAAAGGAAGCACAAAGTGTTTTCTTACAGCATCGTTGGCAAGTGCTTCTTTGCAGCAGAGTGTTTACATCCACCAACAGTAATACATGCTTGCATGAGGCCCCATATGAGTATTTCTAGAGGGGGCTGGCTGAGAAATATTATTACTTTCTTCTCAAGGCTGTCAAACATTTTAGTGAATGTACAAGATACTAAAATGCTACAAAAATAATTGATACTGCTTGACAATTAGTAATGAGCTAAAAAGTACCTTATTTTAAAATGTGACTGTAAATTTTTTTTTTAAAGTAAATGCATAGCATTGGGCAAATCAAATTTTTGAACAGCTGTGGGTGGGGGGAGCTCGAGCCCCACCCGTCTACTTATATTGGCACCCATGCATGCTTGGCATTTTTTGTGTTGCCTTAGGGATTTAAAATTAAAGAACAGTCAGTGGTGTAGCATGGGTTGCCAGCATCCGGGGCAAGTTAAGTATTGCACTCGCGAAAAGCTATTTAGTATTGCCTTCTATCAGTCCAATATTGAAATTTTGCACCCCTAAGAATTTTCACTCAGGAATTTTTTCCCAGTGGCACTCCTCATGTTACATCACTGAAAACAGTGGATTTTATATGAAATGTTAGTAAAATTATAATTTATTGAAATTTTGCAGATGGGGTGGGGTGACTTGGGTGCATTCGGGGAACCAAGCAAGGAAACACCCAACCTTGATAGGATGGCTGCAGAAGGAGTGCTATTGACAGATTTTTACACAGCTAATCCACTTTGCTCCCCTTGTAAGTAAATTTCATAGCTGTGAAGATATATTTCTTCATGTAAAACCGCTAGAGAATGTAAATCGGTATGAACTTTTTATTAGTGTAAGAGTATAAATTTCTAGATATCCTAAACTGCCAGTTAATTCACTTTTCTGTCACTATGAATAAATTTTATTTTTGTTGAAATTTATCAAGTTAACTGGTTCTTTCTTTTAAAATTATTTCAGCAACTAGTTCATGCAAACTATTGCTAATCACTTATTCCATGCTTGCACTTTAAACACTACAATAATTTCTAAGAAACTATAAATTACCATAAAAGTCTGAAACTACCATCATTTGACACATTACTTTTTTGTTATATGGACAATTTTTGACACTATATACAATTAAGAAAAGACTGTTTGTAAGTAGGAAGAGAAACATTGTCATGCTGTGGAGAAGGCAGAATGTCTAATCTTTGGACAGAACATCATTGAGAGAGAGGACATGCTCCTAGTTGAAATGCTGCAAAAAGTTCTTTACAAAAATATTACTTCTCATCGCTGTCGACTTTTGAGTCTTGGGAGACTTTTCATTGTTTCATTACCCAGTAGTGACTTATCCATAAAAGTTGCAGAACTCCTTGTAATTTATTTGCAAAACTAAAATTTTATTTATTAATATCATTAGTACTATTTTCATGGTAAGCTGTTTGTAAATCTTAAGGTCATAACTCTAGTAAGAAAATTGATTACTAACCTCAAGTTCTGTGGGGGAACCTGACTTCTACTGCAGCTCTTTGTTTTGGCATGACAGCTCATTACAGAAGCTTAAAGTGACATTGCTTCTCCATTGGATCACCCAATCAAGAGTTAATTTTAATCCACATGCAAAATTCATTCAATTTATCTTCTCTTTTCCAAAAGCAAATTGTTAACCTCTATATTATTATTTTCTCAAACAAACCTTCTACCATTCTAAACCAACTGCCATTCTACCCCTGTTTCATAAAAATTATTTAATATTAAAACTCAAAATTCCCCCCCTCTCTCTCCTTGCCTTTCCTCTTCCCACTATTAACTACAAGGTCGTCAATACACATGGAGGTGTAGTACAAACTGGACTTGTACTCCCTAACCTAACTATCGGTTTGATTTGGTTCGTTCATTTATCTTGATTACTATTTGACAGTGGCGTAGAAAAAGCTTGTTTGTCTCACTATGAAAAAAATTCATATTTGACTAGGATGCGTCATTTACTTCTACCAATCCTTATCCAGGATTTGATTTCTGAGGCAACAAAAGCCTGAATCCCTCCAAAAGCTGCAAGTCCTAGCATACATAGCATGATCATTATACCATATCATGTCTTTATGCCCAAAAACACAAATACTACTCGATGATTACTTGGTAGTTACACTGAGTTTAAAATCTCACAGGCCTGGTCATATTTATATATGTACGATGTTATTCAATAGTTGCATTATGCCATGAATCCTGACTTGAGAAACCTATCATTCAGTCGCTGTAATATTATAGCAATGAATGATTCATTGCTATTTTACCAGTGTTTAACGTTTTGTATGTAAATTTCCTACCTGGTACCCTGTATTTTATTTCTAATGTAAATCAGTAATGATAAAAATCAATGGAGGAAATGGTAATTGATTTTATTCAAGCTTAATTTTATTAAAATTTCAGCTCGTGCTGCACTTTTAACTGGAAGACTGCCGATTAGAAATGGTTTCTACACAACTAATGCTCATGCTCGGAATGGTAAGAGTTTTCTCAATTATTCTGGCTTTTATATTTATTCTGAACGTAAAAAAGTTATACATAAATAGCAGTGGCATAACGCGACTTCAAAAGTGGGCCCTTTCTGAGTATTCACTATCCCTCCTTCGAATAAAAAAATCACAATTCATACATATGTATATTATCATCATCATTGTCGTCATCATGTATCATATGTAAATCATTTATGAACTGTGACTTTTTTTTATTCAAAAGGGGGATGGTGAACACTTGGAGAGGGCCCACTTTTGATGTTATGCTATGCTACTGATAAATAGTAAAATTTTATGAAAACAAACTTCAATGCACTTATTTTTTGCCAAGCTTACACACCTCAAGAGATTGTCGGTGGGATAACTTCTGAAATTCTGCTGCCTGAGCTGCTTCGAGGAGCTGGCTATTACAACAAAATTGTTGGGAAATGGTGAGAATATCTGGTATCTGGTGCTTAACATTTATTTTTTCCCTACAGGTCCATAGTACTGGGTTTAATTTTCTATGTGATAGTGGTTTGGATTCCTCAGATAACTGTAGGTCCCTGACTGGGGACATAAGATTTGGCAAGTAAAATCAGCTTATTTGGAGCAAAAGCAGAACTTTCATTTGCTGGACTATCTCAGTATAACATTTGTTGCCAAATGAAAGAGAAGAAAGAACTTTAAAGATGTAAAACCTTTCAAAATGAGATGCAATTTCTTGTACACACTGTGTCTTCTTTTTCTTTTCTCCTTCCTTTTTTTATTTTAGTGATTTTGGCCATCTCCTTGTTAAAAAACTACTTTTGAATTGCTGTGGGAAAATAAGGTATAGGGGTTGCCCAACTGAAAAGTGGACAAGGTGATAAAAGTAATACCTTTATTGGAAATTTAAAAGAAATTGCCATTTGCATTGTAACACTCGTCCCATCGTTTCACCAGCAGGTCAATGCCATTGCTGTAGAATGATCGAGGTTGTTTTTTTGAGGAAGTCCTGCACTGCGTCCTTCACTTCGTCGTCCTAATGAAAATGTTTCCATTGTAAAGATTTTTTAAGCGGTCCAAATATGTGATAGTCACAGGGGGACAAATGCGGACTGTACGCTGGGTACACTTCCCAATGGAATTTGTGTATGGTGGTCTGGGTTTCATGGGAGACGTGTGGGCGGGCATTATCATGAAGAAGGATCACTTGCTGTGAGAGAAGGCCTGACCATTTGCTTTTGATTGCTTTGCATAGTTGCGAGAGAGTGCTGCAGTATTCTGATGAATTGATAGTGCACTGTTGTGGCAGGAAATCAATCAAAAGTGGCCCACAGTAATCGAAGAAAAACGTTAATATCACTTTTTGTGCAGCCGGCATCACTTTTGATTTTCTCGGTGAAGGAGAGAGATTATGGGTGTTTCCACTGTATACTCGTTCTCTTCGATTCGGGTGTGTAGTGGTGACACCACAACTCATCACCCGCAACAGTACGTTTCAGAAATGTGGGATCTTCGTTATAACGAATCAAATGCTGCAGACTGAGGCTCATTCGTTGCTTCTTGTGATCAGGGGTAAGGTGTTTTGGTATCCACTGTGCACTCACTTTACTGTACTGCAGATATTGGTGTATGATTGATTGCACCGTTCCTTTACTCAGAGTGCTGCAGAGATGTCACGAGTCGTAACTCTTCGATTACCTCTAATCATTTCATCAACAGCAGTAATGGATTCATTGGAGATCATGGTGTTTGCTTGCACTGGTCTCGGCAGATCCGATATTGATGTCCACCCTTCACGAAAACTTTTACATCATTTGTTCACAGCCATTCGTCCTAGACAGTGCACGCCATAAACAGCCACCATTCGATGATAAATGTCCGCATTACACTCACCTTCTGCCACTAAAAACCGTACTACTGCGCATTATTCTGTTCTGGACGCATCCACCTTTAGCATGACTTTACATTCACTTTAAATGCTCTCATGCGAACTGGTTAATCAGTTATACACAGTCTGCAATGCACTCCTCCTACCTTTATAACCTTGAATGGTGGCACTTCTGTACTTCTGATGCTATCACACATATCCACTTTTCATTTGTGCAACCCTTATATTTCGAAATTAATTGACATTTCTGTAAGGTTGAAGTAGTATAAAGTAACGGTATTGTTTCTATCTCCTTTGGAATTTTATATGGAAGTTGATACATGCAACACCACTTAGCCCTAATGAACCAGATTTGAGAATAAAAGTAGCAAATAATGTTACTTTCATTTTATTTCTTAGTTTTAATTTAAATGGTGATTCATGTTGTTAAATAAATTCCCTGTATCCACATTTGAAATTGTGTGTATATTGGAGGTAAGATAACATATTCACAAATTCTGTAAAGCAGAAGATTACTCTCCTCTTTGGGTTATTTTTATGATATCCCACTTCATAATGCTTCAATATCTTGTCTATTTAGTCCCATTAATTAAGATGACCTTGGTTAATTAGTATTCTGCTTCAATTAGCAGAGTTTATATTAGAGTTACTATATACTTGCCCAAAATTTCATAACTTTGCATCCCAAAGATTCGTCCTTGATTGTCGTATCTCTCTCTCTCTCTTTTTAACTAAAAGGAATTGTATACTTCTCAAAGTTTAAAAGTTAAAAATGTTCTGAAAGTGTTTCGACTGTTAAAAAGAAGAAAAAAGGCATTAACATTGTCTTCTTAAGACGATTTCTGCAATTTTTTGTTATATATCCTTTGGCCTATAAATTTTACATTTTTAAATCAAGATGGTAACTGAAATATGGTTTAGGATTTGAGGATTCTTTAATATTTTATGAGAATAAATAAACTTTCGAAGTTGGAAATATTGGTCTGTTGTAGATTGTTTTTAAAAATTGTGTAAAATCATTCAAAAATTTTATTCAGGAGTAATGAAAATGTCAGCTGATTTTTATCCGAATGCATGTTATGGAGAATTTCAACAATATAACACTTTTCAGTCATTATTGTTATCTGAAACTGAGTTTTAAATTTGGGGCATTGTTTCATTAGCTGCATGATGACATAAAGTGCTTGTTGTACACAGGCCAGAAAATCTATAGGCCCTGTAGTAGGGGGATTGGGTCCTTTCAAAAAGCGCATACCTTGAGCATGAGTCCTGGCCCATTTAGAGGTGTGAACCTTATTACCCATGACGGTGATAGGACTTGTGCCAAGACAGGGGCCCAGTCCACCCGTCTTGTAGTAATAACACAGTAACTTAGCCTGTCATTGACCTGTGTTTGACATCCAACAATGCCAAAATAGAATGCTTACCAACAAACTGATCACTGTAGTTCAGGGGCTGATTCCCTAGGCCTTAAAAGGTTTGAATAACTTGGAAAACTGTAAATCCTGTCATATCATGACCTTTGTTGTCCTTGTGGTATTAAACAAAATAAGTTTGGGTACAGGGCCCTGCGGTGTCACAGTGTGGTAGCATGTTCGCCTAGTGTGCCGTTAACTCAAGATTCAACTCCCAACAGTGCAAACAATGCTTATGCAGAGATCTCATAAAGATCACACTGCTCTCTGTAGTCCAGGGCTTGGCTCCTTAGGCCTTAAGAAGTTTAGATTCCTCGGAAAACAGTAGTTCTCAGTGCAACATGACCATTGTAGTCCTTGAGCTGTAAAACCACAAACAAGTTTGGATACAGAAAATCTGCATTTGACTTCTGAGTGGTAGCTGTGAGTCCCAGTTTTGTACTGGGACCGTTAAAAATTTCCGAAGGATTCTATGAGATGGACAACATCTATGAGACATCTCTTGAACATATTCCATTCATGGAGTTTAAGGTGGGAGAGTAAACTGGGTATTATAAACAGATGATATCCTCACTTTCTAGGTACTCTTCCACTGGAACAGTTCAGTGAGGACATACATTGTCATCTATAAACAGGAACTCAAGTGCCATTGCCCTCCTACGTAGATGTAGAATGGTTTCACGGTACTTTTGTACTGACATGATTCCATGTGTATACACGTGGAGGTATACTCATGAATTCAACATTATGCCACCTAAATACCTTTATAACTAAATACTACCACCAAAATTATTCTATTCAAGAATGTTGGAAATATTGCACAAATTTCCTGGTGCATTTTAAGTGATGATGCAATGTAAAGTGCTGAACAAACTTAATCTGGATTTATTGGTTAACAAAACACATGCCCACTGGTTACCTGTCTGAGCATGATGCTTTCTTCATCATGGTGCATGAGCTCTTCAACAAGATACGGTTAATAGGGTGCATCTTGCAGACGTGTAGGCATTCAAACCATGCTCATTCAATCATTTGTACGTGTTTTCCCTCAAAACTGTAACCCTCATGGCTGTTGAAAGGTATCTAGAAAAGATAATTTGCTTTTGAAAGGTATCTAGGAAAGAGAATTTGCTGCTCAAAGTGACGAATAATGATGGTATTGCAGCATTATAGTCTATACATAGCCTTTGCTGAAGTATCGAAACATGTTTCCATCTTGTTGGAACTATTGTCAGACTCTAGAAATGACACTTTGTAGGACATGAAGCCACTAGGACGCCTCCACTTGGATTTGGTTAACTTCCAGTTGACCACTGATTCTATCATGCACTAATCATCCATATGGGTTCGCTGAGCCAGCCACACACACACATATCCATTCAGTATAAAGTACTATTATACCGCAAAAATACACAGTACATGTTATATTCCGAAACTTTAAGCAGAGCTTTTTATACCCCGCGATCTACTAAGTGAGATATATTATGCTCCTAGTGCTGTTATCAGTTTGCTGGGTCAAAAACAGCTTTTTTTTTCTTATTTTTAAAGAGGTGAGGAGTATTTTCGATCAAGAATCATTATAATAATGCAACATTTTCTCATGTTTCACAATTATCCTTGATTTCTTAATATGATTATATTTATTATTTATGTAAATAAACACACAGGTGTGTGTGTGTGTGTCTTTTCAGGCATTTGGGACACCAGAAACAATTCTTACCTTTGCAACATGGTTTTCATGAGTGGTTTGGGTCTGCGAATTGTCATTTTGGACCCTATGTTAATTCTCCACCAAACATTCCAGTTTTTAAAGATAATGATATGGTTGGAAGGTAATATGATTAAATGAAACATTTGTTCTTTATAATATATGCAATAAGCCGAAGTGCGAAAATGCAATTAGCACTTAAGGTTTCTGGGTTCTCAAGCTTGGTTCTCACCTCAGATATTTTCTAGGCCTGCCCTCATTTGAGATAGACCTATTTATTCGGTCATTGTAGATATGTATGTTCAGTTTTATATATTTTTGTTACTGATGAAAGAAGCGATCAGTTGAAATTTTATGGGAGGCTGACTGAATACTCTAACTTTACCGTAATTCTGGCTCGACTTATAAAATGGCACAAATAATATTTTTGTCTTTAGTTTTGATTAGGATAGAAATGCACTCATGAATTTTTAATGCATAACGTGGTATAGTAAATATTATACATTATTATTAATATATTATACAGTGGACTTGATTATCTGATCTAATAGGAGTGAGGAAGTTCATTTGTTTATCATAAGGCAATAGAAAATTTATAATTCAATTTAAAACCATTTTTAGAATGCAATATATTAATTTTAGGTCATTTAATTAACATGGTTTTAAAAAGCCCTTTAATGGCCAATATGTGAATAACCCAAATTTGATTTCAGCAGGGACCCAATACTTGCTGCTGTTCTTTTTCTAAAGCTTAGCAGTTTAATTCCCTAGCCGAGGAAACTGTGAATTTCTCGGAAAGTGACACCTCAGAAAACTGTAAGACATGATGTAATATAACCTTAGCTGTTGTTGCGCTGTAAAATACAAGCAGTTATCTTTAGGACAGACTGTGTTCAATATATTATATGTAATGTACAAATTTTATGTACCTAAGAACAAATGTCGAGAATAAGATGAAAGTCAATTGAAATCAGAAGATCAGATAATCATGGTTTCACTGGTTTTTTTTTTATTTAAAAAAAAATTAAATTTGAAAATAAGTTATGCTTTCCATAGATATTATCAGGATTTTAAAATCAATCATACAACTGGTGAATCTGATTATACACAGTTGCTTATTGAGGTAATTATTTCTTATTTTTGATCATATTCAGGTTCTGATTTGAATTATTATCGATTGAGTTTTTTTTCTTATGCCTTAATGCAATGTTATTCTTGCAGGAAGCTGTACAATTTATTAAAAACGCTAGTTCTCAACAGAAGCCTTTCTTTTTATATTGGACCCCTGATTCAACTCATGCTCCAGTATATGCATCAAAACCCTTTTTGGGAAAGAGTCGAAGAGGGCTGTGAGTTTGTAAACACTATTTCTCAATAAATTAATAATAATATATGCAAATTGATGAAAAATATTATATCTTATCAATTTAGCGTACCTTTTTTATTTTAAAATCATATTGCTATTAATGATTATTGTTATGTGCCCCTTTATAGCAAAATAGTGTACATATATGTCATCTTTTACATTAACGTGATGATTCCTAATCTTTTTTTGGTTCATGGAATCCTTAGTGTATCGTGACTTTTTCCACACGCCCTTTATATTCTAAAACTACCCTAAGTGCCATTTTTACAGTGGAAATGTTGCTATGGTGTCCCTAAATATTTCCATGGTATATAAGTTAGAAATGTGTTAATGTATGTATTGTAAATTTGCACTTAATTTGTTTTCAACTGTATCTTGCAGACCCCTGGGGATCTGCAAATCACAGTTGAAGAGCCGCTGCTCTAAGCGATAGAGGTTGAAATTTATCGGGAAACTGCAAGTGAAACCTTTTGCAGCGTGATTGTGGCTGTCCTTACATCACAAAACATAACAAAATATGTTTCATTTATTTTATCTTGTGCTAGGTCATTTTGTTGGTATCTATTTTTTGTTGGTCTTGTGATATCTGCTAAGATTTGTTTTCCTTTGTTTTCATGTCTGTTTCACCTTGAACGAAACTGAATGAAAGTCCAGGACATACTTCAATCGTTGTTCTCTCTCTTTCTCTACATATATACACTGGCACTCGTTTATAATGAATACAGATATAATGAAATCATGGCCGTACTGAATAAACGATTTAGCTTAGTTTGACATGGTATAATATGTATGATTATATCGTATAATGGTTATAGTAAATAGTGGCTGTGATGAAGATGATCCCCCTGTCCCTTGGTGTTTGTTATAACCAAGTTTGACTGTATACTGCCCTGAATTTTTGAAATATTACATACGTGTGAATATAAATAGCCTATATGTAAAGAATGTAGTATTGAATAAGAGGAGGCATATATTAATTAAGAAAGGAGATGGGTATAAACAGGCAGATCAGTCATGTCCATCATCCTCCCTTTTAAAGTTGGTGAAAAATTTTGTGGTGAAAGTTTTTTGATTGTGAAGAAAAATTTCCTTTCTCACCATTAATGGAAAGTTAATTAAATGACGGTTAATCTGTCCGATCACCAGGGTGAACATGGCTAATACCATCAATATGCTTTCATGATAAAAAAAACTGTTACATTCGCTGCCATCATGACCTAGGCGTAAAAATATATTATGAAACATGAAAGAGGAAGAGAGAGACAGACATCATACATTTGAAGAAGTGTTTATTAATTATCACATGTAAGCATTGGATAAATAATATTTAAATGTGCAGTACATGCATTTATATGCAGTCAAATCCTGGTATAATGAGAAGAAATAAAAGGTTTGTGTGGTTACACCATTCAAAATATACAGAATGAGAACCTTTTATTTCAATGGACAACCCATTGTAGTGAGCAACAGTTCAGTAAATTTTCCCTACAATTTGTGTAGGTCAAGTCTAAAAATGGATCCTCCTTTCTCCTTTCGTTTGCAAAAATTTCGCCTTCGGGGATTTAAGACAGGAGATTTGAAAGTATGTAAAATTCTGTTATGTTATAGTCATACCCACTTATATTGAACATGGATATATCGAAGTTCCACATCTATCATCCGTGTCTCTTGAACTTTGTAATATTCATCAGCCGGTATGGATAAACTGAAGTTCATATATATATCGAATATTTTTGCTATCGCCTTAAGCTTCATTATAATCGAGATCAATTATGTATGATATGTATAAATAATGATAATGGTTTTTGCTGACCTGTCAAGGTTTTTTCTTTATTTTAATGGTAACCCAGTTTTAATAAGAACCCATATGTTATCAGCAAAAATGCCATTCTCTTCATACTCATTATAAATGGGTTTGATTGTATTATATATATGTGTGTATGTGTGCTATCATTATTTAATACACATGTATTATAGTCTAACCTCGTTAACACAAATGACTTTTAACACAAACTGTTCCCTGAATCACCGTCAATAATAAATAACTTGGTAATACGATCCCATCTTTTCCAGATAACATAAACTACTTTGAACATGAACAATTTTTTTTTATCACTGTGGGTGTTCACGTTAATGAAGTTGTTATATTTTCAATATCACATTTCTAAGTTATATAAAAATATATATAAACATATATTAAAGTATATAAAGATTCATAATTGTTTATAGGAAGTGAAATATTAAGGTGATACTTTTATCAGCTTATTAATTTATTATAAATAATCGGTTTGTGAACAACGTTATTGATACACAATGTACAATTAACATTGATTACTAATTAATAAAATACAACTCTTAACTAGATACCACAAGACCACCATATTACGAAAAAACATGTTCTCAGCAATAACAGATAGACAGAATCAGATTTGAATAACGTGGAGGCAAACAACTTATGACGGGCATGTATCATGAAATCTTGTAGTAGCCTTTGTCCATAATAAATGCATAATGATTCAAGAGCAAACCATACATTACAAATCTCACTAGTGAAAATTATTTTCTTTATATGGCAGATATGGAGATGCAGTCATGGAAATAGACTATGGTGTTGGATTGATATTGTACACGTTGCAGTTGCTGAACATCGAAAACGACACGTTTGTATTTTTCACCTCCGATAATGGTGCTGCCTTAGTAAGCGAAATTCAGGGTAAGCTTGTGTGTTTTCATAACACTGATTTTAGAAATAATTCTAATGATTTTTTGTTCACTTTTTTTCATTAATAATTTTTATTTTGAAGCTGGAAGTAATGGTCCATTCCTTTGCGGGAAACAGACAACATTTGAAGGAGGTATGAGAGAACCAGCTATTGCTTGGTGGCCAGGAGTCATTGAAAAGGGAAAAGTACGTAAAAATAAAGTTACCGGCCCGTGTGATCAAGTATTAGTTATTTCCAAACAATTTTCAACAGTTACCTGGGAAAACAAGTTATGAAATGGTGGTATCAATAGCTTAGTGAAATGAGTAAAAAAGAACTCAGAACCATACAGGGTTGCATCATTCCAAAGTTGTTTGGAAAAAGTGCAAATAACCTAGATTGCCAATTGCAATGAGTCAATTGCAATGAGTGCCAATTCGAAGAAAATATTAAGAGGTCCCTGAACAAAAGTGCTAGTAGATGCAGTTGAGTGGGCCAACCAGAGACTGGAAAAATATAAACAGTGATAATTAATATATTAATTATTAATATGTTTTATATATCACATTTTTCACCCTCAACTCTATTCTTCACTTTTTATTTATTTTCAGCAATCTTAAGAGCCGCTCCATATCAAAAAACATCTGAGGACTGAAAAAAACCTAAGATCCTTTACTTAGATACCAAAAAGAAAAGAAATTATAAAATTATATACAAATCTATTTATCTTTGTTTTTGTTTTTTTTTAGGTTTCACATCAGGTTAGTACAGTAATGGATTTGTTTACAACAGCCCTCGATTTAGCCGGCGTAAAGCCGCCTCCACAGAGGACTCTAGATGGTGTGAGCTTAAAAGGGCCACTTATAAATGATCAGACATTTGAAAGGTGATTTATCAGTATAGAACTTCACTTAAAGATCTTTCATTAAAGTTATTTCCCGAACTACTTGTTGAGTTCTTTTTTGGAGGGGGAGGGGGGGTAAGACTATTTGCTGCTTATGTTGGTATGGTAGAGTGATAGCGGACATTCTGTTCTATGCTGACCTTAAGGCTTACGGCTTATATACTACACACCCCTAATATAAAATAATTTCATAATCCAATTTGATATCATCTATATTTTTAAATTAAGCATTTTTAATCAGAATTCATTGTATATATATATATCCAGTTTCTCATAATATTTAAAGCAGTAATAAGGCAAGTTTACAGTAGTAGACTAGTTGGGCCAGTGCACTAGTAGCTCCACTTTTTTACTATACGTTAGAGCAGAAGCTCTCCACATACACACACATTTGCCCACTTGCACAGCCAATGAACCTCGAAAACACCTTTCTTTATTAGACGGTAACCAAAATTTCACTAACCAAGAGTGTTTACGTTAGGGAGTTCGAAGTACAGTAGAATCCTGATTAACCAAAATAAAGGGGGCGGACCCTATTTTGGATAAGTAAAATATCAAATAATCCAGAAATTCAGTTTTCAGTGTAAAGAAGCTACAAATTCATCCAAAAACACCCTGTGTTTACGATGGCATGAGTTTCCTCCTCTTGTAGACTTCCACTTTCAATCAGGACCAGATTTCTTGGATTTAGCTATTACAGTAGCAGCTATTAAATCCTCTAACACCGAACCATTGAGTGGGGTGGGTGGGTGGGGGGGATTTCAGTTTGGGGACGAATTCCCAGAAAAGGTGTTTAAGACGGTGAAAGTATGTGTTGGCTGCAACATGCCAGTTCCAGTCAGTAGACAACAGAACCTTGCCAGAATTATGCAGATGCCATACATCTGCTGAAACACAAACATCTCAATAAAGCCCTTCTAAACACAAAATTTTTACTTTCACACCAGGAGGTCATATGCGGTTCTATAGCTGGCATAATGGGTGAAAAGAAATAGACTAAACTGTTCTCTTGTACGGTTTGTTTTATATTCTTGAATGGCATTTGTGTTGATTTCTCTCTTAAGATGGGAGTACACTATAAAGCAAATATAAGTGTCTGGCCAAAAATATTGAGTAAGTGTCGACTTAAAAAATAATAATAAAAAATACGTGAAACAGACCATTTTGATTAACCTGGATGTCAGTTAAATAAAGTTCGGTTAAGCAGGGTTTTACTCTATGGGACTATTAGTGGGCAGTTCAAAGTTTAACAGCTAGGTTACTGCCTAAACACTTTCTTCAACTTTCACCAGCAATCAAAAAGGTTCCTGTGGTGGTGCAGTAGTAATTTGCCAAAATGTTTAGTTACGCCAAAATCAACTCCCAACCGTACCAGAAAAAAAAAAAGGACACTTATCAACGAACTGGTTACTGTAGTCATGGGGTTGATTTTCTTGGTCTTAAAATGTTCAGATTCCTTGAAAAACTGTAGGTTATGGCACAGCATGAACCGTTCTGTCCTTGTTCCATGAAACTCACACAAACAAAAACCAGCAATCAGAGACCCCTTCAGTAGCACGGTGGCAATGCACTCATCTAGCATGCCATTAATCTGGGTTCATCTATCTTCCAATGCTGCCAAAAGTATGCACGTTTACTGAATTAATTGCCTACTATAACATGAGGGTTAATTCCCTAGTCCTTAAGAGGCTGAGCCTTGAGCAAATGTAGGTCCACTAATCCACAGTGGCATAGCGGTACCGCACATGGCACACAATGACAGCTGTTGTCCTTGCATCATAAAAGTACAATCAATCAACCAACCAGCACATTTGTCTGTTATGTCATTAACCTGGGTTGTGACACCCTATGTTCAGGGCCGGATTAAGACCACAGTGGGCCCAGGATATATGGGAAAAGACGGGCTCCTACCCTGTAGTGCATGGACGAAGTTCACTCCACCAGAATCAGCAATATACTGAACATTTTAAAATTTTATTAATTTCGATATTTCATACAGTAAGTAAATAAACAGTCTACTCATACATTCATACTTTGCATGCTTATTGTTGCAGCAAACGTTTGAATAATGTCTGCGGAATTAGCTTTTATTTTTGCAATAAGATCCGATTCAGCAGATAACAACAAAAGCACAAACTTTGTACAAAAGGCGGAGATAAAAATTTTGGCTTCACACATTATTGCTCTCTCTCTCTCTCTATAAATTTTTACAATACAAGTATCCTATAATTGTTCTTTAATGCTTTTAGACTTTTCTAATTCAGAAAAGGAAGGTTCTAAAAACACGAGTATTATTTTTTTAGCATGCTGGTTGACGTGGTAGGCTCCTTGTTTTCTGTGGGCCCCAAGGTCGTAGCCCTATGTGCCCTGTGGTTAATCCAGCCTTGCTAATGGTATTGTAGAACACATATTGTCTTTATGCCCACCATAATCCAGAGTTAGGTTGCCCTTTTGGCTTCTTCTGAAAACTGTAAGTCCTGGTGAAGCATGGTTTTTACTGCCCTTGCACTATAAACAAGCAAATCAACAAACAACTAGCACTGAGCGAAAAAGTTTGCAACCGGTTTTCATTTTTCTAAATATTTTTACAACTCAGTCATACCAGCTGAATCTTGCTCAATGCTATGTAAGACAGTGAAAAACGTTATCACTGGGGGAGAAGGTTGGCGAGCAAGTACATAGACTCTTGGGCTATTTACCGTACGTGATGTGGTTCATACAGGACTAGTAATTACTAATTACTAGTCCTGTGTGAACAAGTAATTAGTAATTAAACTGTCTGCCAATGTAAATATGCTTTTAGAACATAAAACTCCTCGAAATAACCAGTTTACTTTATTATTCCTTCCCAGCTCCTTCAATATAAGTTGAGTTTTGACAAAATCGTATTTAAATATATTAAACTTTTTTTTGCATAGGCCATAGTTCATTACAGACTTCCTTAACTTTAATAATATGGGGCCCGTGCAGTGGGAACGTGTTCACTGAGTCTGTGGTTATCCTGTGTTCGACTCCCATCTGTGTCAAAAAAGAACGCTCATCGTCTAGACTGGGGGTTGGTTCCCTAGGTCTTAAGAGGTTCGGATTCCTCGGAAAACTGTAGGTCCTGCATGACCCTTGCAACATAAAACTCAAACTTTAATAAGATGCAGCTATATTTAATTATTGTAATTCACTTTTTGCAAACATTAATTATTTTTATACCTGTATTCAAATAATGAAGGTCCCTAGCTTATATAAATTATATGTAATAAGGATGAAACCTATCTATCTTCATTGAAACTATAGAGCAATAAAAGCTTTTTTTTTTTTCAGACCCGTATTCTTTTATCGTGGAAATGAGCTAATGGCAGTTCGTTATGGTCTGTACAAAGCTCATTTCTGGTGTTGGTTAAACTCTTGGGAAGAATTTAAACAGGTACATTAGATATTATGTTTATAAAATCTTAAATTCTATGTTTAGTTTTCCCTTTCAAATGATGTTTTTGTTTATTTCATATTTTAGGGTATTGATTTTTGTCCAAGAATCGCAATCAATAACATCACTAGCCACATTCAAATGAACCACACAGCTCAACCAATATTATTCCATTTGGGACAGGATCCCGGAGAAAAATACAATATAAGGTGAAGTTTAATTATTTCATTCATAATTTGCTCCACGCCCATTCCATATACAGAATTTTTTTAAGTGATAAAAAGAAAGTTATAATTCTAAGTTAATATTCCAAGTTATAAAATAATATTCCGAATTAATATTCCAAGTCATAAACTTGTTGATATTTTATGACATTGTGACTATTGGTATGCAAGGAATATTTTTCAACTTCCTTAAAATTTGTAATTCACGCACAAGTATGTAGTTTGAGATAAACATGGAAATGAATATTGAATTTAGGCTGAAAAACATAAATTTTGCAAAAATATAAATTTTGATATATAAAAGTTTCTGAGGTAAAAAGGTTTGAGACAGGTGGGTTCTACTGTAGTCTAATGATCTTATGCTACTTACTTATTATAATGATGATATTTGAAGTATACAAGAAAAGACATGCACACACAGGAAATTAAGCTGGCTAAACCTTCAAACTACATCTTTGAACATGTATAAAAAATCGATGGTATAAGTCCAGTTTTTGGTAAGTCTCTTCTGCCTGAAATTACAAAAATATTTAGTTAAAAAAAGTTTTAATCCTTCTGACGAAAATGCATATAATTTAATAAATAACCAGTAAAATCTCACCTTCTTTGGTATTGAATGACCCTTACTCTCCTTGCATTATCAAAATTCAACCAACCAGCTAACAGAAAATAAAATTTATTGAAGTACTCAAGTTCTACTGTGGTACTCGAAACAACATCTATTAAGCTGCTCAAAATAAGATCTAGTAAGGTACTTGAAATAAGATCTACTAGGGTACTCAAAACATTGGTGCCGATGGCATAAAAATATTGGAGGGGACAATATGCCAGTAGAAGGCATTTTGTTTGAAATTGAATGGGGATATGGAACCCTAACACCAACATTGGGAGGGAGGGGGGGTCCCCCGCTAATAACGCCCATGACTCAAAGTAAGATCTTTTAAGATACTCAAAATAAGATCTACTAAGATACTAAAAATAAAATCGAGTTGACTGTATATAATTTATAAATCACATATAAATATTACAAGAAAAAAGTAGAGACCATCAGGGCATGATTCCGTGACTTTTCAATAGTGTATATATGATAATGATGTATATATCTGTTCTTTATGTATATGTCTGTATTCTTTAATAACTAGATCTATTATATATTTATGCTTATGAAGTGCAGCAGACATTGGCACTCTTTCCATCTTCGCCATGCAGCTATAGAATTATGCACAGTGTCCATCGGCATTTTACACCATGCATCACACAGGGTCTTCTTCATAGAGTCAATGCTACGGTGTTGGATAGCATTGACCTTTGCCTCTAAAAGTCCCCATATGGTGTAGTTCAGTGGGTTAAATCAGGTGACGAGGAGGGCCATTCTGGTGACGAAATGAAATCAGGGGTGTTCAGCCCGCACCATGTTTGAGTGATTTTTGCCCCATAGGCTGGTGCCAAGTCTGGCTGGAAAGCCCATTGCCCTGTTCGAAGACCCGTTGAGCCCCCTCTTTCAGATGACCCTCAACAATTTAGTCCCAGTAGTAAGCCGCATTAATTTTTATTCTTAAGCTCCACAAAAACGAGGGGGAAGAGTACACAGAAAGGAGATGGCTCCCCAAACCATCACAGACCCAGATTTCTGAAAGCATGGAACAGTTCTTAAATTCTGAGGAATATCTCTGCAGGAGTTGATGCGTAAACACTGTCATCAGGCTTATAACCTGGTCTAGGCAAAAAGAGGACACTCTGTGGCTCTTAGTTGGCGGAGAATATTTTCCCTTTCTCGCCAAGTAGACGAGGGGGAGGACAGCAGCAGTGTCCACTGGTCCCTAACATAATTTTAACCCCTTCTACAGGGTTGTAGCTAATGGCGAGTAATCTTCATTGCCAGAAGCCCCATTTCGCTATGGGAAATTGGTGCAAAGACTTGATTTTTATTTCCTTGTCTGAAGATTTATGAGTAATATACTGACTCAGAAAAACTGCCGATCTTTGTGCATTTTGACCACTGGCCACGCTGAAAATTTAATGGGTTGCAGGTGGTGGTTGGGATGCGAACTCTCAGTTAGGCATTTTGGGGATGAGATGAAATTACAAGGGATTTTAATAGTGGGGGGGGGCACATGGAAGAAGAACATAAATTCCAAGAAAAGAGGATATGGGTGTATAGACTTGAGTTTAAGGCAAATTTATAGCTAGCAGCGTTTACAGGAAGAAAACGGCTAATGGTAGTTTTAAGTGGGATAATGCTTATTTGGCAAAATAGTATAATTAAATTAATCCCAATGGATTAAATAAAATTTTGTAAGAACCAATTACTATCACAATAATTATCCATGTAAATTCCACAGCTTCTTCGGGAAAAATAGCTTTTCAATGATGAAAAAGTAATGATATAATTAACCATTCTTCATAACAGTTCAATTCATTTTCTTGATATTTAATTTCTCGTATGTTTGAAACAAAAAAAGTGTAGTTCATGGAGTAATGTTCATTGGAAATTAAAAAAAAGTTCACCAGGTTTGTTCTTCAGAAAATGTGTTATGTCGATTGTTCAATTGCTGTAGGGTCGATTCATTTCATCTTGGGCATATAGGTATTTTTTCTTTCTTTAATTTGCAATGAGTACTGAGCACTTCCAGGCATTTAATCAATAATGTTATGCATTTGAACCTACCTGGAAAAAAAAAAAAAAAAAAACCGAGACAGAGTGTATAAAAATGGGAATGCTTTGTTTTGCAATTTATTTTGTTTTTATTAATTATGTGTTAAAGGAAAAGTGCATGGCCGGAATGTGGGGTTGTTTTAATGAATTTAAATATTTAATTTGTTTAAAAAGATAATTTTCACATAATTTTGTCCACACAATAACCTCACCTTTAATTATGGCCACCCTCCATTTTAGCCCACCAAATTAAACCATACGAGATCGCACTTCTTGAAGGGACATAAGCTATATTCTTGGATGCTCATATCCATTAATCTAACTAAGGATGGCTTTGGGTCTCCCTCTCCCCACCCGAAAAAATATGAAAATCGTAAATGAATGATGCTATGTGTGAAACATTGAGGTAGGAATATAGCGCCCCCTCCCCTTAAGCCTAGCTCTGCCAGTGTTCATAAATTTTCAGCATCTATATTTTACCTTTCAGCCCAGAAAGTGACGAATATGAACAAGCAATGGAAACAATTATGATGGTTGTAAAAAAACACAAATCTAGCCTGGTTCGTGGGAAACCACAGTTAAACATTTGTGACGAGGCCGTCATGGTAAGACTAGTTATTCATTTTATAATCAATTTAGTGAAAAAAAATTGTCATTAAGAATAATTCAAAAACTTTTATAATTACTTTTATTTTTTTGGCAGCACTGGGCACCACCTGGTTGTGAAAAAATCAACGAATGTTTGGAAAGGCCACCCTCAAAACCATACGTTTGTCCATGGCCACACTAAAAATTACTGAAGTTGATGCCTTTGAAATTGCTTGAAAACTACAAAAATATTTTCTTTATATGTGAATTTATATTTACTTATTAATAATTTGCACGCCTATAATGCCGATGACAGATTCCTATTTAATTATTTTTTTCTTCAACAGTTAATCTTCGGGAGTGGTAACACTTTTTGGTTACTTTGAACTTTTTTGAGTTCTTGATAAGTTCATTTCCAATGTTTTGCAAATATTTTTATATAATAAAACATTTACAAACCAATTCTGTAATTTTGTAAATATGTTTTTAATCTACAAATATATTTGTATACTTAGTGAACTTCAATTATAACATATTTGTTTATAATGGCTTAATTTTTTGTTTTTTATTATTTTTGTTAACATGTTAAACTTTAAATTTTCTTTATGTGTGTGTTTCAAATAAATGTTACTGTTCTAAAATATATTGTGTTTTTTATTGTGTTTTTTCAAGAATGAACAATCACATTGAAAGAAAATGTAAAAGTTATGAAGAAAATAAAAAATGATGGGTTTGGTATTTTGTGTTATTTATTTATGAAACCATGTCAGCTGATTTTAACTTTTGATAGGTTAAAAAAATATTTCAGTATCCACTGATGCCCAGTGAAGCAAATTGAATTCCATTCTTCCTGACTAAACACACTATTTATACCCACTTATGGTCGCAGAGTGTTAACAATATTAAATACTATAATCTATAGACTTAAAAAGTTTCTGAAATACACAGTTGTTATACCAGAAATAAAGGATATTCTGTAAACTACATAAAATGCAAAAACTCTGATTTTTATAGGTAGTTGTTTTTTTTGTAACAGAACATTAAAAAAAAGGAATCAACACATAAAAAAAACAAAAGTAGTTGCAAAAGAAAAAGCAAATCTTTATCAATGTAGTGTGTTCCATATTGCTCACTTTCACAAGTTGTCAGTTGAGTATTATTTGAATGCAGAAAACTCCAATATCCTCTTCTTCAAGGCTATAATTTCTATGTTTGTTTATACAGTCTAACCCCACTACAACTGGAGGGTTAGGCTATTGCAGAGAAAATCCCAGCTTTGCAAATTGATCTGCCTTCGCTATTACCAAATACGTTGCAATGACTTTGGATCCATTGAAGTGTAATTGATTTGCCACTGTCAATTTCCAAGCTTAAGGACTCTAGACAACACTATACTTTTGGAGTCATTGCAACATTGAAATGCGAGTGCAGTGATGGTTGCTTATGAGTCACTTAAGATGATTATTTTCAGAGCAAGCAACAATAGCAACTGCACCCATTTCTCCATTAAGGTTTTACAGTAGATTCCCAGTGAACAATGTATTGAAAAGTGTGTGTATTTGGAATAAAAACTCCATCCAGCATTCCTTGTAGTGTCTTCAGTAGAACCATCGGTGTAGACATGCAACCCAGAATCGGTTGGATATCTATTGAAAGTAGTTTCAAGGGCTGCTGCTCTCTAAGTTTCTTGGAATTTCAATCTTAATTTTGATGATCTATAGCAGGGATGGGCACGCATGAAGTCAATGAGAGACGCATCTTGGTTTTACGTGTATTATAAAGAGCCATGCCATAGTTACATAGTATTAAATACACAAATTTAAATTTAATTAATATGGTTACATATTGTACCAAAGTCTTAAGTTCTATGTAAAATATACATATAAGAAAATATAATTAAGAGAAAGAAAATACAAAGTAATTATTTCAAAATTTTAATAATAAAAATAAAATGATAAAATGCATTATTAACAAGTATAATATTTAATGACCTTTGGAATTTGGCAAAAAAATTGTTAAAGCCATCTACACAGAAATTATGCGAGGTGAATGGTATTTTGAATTCACGAACTTCATTGTAGAGTACAAAGATTCACACCAATATGTTAAAAATTAAAATTAGATAGTAAACAGCTTTCTTTAAGTAAGGGTATTTTAATTCTGGCACTAGTTCCCAGAATTCAATTATAGAAGTAGATTTGTGCTGCATTTGCAATGCCTGATCCTCTTTCATCTATAATTATTCCAATTCCCCAGTTACTTTTTTCAACAAGTATGATTTCAGAAATTTAAAATCCATCTTCAACAATAACACAAATAAATGGGTTCACAAAATATGCAAATGTAGACTTCAAACTTTTCAAATCTTCAAACCTGTATTTGAAATCTGTTTGCAATTCTTTCATTTTTTTTTTTCATACTCGTTTAACTTTTCTTTGATATTAATTATATTTACTTTTATTCATGAAATTTTTTAAAACATTTTGTTCTTAAAATCGTACACAAAAATGCTCCTCATTCATATCTCATCTCAGTCAATTTAACAAGGTTTGTGAAAAAAGTTATGAAATAATAAAAAAAGGGATTTAAATTTTCAATGGGAGCCGCACTTAACTCAATGAAGAGCTGCATTTTCCCACCCCGGATCTATAGTTTGGCCAGTAATCATATTGTCTTAAAAGCTTTTCACTGATCAGCTTGTGTAGCTCAGTAGCACTCCATGCAATATGGTACAGAGCTGGGGTTGGCAACCTCTTACGGATGTTGTGTCAAAGTAATACTACAGTATACACCAGGGTTGTTCAACATATAGCCCGCAGGCCACAATCCAGCCTGCAAATAACTGTTTGAAATGAAAAAAAAAATAATAATTACAGGATTTTAAAATAAAAATTTTAGATCCTCATCCTGAAATATGGAAAAAATCACAGGAAATAGCATGGATGACCATAATAAATCACTGTGAAATTTTATTTTTGATTCCTAGTTATATGGTCCATTGCTTTTTTTTTAATAAACTCCCTGAAACTGATGGCCCGTGAGATCTGTGAAAAGCTTTCAAATGACACACTGCCCAAATAGGTTAGACAACCGTGGTATACGTCCACCAATTTATGAATATTATTTATATTTAATGAATATCATTGACTACATAAAAAGGTTAAACACTGGTAAAATAGCAATGAAAAAGATCACTCAAGCTTTCGGACGCATCAGCAGCAGTCCTTCATCAGGAGTAATGACGATGTTATGTTTCTGTCTCTTTTTTATACTTGAAATTTCTGGAAAACCCTTCATCAGAGTAGTCCCGCAGAATGGGAAAACCCAATGAGAACCAATGGGAGGCCTCCAATAGAATCATGGAAGAACCCCAATAGGGACCAATGAGAAACCCATATCGCGGGCAACCTAATTTGGAGGTGTCCATCAAGAGCTTGACTCATTCGTTATTAACACGGTGTTCATAATATTTTATCCCTCAAGTGTATAATCTGTAAAAAAAACCTATTATTATTTGATTATTTATTTCGGCATTCTCCTTCAAATTGATAAACCATTTGATTCATAAATAGTTAAGGAAGACGACAAAGTTAAGTAACTTCAGACGATCAAAAACTAACGTACAAATAAATCGTGTTAGATAAATGTGCAACATACACATATTTCTCATCCCTCTCGTCTTGAAAAACTGTACAAAATCATTTCATAAACGATTATGAACATTGTGAAACGATTTACTGAGGAGCAACTTTGCACATCTCTATTCTCATCCTAAAATGGAAAACAAGATCTACTTAGGGACTGCTTTTATGCACAAAATCATTTGCTCAATGATCGTTCATTGAATAAGATTTTACACTTTTACTGAAGTTGAATCTCCTTAAAGTGAACACACAATGTAAATTACTTTTAACATGACCTATTTCTTGAATTCCTGTCAAATTGTATAATTATATGATTCTATCCTTTCTGGAAAATGTGAACTACTTTTAACATGAACAAATATGTTATTGCTGCAAGTATTCACGTTAATCAGGTTTAACTGCATTAATAAGAATTATTCAGTGTGTGATTTTTCCCATGACCTGATGCTTAACTCACAAACTGAAGAGGAGTACAGGAAGTTTTTTCTAAAAAAGGAAAGTGATATTAGATCACAGAAGCGTAACAATAAACTATTTTATGGCAGTTGAAAAGTACAAGGCTTCAAATCGATTATATTTGTATATATTGTGGATGGAGGAAGGGGGTTAGGCTCCAGAGCAAATCTACGACCTACAGACCACATACGCAAACTAAAACACAAGTCACGAAGAACCAATACAAAGTCCAAGATAGACATATTTTATTATGGAAATGTGTGTGCTCAATGTACAGAAAAAATGATGAATTGCATGAAAGAGAGGGTAGCCAACCGCTCTCGCTTTCCCCGGACATCTAAATAATTTAACACATTCAGTGGTAACACAAACATTCGAAGAATTTCAACAGATGCGTAAGTTTCAAATTCACTAAAATCCACCATATAAAATAACAAAATTCAAGTACGCAATTTTGGAAAATAGAAAATACATGCGAATTAATTGTAACAATATTGGTGATCCAACGTTACAAAAATAAGCAAACGTAGGATTAAAAAAAAAAAAAAATCAATACATGGAGATTTTTTAATATATGATCAAATGATATTCAAAATAACGAACATGTAGCTACTATCAGCTAAGAACTGACAAAACACTATCAGTGACATACACAATAAATAACCCAAACCCCAAACTTTTCCTTTTATAAAATCCATCTACACAAATATGAGAAAATCCAATCAGCGGTCGGTTCAGATGTACAGATCACTTGCTCATAAAAGACACAACCAGTCAGCAACTCGTGCGCCAAGTAGTTTGTAAAATGTTTTCCATTTTTTTTTTATTTAAAATCGAGTCTTTGAATATAAAATCTACTTCCACCAGCACTCTCCTCGGTACATATGTATTTTATTCACCATGGAAACGAAGACCAAATGATCAAATTAGGTCACATTCAGTTTGTCGTATCTGATTTCTGCCTTAATATATAGAATTGATTTATGATTCAACAGGATGATAAGACATTGGTACCAAACTGGCAAGTCGACATTCAAACAAAAAGCAGAGCCATTACAGAATGGAAATATTGGGCCCCCATCATCTTTAATCCACTAATTTTTTTTTTTTTTTAAATAATAAGCTACAGACAGACTGCGAGCATGTTCACGTTAATCTGAAGGCAAAATCAATTGGTATTGTTTTTATCCCACATCGGCAAACTGGTGCTTGTTCCATCAGAAAGAGAATTCGGGACCTGCCATCTCAATAGCCCATCGAAATTTGTCTCGTTGTGTGCGATTGTAAATCTTTTCGATAGGAACATTCCACTTTTTACACCTGGGAAAGATGAAACAAAACAAATCAACATTATAAAAAAATTGTACACACGTGGAACATTTTATTGATTGAATTTCAATAATACAATATAACCTCCTACTATTACATTTATACATAATCAAATATGTAATTGTATTTATTCTTAAACTAACTAAACCATTTCAATATAGTTTAATAGTTTATCGTTTCCAAATTCTACAAATACTCTCCCATCAGGTGAGGCAGGGGTTTATGAACAAAAATCATAAACATGATCCACTTTTTAGAATAGTCACAAGAATTATGATTGGGTAAAAATCTCAACTAATTATTTCTACTTATTATAATCATTACTGCTTTATACAATTATTACTACTACCAAGTATTTCACAGCAAAGTAAGACTAGACCTTACCAAGCAACTGATATTCTGGGATCTAAATAATTCAGCTTGGACGTTCCTAGGGCTATCTGCTTATTTTCTTCTTTATCTGTGGCCTGCACTTCCAATTTCTGCAGCTGTTCCTCCAATTGCTGTAATCGCTTCTTTTTCTTTTCAACCAGCCTGTCACCAAAAGCGTCATAAAAATTAAATCCAAGTGAAAATTTACAGAAAAACATCTTTACAATTGGCATTATTTAGTTTCTATCTTTGAGGTATTTATACTGTTAGATTGGGAGCTTATACACACACTCAATAACAATACTACACACACAGAATATACTGTACCCTCTCCTGATGTAGACCATTTTTGTCTTTTATTTATTCATTTTTCAAGAGAGAAGGGAGGTTCAAAACCCTGAATGTCCAATTTATAATGCAATGTCGGTTTATCAACATTAAGGTAACATCTGCAAGATTTAGGTGAAAGCAAGTGTTCAATAGTTGACACAGTACAGATATTATTGTTTCACTGCTGCATTTCACATCTTCATCACGATACATTATTGACAGTGTTAAGTATGTCCATAATTCATATTTATCAAAATATTAATAGTAGGGTTCCCATGCCTATTGGGGAGAAAAAAAAATCCCTGACTTTCCAAGTTTCTCCCTGACCAAATACAAGTAATTTTCAACTGAACTTCAGTTGCGGGGAAAACAGCTTCACATTTGTGGAAGATTTAGCAATTCAAAACAGAAGTCAAAGTTTTCCCCGACTTTTCCATGTTTAACCAAAAAATGTCATTGTCCCTGACAATTCCAAGCTGTGTGGGAACAGGGTAATAGGCATCAAAGCCAGCGAGAGCTAAAGAAAACTGAAAGGTTAAAAAAATGAAGAAACTTATAATTTTATTATCCTTGCTAAATGTGTAAATCAGCTGCCTCTTTATTATAAAATGTTTAAACTTGCATCATGCATAAAAAGAAAAATAATTATTTAGTTGACTACATTAACACGTTTAGGCTACTAAGTTCAATCAAAGTTTCGAAATAAAAGATCAAAAAAGAGAAGAATTATCTCAAATTCTTAATTATATTGTGCCTTCTTTAAGCTACATCTAACTACCTTTAAGTTCATTCTGGCAGGTTTTAACCAGGGTAAGAAACATGCACATTAGGCTACATTTTCACGAGAAACAATTGCCAAAAATTTAAGACTATGAGTCATGAAAACTCCACCTACGAAAGGTTCTCTTTGAATATATCCTTAAAAAAAAAATTGCTTTAACCTAGAAGTTGTCAGCTTTAGTCACTAACAAATACAGTCTGTCCTGGAATAAATATTAAGATCAAAAGATACACTTGTTAAGTCGCACTTACACCTTGTCCTTTGAAGCACCGGAATTCTTTGCATCTGATTTTAACTGTTTCAGTTCCTTTTTGACAGTCTTGATCTGCTGCATTTTTTCATCAATCTAGTAAAGAAAAATTAACACAGTGAAAAAAAAAGTTAATTTGTCACAAAAAATATACTTTTCACAAAACAAATTGAAACATATAACACGAGGCACACCTTATTCTTCAGGTTCTCCATGCTTTTGTCGAATGTTTTGGGAACAGCACGCTGATGGTTACATAGTACAGCCACAGATCTATTCGCTCTGTTGTAAGCCAACAACTTCTCAGGAACAGACATTTCCTCTAAAATACAAATTCAGGAAGTTAAGTAAAACAGGAGGACACCGGAGAATTAAGAACCGTTTAACAAAGTGTTAACCAATTGGAAATGAAAACAATTTTGATAATCATACACTCCAATAACTATGTATTTGCTAATTTTATATCTAAGAGTGGGCTATGAGCAATCAAGAATAGGACTGACAATTTAACCTCCAAACCATTACACATTTACAGACAAACTTACTGTGACAAATTTGCATACAATACAATTTATAAAAAAACTTATAACCTCCAAATCATAATACATTTACAGACAGTGAGACTTAGACTTAAAGTGAAATCCAGCCCAACAACCACGAGGGCGGGGATTATGACCACAGAGATTAATTTGTGCTTTAATGGCACAAGACAGAAAAGGTCATGCTGTACCGAGACCTCCAGTTTTCGGGGGAATCCAAACCTCCGCTGATGGAGGAACCATCTTGACTATGGTAAGCAGAAAAATGTGTATCCTACGATACCAGTGGCAGTTGCAACAGGGTTAATGATAGAATCGTGACACATGATCGACACACATTCATGAGTTCTACGGCATAAGGAGAGCAAAGGTAATGCTGCATCAAGACATCCAGCTGTTTGAGGAACCAAATTCTAGACTATGGTAAGCAGAAAAATAATGTGTATCCTACGACACCACTGGCAGTTGAAGTCAGGTCAATGGTACTATAGACACGAATTCGTAAGTTCTACAGCACAAGAACAGCAAGGGTCATGCTACGTCAGGACCTATAGTTTTTCGAGGAATCCAAACCTCTTAAAACCTAGGGAACTAACCCCCAGACTATGGTGAGCGGTTAGTTGATCAGCAATCTTTTTTGGCACTATTGTGAGTCGAATACAGGATAACAGCATGTTAGACGAACGTGTTATCACTGTACCACATGGACAAATACGTTACCACTGCACCACATAGACAAACAAGTTACCACAGCACCACATAGACGAATGCGTTACTACTGCAGGTCTAGGGCCTAAACGAACATGTTACCAATGCATCACCAACAGGGCAGAGGACCAATGTGTCCTTCCAAGAAACCCCTAGACAACAGTGGACAATTAGCAGGTGCTTATTTTTTGGGAGGAAGGGAATAGGAACTCACCTTTTAAAGTTAAACATGGGTTAACGCCACATTAAGTGAACATGTTACCACTGAAGCGTCATAACCACTGAAACACACTCCAATGAGTATCATGTAAAATGAGAAAATAGGCTATTATAGAAATATTAAGTCTACTTCTTATCAAATTGTGGATAATTAACCTAGTTAATATATTGCCGGTATTTGTATTATTGACTTGACCATTGTGACAATGACGACAATCGTCTTTTCATTATCAAGAATGGTTCCAATGATTAACATTCAACCGTATATGATTCAAATATTTAACCAACAAATAACCAAATAAAAATTAAAACATTCACAATTAACATCACACAACATGGAACACGGTCCCTGCTCCCATTGGCCCAAAACAATTTCCATAGCTTTCCCATGTTTTCCTCTGACCAATTACAAGCAATTTTCAACTCAACTTCCGTTGAGGGGGGAAAATGGCTATGTTAAAGGCAGATTTCGCTATTCAAAACAGAAGTTGAAAAGATTTTCCCTAGCTTTTCCATGTTTGACCAAAAACTCCCTTTTCCCTTGACCTTTATCAAGATGATTTCAAATTCTCGGACAATTCCAGGTTTGAGTGGAAAACCTGATGGAATGAAAATTAAACTGAACAGAAAAATAACTAGTTCCGATGCACTTGCCTTTTGTTAGCAGATCGAGCTGTTCTTGGAGTGTCTTGGAGGCATTGTACGTACGGAAGACTTTCGCAGTAAGGCCTTCCATAAGTTCAGTAAGATACTTATTTAAAATGCTAGTCTAAGAAACCATGGAAAAAAAAAAAATATATGAGCAGTAATCCATTGAAAAAAAAAAGACATGCTACCACTTTGCAAAACAGAACAACTTAAACACTAAACTTACATTCAATCTGTCGAATAGATCATCCCCAGGTTGTTTATTCTCCATGAACAGTTTCAAGTTCTTGAATGCCCGTTTCTCAACGGGCACGGTATTCACGTAACGGATTGAATCTTTCCCGAGGAAATCGAAGCTAACGACATATTCCTGGCCGTCCCTTTCCTCATCTAGTGTGATATGTTCAACACGCAGTGAACAACAGCCTACAGTGTCAGCTGTGTCTTCATCCTTTTCATTACCTGCTCTTAGCGCAAGCTAAAAACAGAAATCATACATGTTGGTATATTGTAGTTGCCCTTAAAACATACCTTTCATTCAAGTGGAAATGCAGATGGTTCCTTATATTTCTGTCTGAACCCTTTACTAAACATTATCTCTGTATGAAACTACTGCTTCTAATCAGTTTGTTTTTCTCGGTGCAGAGACAAAAAGGGTCATGCTGTTCTGGGACCGACAGTTATCTGAGGGATCTATACCACTTACGGTCTTAAAAACAGATTCCCAGAAAAACATGAGCAGTTAGTCAGCAAGGGTTTGTTTTTTTTTTACACTGATGGGTGTCAAACCTATGTCTGCTTCTATAAAAATCCCTCATGCTGCCCACGATCTGAGAGAATGGTATGCCATCTGAGGCAGGACATAATATTATCTACAACCCATGAAAATATAAGTTTATACCAAACTTTAAAAAACTTGCCTTGGAAACAAAAAGATTTTTCTACAGGTATGCCACTTTCTGTGAAAAGAAATTTACATCATATATGGCATTAGGGTGGACCAAAAACAAAGTTAAAATCTTTCATAGGCATGTTATTTATTATTTTCATCTTTAAAAAAAAATTCACATCCACTTGACCATATTTACTGATTGCTCAATGTTACAGAAGTTTCAATTCAATGTAAGTCTTACACTAATGTATAATGCTGACATCAAACATGCAAACACTCTTAACCATTTTTTTTGTTTAAAACGAAAACTAATATTATGAATGAGCCTTTGGGGGGGTTCAGGATTGTTATTATTTTAGGGGTAAAGGTGATGGTATTGCTCCACCGCCTGGAATAGGGCTTTCTTGGAACCTTTGTCCTTAGTCAAAGGCTCATTGAGATTGCTCATCATGGAAACTCTTCTCTCTCCGCCCCATCATTTGACTCTGAGTCTGTCCACCATTCTTCTTCCTTCCTGAAAGTTTTTATTGCCTTCACAATACTCAGGAAGCATCTCCAAGAAGGTCTCATTGATAATGTAGTGACTTAACAAACCTCAAGGATGAGGAAGAAACGAGATTGCTTAGGCTCTTGGATGTTTCCTCATCATCTTTAGGAATTCACTTAGTGCATTCCACCTTGTTGTCCTTCATCTGTGCCACAACATCTCTCTTCATGTCGACAGACACTCGTCTTGAAAAAAAAAAGAGAAACTGACAAGATCGCTTTCCAGATACCAGAGATAGTGTTTGAAAATGGTTAGTACCACTTTGCCAATCTTCTTGTTTAAAACTTTGTAGTGGACAAGATCATGTAGAAGATTAAGATCATTTATAGTGATGTCAGAGGCTTTTGGAGCCTCAACCCATATTCTGGAGTAAACGAGTATAATGAACAAAGACACTTCACGGAGACCAGTTTCATCATTCTGTGTTAACTTTATGTGTTTCCTGAACATAAAAATCTTGAGCACATAGGTAACCTTTGCCATCCACCAAGAGTGACGAAAGGCTCCAGGCTTTCTGATTGGAGCATAAAGTTCCCCAATGAGATAGATTACACAACTCCGCATAACCACAGCAGGTATTTTTTGTCTTCAGACTGATCATAAGGGTGGCTACGGTAGCATCTCGCCAATTTCTTTAGCCTTATACATCTAATCTTGGGTCTTGGAATGCCTGGAAGCTGTCTTTTGGGATTAAAGGCCACTACAGACGAAAACATTTGAATGTCTCGATGTCTGGTTCAGAGGAGGATGCCATTACAGATTTGAAAACTGCAGCAACGATCAGCTCCATGACGTGATGCCTACAAACAAGGTGGAGGAGAGGTCTACCTAAATGTTCCTCAATGAGATGGCAACATCCTGAATGAATCCCTATGTTGGCAGCAGTCATGTCAAAAGAAAGAGCTTCAATGCGTTCCTACAACTTCAATTCCCGAATAACTCGGACAGTTTCTTTTTGCCATGGCAGCTCCAGTACCCAACGACAGCTTCGGTACAGTGATTAATTTCTCATATTTGATGTATGGACTGGAAACCAGAATGAGAAAAGCAAACAGTCCCCCCTTTAAGCCCTCTTCTTCACCTGTTAGACCAGGTAACAGTTTGCTATCCCAGTGGAGGACCAAGGAAGCATCCTTCACCTCGATTTCACTGATAAAGGAATTCTTCAAGATAGCCGCTGTTTTAGATCGTTCCTGTATTCTTGCATGGCAAACGGAGCTACGGGAAGGTGTTATTTTCTCAAATACGTCCTTCACATCGTAGCTTTTTCTTTTCCTTTCTCTCTCTCTTTTATCCAAGTCCAAATTTTAATTTAAACAAAAGTGAAAAAGTGAAGAGTTTCTTTTAAATAGGAGCTAATTTTGCGAATTTAAAACTGAATTTTGGATCCAGAAAAGTGGTCCTCACTTTCACTTTTTTTTTTTTTAAAGTTTGGACAAATTTTCAGGTCATGATTATTTTATAATCTTGAGTGACCCCTAAATATTACAGTATCGACTTAAATTTTCACACAGATGGTTTTTAGCAGAAAATGAACTAAATTACCAACATGCCTCATGAGTTCTTTAACAATGAATTTTTGCCATGCTATCGTGGATCATCCTAATGGCACATATGTTTGGAGTTTGAAGGACTGTGGTTTCACTAAAATATTCCTGGATATTCACAAAAAACAGGAGGGATTAAGGATGTATTTTTACAATATGTTTCATACAACAATAAAAAAAAAAATAATACCTTGTCTATAAAGTATAATGCAACAGCTCGTTGTCGAACTTTCATTTCCTTAGATTTGAAGTCTTGTTGGTAAGTATTTCTTATTCGTCCAGCATGGTCTTTCAGCTTACGTGCCGTTTCATACTTTTGCCAATCCTTCTCACCCTAAAGGACAAAATAAATTTTATGCAAGAACTGAGCATTGGTGAATTGTGTCGATCGAATTTGCACGTAATTAGATGGCGTAGTTAAAAAAAAAATCACAAAATTTTCAATTGCAATTATTCTTTATGGCTTATTTTAATAAAATTTAATTGATTTAACAATTTTGGAAATCGCAAAATTTCAACTAGACAGCCACATCGATACTTTTAGGCTTAGTAAGACAGGGTTCTCATTCTTTTCACAAAGTAAAAAATGAGATGTTCCTAAGAACCCAAATGATATTTGGTAAGGATGAATTGAGACATGCTGAAAGCCGTAATACACCTTCACCGAATCATTAACTAAGGAGGACTAACACTTAGGATGTACACTGTAGCAACTTCAAACATGCTTCATCGTCCATTCCATTGAAAGTCTGTATGACTATATACAAGGGAAAGGAAATTGATATGATCAAAATCTCTTACAGATTAGCTAATTCAGCTAAAAACAACTTTTTTTTTTTTTTTCCAAGTTTTAGTTACATATTTGGCAAACATTTTCTCCTGAGAAATATCTAGGCTTAATAATTTTATATAAATTATATTAGTTTTGGTGCAAAAGGGTAACTTTTGAAAGAAGTTTAGTCAAATGTACAAGTTTTTCAAAATTTTCAGTATGCAATGTGGAATGAAAAGCACAGTTCAGAAAAATTATTTTAATAAGCTATTTATTATAACAATGAATTTCAAACTTCCCTGACTCAGGCCTTTGTATTTCAAATTTCTCTGACTTTTCCAGACTGTAGACACCCTGATAGTAATTCGTAAGAAAACTAATCAATGGAACCCACCATTTTATTCAATCACTTTCAATGGGGATATACAATCCGTGGCTCTTTAAACACATATATGAAGCCGTAATTTCCATGCAAGAAGTTCAGCAACAAATGTCAATCACAATAATTCATGCATAACTGTAGATTTGTTGGTTTTTTTTTTCAACATTAACCTTAAGCTTACGGGTGGGACGACATGTATCCCAGCAGATTTACCTCCCAAAAGAACGGGGTTGGGGTAAACCCTATCTCTCAGATTTTTCTCCCTTGCATGTTCCCCCAAGTCAGTGGTCAGTTAATAGTATAAATGGTTTGATCAAGAGATGGTAATGAAAAGGAGAATGAAATAAAAGGCCTATTGTACAAACAGGACCTTTTTCTCTCTTTTCCTCACCGCTGTAGAAAAGTTATCTGCCATTAGATTATGAGTAGGTTTCTTATCTTTCACTGACCTGCAATACACGCCCACTCAAGTTATTTGGGGTTAGTTTGGCAGCTACACCTCCCTCCTGACCCTGTGTAGCAACGCTTTCAGGTGCCACTTTGGTTGATTTGTATTCGGGTGGGGGGGGGAGTAGCGATATTTCCCCTTATGGAACAACAAATTTCCGTTTTCCAGCCCTGTAAGTTAAAGGTTAATAAACACTCCAAAACTCGTATTTCTTATATATAATATACATTCCTTATCTATTTAATTTCTTTAAGAACTTCCCTCTCCCTCTGGAAATGAAGTGCAAGTCTTCAGAAACACAACTTCTTTGAATTTTTAATTAAATTAAAAATGGGCCTTCACTCAAAAAAAGTTTATTGATCACTGATATACAATCACTAATATTAAAAAATCACATTTCTAATGAATGTATATAATAATGAGATGATAATCTTTCCAAACATGATACAAACTCTTTTGTTTTTAATTGAATCGGTCATTCTGAAAAGGGGAAACTCCATTAAGAAAACAACGAAACATAACCCCTTTTCAAAATGGCTGATTCAATTATTGTAATCACTTACTTTCAGTTTTGAACTTGGATTCAGCATAATATACTTCGTTGAATTCAAAATATTTTCATTCCAACTAGCCAGCCAAGTAACGGTGTTGTCATGACGAATTTCTTTCCATTTATGGCCAGCTGGTGGATCGGGTACTTTAGATTCCCTTTATCGGATAGAGAGGAAAAATATATATATATATACACACAATGCAATACATGATAGTATTTAACACACTTTAATTAAGGCAACCGATGAAAAATGTATTTCAAAATAGCAGATATATGGAGAGAGACCTACATCTAACGATGGAAGATGATAGCTACAAAAAGCAATTCTCTACAATCAAAATGTTTTTCGAGACATCTTGATGTTTTATACTTATTTGCATATACCTTTTCAGAATTCGGGAAACTTAAAATTTCGCACCGAGGATGCACTAAGGGGAAAAAAAAAAAATTGTACGATGAAGTGTATGTTTTACCTTCCAATGTTGATTAAAATGTCTTCAGGCTGAACCCTTCTTTTCAACATTCCCATTTTTGGATGTTCTCCACGTCCACGGAAAAGTCCAGGAGGTTCAATTTTAAAATTGCCTATTTTTTGCCGATGGCTGTCAATAATGCAAAATCCATATTCTTCTGTCATTTGAGCATTCTCTAGCTTGATTTTCTAATAAACACAAAAATAATCAATACAAAAGCAATAGCTGTAGTATAAAGTATAATACTACCTCACAGATGTTCTGTAGTCTATTCAGAGAACATCTGTAACATAGCTGACCTGTTGAAACCAGGGTTAACATAATATGGGACTGCAAAACACCCCCCCACAAAAAAAAATAAATCCATTTATTTTTCACAAACTCTTACTCAAAATCTTTCCTTTCTTTAATGATATAATTCTATACAGTTTTTTGTTTTACGGCTTGAAGACTACAATGGTCATGCTGCACCAGGACATACTGTTCTTCGAGGAATCTGAAGCTTTTAAGGCCTACGAAACCAAACCCCGGACTACAGTGAGCAGTGCAATCTTAATGAGATCTCTGAGTAAGTGTTCTTTTTTCACTGTTGGGAGTCGAACCAGAATTAACGGCACACTGGGCAAATGCGTTACAACACTGCGCTAACGCAGGGCTGATATGGTTCTCAAAAGCAATATTTCTCCACAGTGAAGTTACATGTGGACACTTTCTTCTATATATAAAAAACTATAATTTGAGCTAGGAAAGTTGGTTTGTTTGTGGTTTTACGGCTCAAGGACTACAATGGTCATGCTGCATCGGGACCTACTCTTTTCCCGAAGGATCCGAACCTCTGGACCCACAATTTTCCGAGGAATCCAAACTTCTTAAGGTCTAGGAAATCTCAGGCTATAGTGAGCAGTGTGATCTTCATGAGAAGCTAAGAAGGTGAGTGTCAGAAAATTATTAGTCACCAATTCTCCCCACAAAAAAAAAAGTACTCTGGTGGCTTTATGCGTTGACCAGTTTGGTAACTGTGTTACCCTGAGAAGGGTAATAATATCTTATAAACCTTAAATACAATGAAAAAGAGCATAATTTCTGGGCTCAGGTGGCCAAGCGGTACTTTGGCTTTAAGACACTACATTACAGCTAAAATGTACAGTGCAAGAAGTTACCTGTTTTTCCTCTTTACTCATATTTTTCCTTTCTTCCGATTTCTGCTTATAATAAACGTCGAAATCTTTAAAGTTACATTTTTTCAAATCTTTTATAACTTCTCTTTCCTGGGGCGTCATAACCTAATTGACAAAGGAAAGAAAATTATTCTCCACAAAACCGTTCTTCAAAAAAAGTACTAGCATGGTGTTTAACAACCAGATTTTAAGCACGATTTCAATGAAGATCAAATGTATTAACAAAACAGAAATGGCATGTGCAAAAAAAATGATTGGTGCAAGCGCTCTGATATAACACCGTTAGTTTTACCTTTTTCCAGTCTTTGAAAAAGTTTGTATTAAAAGCCTCCTTAGAAGTGTAGTCATGGTCAAGCATTCTGCCGTAGAAACCAGCCACTTCTTCCGTAACTTCACTCAACTCCATGGCCTTACCTATGGAAGACATTTTCATTCGTATATTTTTTATAACCCAAGGTCATACCATGTCCCCTGGGACGGACTGGTAGATTATTTTTTTTTACGGACCAAGAACATAGCAAAGGTCATGCTGCACCGGGACCTACAGTAGATTCCCTAGGGAACCAACTTCGTGATTACAATGAGTAATTAGTAAACTTTCTCTTTCAGCACCATTTTAAGTCGATCATAGCATTGCAGTGTCAACCGATGGCTTACAACAACTTGTAAACAATACATTTACACATGCAGCGTCTTAAAGGAAGTATAGAGCAACCTGGGGGCCTAAAAACAAAGTTAATGAACACCAGGGGGGACGACAATAAATAGTTCACAAAGCAACTTTCCAACCTTTGATGGACATTTCATTCGTATTTTTGGTTGGTTGCATTTTTATGGCACAAGGACAGCAAGGGTCATTCTGGGTTAAACAAGGCCAGACCAAGTTTTAACATGAAAACAAGTTAAAACTATAATGGTGCAAAACATATTAAAAGTACATTGAAACAAATCAAAGTAATAAAATAAGACATTTG
The DNA here is from genome assembly GCA_006491805.2 of Dysdera silvatica. Lineage (NCBI taxonomy): Eukaryota > Metazoa > Arthropoda > Arachnida > Araneae > Dysderidae > Dysdera > Dysdera silvatica. The sequence continues at coordinate 133,978,591 of QLNU02014176.1, forward strand.
TATTTTTAAGGCGTAAGGTCATGCCACACCAGGGCCAAGCCCACCCCACTCCCCCGTGAGATCTAAACCTCTGCTGCCAAGAAACCCAAACCCCAGATTACAGTGTGCAGAAAAACGGCACATATCCTACACCACAATTGGGAGTCGAACTCAGGTTAACAGCAGCATAGATGGATGTGTGTGTTACCGTCACGCTGTTGTCAAGCAGCGTAACTACACTTTTCCAAAGAGGACCGAACGTCTTTAGGCCTAGGGAACCTACAAGATTAATACTAGCTGGTGTACAAATGGTCATAAATGGAAAACGGTGTTTATGCATACGCTACCATTTTAAACAGTGCAAATTTTAAAGCAAGCATTTCAGGAAAGTGGAGACATACCATCATAGTAAAACTTTACATGTTTTGGTACTCGCTCATAAGGAGGAGCAAACACAGGTCCTTTGTGATCTAAGGTTCGCCATTTGGCACCATCTTGAGGTTTTTCTTCCTCCCACCTGCAAGAAGAAAAAAAAGTTTCATTAAAAATAAGATAAATTTTGGATTTCAATCTTGTGTGTGTGGGTGGGGTGAGGGGACAGAGTGACCATCTTCAAAGAAGACACCTAAATATGGAAAAGATTCAAGATAGGGGAAAAACATTGCATATATAATAAAAAAAAATTAAATAAATTGGATGCCTTATTTATATTTACTAAACAAGCAAATTTGATATTACATCCACGGGAGTTTAATACTTCAAATGCAGCCTATTAAGTGTTACGAGAAAGAAAAGTATTACGTATATGTCAAAACGAAGATTCCAACCTAATCAACCAAAGTTAAGTGAGAGACTTTGACACGACCTCTACTACATTCAGATCTCGTTAAATTGCAAAGGGAACTAATTAACCTGTGTGGCCAGTACGGTGAACTTAAACAACTTCCTCGAAGGTGTTATCACTATACAATGTGCATATGATGGAACTTATAGATACTTCCAATGTGCCATAAACAATGATTGGTGTGATGGTATATACACATAAAATCTCCACAATGAACAATCACCTGTATTTAATGGACGCTTTCAAATTCCTGTCCCGATACTCGTCATACCCTAACTATCCATTATTCAGGGGTTATACCATATATATGTAACAGTAGCTACATATTAGTTGACTGTCACTGTAAATGGTTTAAAAAACATTTAGTATAAAATTTTTCACAACTATGTATTTACAGAACTTTCTAGGACTATGGGGGATCTTTACACCTTTTCTGTAAAACCTTCTTTCATACATTCAAACTGACAAATTTATGACAAAACCCACCTGACAACTCATTTAACTTTCAAAATCTTGAATCCCAAAGAATGTGTGTGGTCGTGGGGGAGGGAAGAGACTCCCCCCAGTTTATCAGCTACAGCCTTTAGGGGGAAGCAGACTAAGTCAACATTAAAAAAAAAACATGTGCATTTGAACCAAAAATGATCAGGGAAAATATTCTTAAAAGAACTGGTGCTCATGGTCGTACATACACGAGAATGCTGAAACTATTGACATCACATTAATTTTTCTCCCACTGAGTACAGCTTATGAAACAATCCACCAGCATGTAACTACAATTATATGCAGTTTATATTATATAAACTGCACTATAATGAATGCTATTAATAAGATGCACTTGCTTATTGTTTACATCCCTACAAAATCACACTACAGGTCATCAAGGACAGGGTTAATGCTTTAGCTTGAGCCCAAAAGCACAATATGTTTTAGCACAACCAAATGGAATGAGAATCCTAACTCGACGGATTGAAAGGTGGTTGTCACAAGGACTAAGATTCTGTGGCGTGTTTGCAAAGTACTTTGAACATACCATTTCCAAACATCTTGTTCTTCCTCTTTTTTCCCTCTTTTCTTTGGACTGGCCGTTTCTTCCTTCTTAACGGGTGCCCTTTTGGCAGCGGCCTTTGTTTCTTTCTTCACCTTTTTCTTAGGCTGAGAAATCAATGTGCAATAAATAATCCCATCATATATATATATATAGTAAAATCTCTCCACAACAATATTATACGGACCGACAAAAATTATCGTTGTAGAGGGAGTTATTGTTATAGGGAGGGTTCATTATACAGTAAAACCTCTCTACAACACTATTATACGGACCGAGAAAAATTATCGTTGTAGAGGGATTTATCGTTATATCGGATATCGTTGTAGGGAGGTTTTACTGTGTATATATAAAAACATAACAGAAATCAACAGTTTCAAATACAGTAGCACTTTGATAATTCACGTTTTTAATTCAATTGGTGGTGAAAGTGCACAGTCTGTCACCTACTGATCTTTTAAGTGCTTCCAAACCAGCTGGTAACATGGCAACTAACCATGCTGCCATGTTGTTTACAGTGGTTTTGGGACCCTGTAATTTTCCTGAATTAGTGGGGGGAGACACTATCGCTAAGGAGACGTCACAAGTTGATCTGCTGAAACTATAGAGCATTAATTTTAGGAGGAGAGAAAACTAGGTGACGAACCATGCACTTGCACCTAATTGGTTTGTCTTAATATTTGCCTCGTCCTCTTGAATTTTGAACTACATTAAACCAAATTAGACTAATGTAACCTTTTTGAACAATTAAAAATTTTTCTGGTCTACAAATCATCCAAATTCTACCCCAATTACAAATATATGTACTCTAAAGTTAGCTATAACACCAATACACAAACACCAATGTAATATTCCATGGATAAAAATCAAATTCAATGGTCCAGCCATCATGGAATCCGAATTACAGTCAATTTTGCCTGGGTGTGCTAAAGATCGTTTGTGCTTTATTGCATAAGAACTGCTTGGGTCATGCTGCACTAGAACTCTACAACTAGTTTTCACAGAAATTAATCTTTAGGGAACCAAACTTTGGACTATAGTGAATAGGAAAGACGACATGCTTATATCATATGGCACCATTGGACTCTAACCAGAGTTAGCTGCACAGTAATAACAACTGTTACCACCAGTGAAGCCCAAGTGGTCTGGGCTGCTCACGGCAAAGGTCATTTTTTGTGACAATGCCTTCACCCACACACTGAGAAAATCACTCAGGGTTGTCTTTGCAAATGGGAAGCACTTTAGCACCCGGTGCACAGATTATTACCCACTCCACCGCCATGGTTTTAAAATCTTCATGGAGCTTAAGAAACACCTGCAAGGTCACAGATTTCACCCAGACAAAGAGGTATGGGATGATGTTCCAGAATGGTTTCACCAGCAACCCACCACCTTCTACAAACATCTGGTATCAGAGTGGCAAAAGTGCTTAAATAACTGTGATGATTGTCTCCTTAAGGCATGTTTCCACATCTTTCTAATACAACTTTTGGCTCATTTTCATTTAAATGACCCTTATAATATACACATAGCATCCTTTACCTTTCCGTAAAATATATTCTACAGGTATTTTCCTGTATATAATTTTAGAACATATATATTTTTTTTACAACAAGGATAGAAACTAACCTCACCACTCCCATCTTTTTTTACTGCATCATCTTCGGTTTGAACTAAAATCCTTTCAGAACTTCCTTGACCATGAAATATTTTATTTATAGAACTTACAGAGTTAGAAAACGTACATCATTCCAGCAGAACAACCCAATTGCCTAGGTACGAAAAAAAGCACTACAACTGATGGAAAATATTACTGTGGGCCAAACTACGGCCCTATTTTAAACTGATTCCTGCCTCCTGATGCCTCTATTTTAAACTGATCAATCAATTTAAAACAGCAAGAGGTGAAAATCGTTAACTACACATTAACCATGAATATATGAATTCCATTATAGATATAATAACATAATTCTGATCTTATTCTTCCTTTATATACCATGATATGGATGCCATTTTCAGGAAAAGCACAGAACAACAATTGAACATCTGAATAGACTTGAAGAAAATATCAACTTGAACATTGAAAAATATGTAATGCGCTTATAAGCACATAACTTTAATTTAATGTAATGAATTGGTGAGAAAAGGAAAACGTTTTATGAATTGCGTTATTACAAGCCTTCATACCTTAATTAGAACATTGTTTCTTGTCTTCTTGTTGATCAGAAAAATACAAGGTCACTCATCACTTGCAACTTCATGGCAAATTAAAAATGACTCACGACTTTCAACAATAAAAAAATTAAATGTTTGCTTTTTTTTTTTTGCTTTCGATCCTGGTTGGGAATGGTGAACCTCCGGAGGGAGCTCTGTTTTCCCCAGATTAATAAAAGTTGGCAAATTCCAGTGTCATTATTGACAACAAAGATGATTGAACAAAATTAGAGTTCTTGTTTGTTTTGTGGTTTTACGGCTCAAAGACTACAATGGTCATGCTGCGCCGGGACCTACTGTTTTCCGAGGAATCCGAACCTCTTATGGCCTAGGGAACCAAACCCCGGACTACAGTGAGCAGTGCGATCTTTTTATGAGATCTCTGAGTAAGCGTTCTTTGTACACTGTTGGGAGTCGAACCCGGATTAACGGCGTACTAGGCGAACGCGTTACCACACTGCGCCACCACAGGGCCAAAATTAGAGTTCTATCTTGTATAATAACTGAAGTTCAAATTGTGTATTTAAGAGTTTTACAGCTCTAGGGCAGCAAGTGTCATGTTGTGCTAGTTTAAGTTCCAAGTAGAATGATGTCTAAATATAACAATTATTAGAGTTTTATCTAGTAAAACTTCCCACTTTGGGCCAATCATCCAACAAGTATAAATGAATAACTGCATAACCCTACTGAATTTTGTCCAATGGAGATTTTTCACTTCAAAAAATGGTAACTCACTCATGTTGTACAGGAATCTGCATGAACTATAAAATTTCTTGAAAAATTTAAGTATTTTTCAACACACATAGATAATGCCCATCTCATTACATGCATTAATGATCTCACTGTTGCTTATTCAGATTTTAAAATTACAGTCACTGTTTCTTCTATTTCCACATCCTTTTTTTCTTTTTACTTCTCTTATCTTGCGACCGATGTCGGAATCCTAATAGTTATTTTATTAGATACATGGTTATGAATACATAATTAAAATTTGTTAACATTAGCACCAATGTGCCAGAAGTTTTTTTTTTTTTTTTGCATCAAATCCTTTAGAATTAGCAACATTAGATATTCCTTTAGAATTAGTACATGACGATATGAAGTTGAGCTTTCAATATTGATATAATTAATATACTGAAATTAAATAATGTATTGTTACCTTTTTATAGTCACTATCATAATCTTCATAATCCTCATCTTCACTGTCAGCTTTTCGCTTTTTAGTAGTGCTTTTCTCAATTTTAACTTTCTTAGCTTTGCTAATTCTAAAAGAGGGAAAAAAACAAAGAAGTGCTCATTATTATCAAGTTTTCCAATTATTCATTTCTGACTTTAATCTCAGGAACCCAAACTGATTTAAATACGACAACTGAAACAACCTTGCAAAATTTTTGGAAGGCTATCCATTAAAGAAACATGCCTTTTGAAATTCCAGTGTCTCCAAAAGGCAATGAATTTCACTGGGAATTGCCCGATTTCAAGTAAATTAATAACAATAATTACACCAGAAAAAGTCAACTGTCACAGAGCCATTACAAGAAAAAAGCTAGATAGTTCTGGTGATACTTAGGTCGAATTGCATGGGGGGAGGGGAAGGAAAAAGCGATACTTCCCCGTATGGAACGACAAACTTTTGTTTTGCAGCCTCGTAAACTAAAGGTTAATGAGGTGCCATACATAAAAGATGAAATAACCAACCTGGCAGATAAAGGTTCATCATCTGATTCTTCATCCATCACTTCTCTTTTAATAAGCTTAGCAGCTTCTCTGGAAGGTTTTCGTGAAGACTTAAAAAAAACTTGCGGTTAGTAACAGATACTAGAACTACCACTAATAAAACTCTAAATTAAGGATGAGGAAAACCTTTTACACACATATACTCCAAATTTAACAATCCAAACATATTTCTATACACATATACTCCAAAAAATGCTCAATATTTTAAATACTTTGAGCTTTACGGTGTAAGAACAGCAAAGGGGCCAGCAGTACCAATTTCCAATGCGATGTCTGAGAAATTTTTATATCTTTCATTACACAAACTTTTGTAAAAGTTCAGAAGAATGCTTAAATATTTAAACGCTGGCAAAAAATGAAGCTCAACAACTTCCATCTGCACTTTAAATGCAACTCCCTTCCCTTTAGATCCCAGGAGAATAAAACTTCGAGAACCCAACTGATTTTTTTCATCTTTACGTAACTGCATTTCTGCAATCAATAATGGAAAAATAACGTTTTTTGGCGTAGTTGTAAGTTTAAAAGATGGTTCGACGCACGTTTCGAGAGAACAAGGTCTCTCCTCGTCTGGAACTAGCGTGCAGTAAACAACATTGGAGTGTTGCCAACTCGATGTGGTTAATACGTTGTCGGTAGCGGTTAGTGCTTTTTTTCAGGAGTACAGAGTTGTTTCAGGCGGCCAACTTACAAAAGTGGTAAATTTTGGTCACAAAGTTGAGTAGCAGTTGTAGTTGAAGGAGAAGCAATGGGGAAGAGTTTTAACAGATTTTTCCAAGCCCCACTAAAACTTGGGGTTGATTTATGGTCGTTCACAAGTGATGCACCAAATCTATGGATGTAAAACGCTTCTAGGAAGTCAAGTTCAATGACCGAAAAAGGTTGTCAAATGACCATTGCTTCTTTAAAGTTGAATTGATGGTCATTATTCCAACAATGAACTACAATGGATGATTTTTGAAACTAAGCATTAGTGACACATCTTTGGTGTTCTTTTATGCGATGTCGTAGGGCCGCTTGGTCTGTCCCACATATGATAAATGGCATTGGCAAAACACACGATATATACCCTAGCGTGGTAGCATCGGGATGGTGTCTTTAAGGTGAGAGGGCCGAATTTTGTTATATGGTGAGAAGATAACTCGAAAGTTGGCTCTGCGAAGTATGTTTGCCACTGTCGCACTGATTTTAGGAAAGAACGGAAGGATGACTGTGCCCGAAAACTCAACTGTAGAACTACTGTTAAGAGTAGAGTCTATTTCTTACAAAGAGCTGCAAAAATTTCAACGTGTTGGATCGTCGTTCTTGGGACCAGGCCCAAAAAGTTTCTGACAATCACAAACGTATCCATGAAAAAAAATTTTCTAAACTGGTTGGTTCAAATTCACCTCCTGCCCGGAAACCTAACATCGCCTGCAACATCGTTAATATCACCGATATCCCACTTTCTGATGTACAACACCGGGCACTTTCCTATAACTTCAATTTTGCTCAGTCTTGTCGCCCTTCCATTCCTGCCTTACTTTCACCAATTGAATCGACGTTTAAATTTAGCAAAATTTGTCCGTCACAAAAAGAAACTCTCCGCCATCTTATCAGCCATTCAATTCAATCTAACTTGCGCTCCAATCTCGTTCCTAATATGCCTAAACCTGAGAAGGTAGCCTTGAACGAATTATTACGTAATGACAATCTATGCATTACCAAAGCCGATAAAGGGGGCCAAATAGTTGTTTTAACCAAACAACAATATCTCGACGGGTCAGCTAAGGTCCTAGATTCAGGTCCTTACAAACACATTTCGAAAGATCCCTCTGAACGACTCCGAACCAAGTATAATAATCTCATCAAATCATCTGTACTTCTCAATCGTCGCCAGAAAAATTCTCTCACCATATCGCACGCGATTCCTGCCCGGTTTTATGCCCTTCCAAAAGTACATAAACCTGGCATTCCTTTCCGTCCGATCATTTCTTGTATTGGCTCCGTTCCATACAAACTTGCAAAATTTCTCGTCTCTATCTTTGCTACTTTGTCATCTGCCAATTCTTTTACCGTCAAAAATTCCATTGATTTCATTTCTAAACTACATCAATTCTCACCTGCGAACCGTACCATAGCTTCGCTGGATATCAAATCGATGTTCACCAATATTCCTGTAGATGGCGCCCTTGAATGTCTTGAATGATACGATGCCGCTTAACCGAATTTCATTTCGCGCAACCTGAGATTGATGAACTAATATCATTGACCTCTTTTTGTGTAAACTGTAACTTTTTCATCTTCAATGGTCAACATTTTCAACAAACCGAAGGGTTGGCACTGGGGAATCCCTTATCCTATTACTGTGTGATATTTACAATCATTACTTTGAAACCAACATGTTTTCTTAAATTACGTTTGAATTTTGGATCCGCTATGTCGGAGATATTTTCTTCATTTGGAATGGTTCACCAGACCAAATCAACTCGATTCTACCCACCATCAACTAAATTGATGGTTATTTCGAATTTTCTATTGAAGTTGAGTCAGAAAGGTCTCTTCACTTTCTGAACGTTTTAATAAAAAAGTTGGTCATCAATTCGAGACATCTGTATACCGGAAGTCTTTCGCTGTCTCTTTACCCCCACATCAAAATTCTTGCCATCCTCTTGCCAACGCTTCACCCAATCATTGAAGGCGCCCTGGAAGTCGTCAACGGGAATCTCCTTCAGTGAGGTCGTCGCGGCTGCTTTTACCGCCTCCAGCGTCCCATGCCGAGTTCCTTTCAGGGTTCTTTTGATCCTTGGGAACAAAAAGAAATCCGCTGGTGCCAGATCGGGGCTGTACGGCGGCTGGGGCAGCGTTGCCACACCCATTTTGGCCAGCAACTCGGAGACAATGAGCGCGGTGTGGGTTGACGCGTTGTCATGGTGCAAGATCCAATTGTCGCGAATTTCGTTTCGGACGCGTCGAACCCTGTTGCGCAACCGTTTGAGCACTTCACAGTAAAACTCCTTGTTGACTGTTTGTCCTTGTGGCACGAATTCACTGTGAACTACACCTTTTCTGTCAAAAAACACAATGAGCATTGCCTTGATTCGCGATTTGCTCATCCTTGCTTTTTTCGGGCGAGGAGACTCCTTGGTGTGCCACTCGCTGCTCTGGCGCTTTGATTCGGGATCGTACTGAAAAATCCACGTCTCGTCCCCTGTGATCACTCTGTCCAAAAATTCTGGGTCCGTTTCGTAGCGTTCATGCAATTCCTGGCACTTCAACAAACGCTGCTCCTTCATCTCACTCGTCAGGACTTTTGGCACCATTTTCGAGCAGACTTTCCTCATTTGAAGATCCTCCGTTAAAATGCGATGAACGATTGTTTTGGGTATTCCACACTCCTCTGCAATCACCCGAACACTTAATCGTCGGTCATTGTCCAAAACTTGACGCACTTTTTGCACCGAGTCGTCCGTTTGTGATGTCGACGGGCGTCCAGAGCGGTCGTCGTCGTTGACGGACTCCCGACCTTCCCGGAACCGCTTGTGCCACATGAAAGTTTGGCTTTTTTTCATCGCCCCGTCACCGTAGGCTTTCCGAAGCATTTCGAGTGTCTCCGCCCCGTTTTTACCCAGTTTCACACAAAATTTGATTGCATAACGCTGCTCCAAAAACTGGTCCATTTTTTGATCGACGAGGGTGCAGTAGATACCTCTGCGCGGAGCGTGACCCTGCCTCAACAACTGCCCGCAGGCGACTGATACCGGTCTCGTTTCCAAGCTCAGATCCCCCACCAACTTCTCCGCCCCGTCAGCCAGCGTTGCCAACTACAAAAAATCATTCCGGGAACTTCTGGGACAAACCCTGTATATCATGTGTTTTGCCAATGCCATTTATCATATGTGGGACAGACCAAGCGGGCCCTACGACATCGTATAAAAGAACACCAAAGATATGTCACCAATGCTGAGTTTCAAAAATCATCGATTGCAGTTCATTGCTGGAATAATAACCATCAATTTAACTTTAAAGAATCCACGGTCATTTGCCAACCTTTTTCGGTCATTGAACTTGACTTCCTAGAAGGGTTTTACATCCATAGATTTGGTGCGTCACTTGTGAACGACCATAAATCAACCCAAAGTTTTAGTGGGGCTTGGAAAAATCTGTTAAAACTCTTCCCCACTGCTTCTCCTTCAACTACACCTGCTACTCAACTTTGGGACCAAAATTTACCACTTTGTAAGTTGGCCGCCTAAAGCAACTCTGTACTCCTGAAAAAAGCACTAACCGCTACCGGCAACGTATTAACCATACCGAGTTGGCAACACTCCAATGTCGTTTATTGCACGCTAGTTCCAGACGAGGAGAGACCTTGTTCTCTCGAAACGTGCGTCGAACCATCTTTTAAACTTACAACTACGATAAAAAACGTTGTTATTTTTCCATTATTGTTATATTTGCGTAGTGTTCGTCACTTTTCCAGTCTTTATTCTGCAATCAGTCTTATGTATAAAATCATAAACTAGCTTTCTCCTAAACATTTTTATGCTTAGGAATAAAAATTACTTCCAAAAGCCTCCGTAGGCTGTACTGAATGACTTTTAAAGGTCACATCAGGATAGGGACCAATAACTTCGTTGTGCAAGTCTGATGTAACGCTCGGGGTATTCATACTCCTTTGGAGTTGGGGGGGCAAAGCCAGTGTAATGCCAGAGCCTACAGTTTTTCAACCCTATGTTTTTTAGGGCAGCAGTCGTCAACTGGTGATCCATGAAAAACTTTGGAGGTTCGCAGCAAAATCTGGACATTATTTGCATTTTTAATATTTTATTAATAATAAAACAAAAATAATATTCTAAGAAATTCTCATATTCTGAATGACAATTTCCACCTTTATATTGCACTAAATTCACGGAATGTGGTCTGCGGGATTTAAAATTATGAATTTAGTGGTCCGTGAGGTCCGAAAGGTTGGCGACGGCTGTTGTAGGGAACTGAATTCTAGAGTGCAGTGTGCAGAAAAAACAGTGTTTTGTGGAGTACCATTAGAATCAAATCAAGGTTAATGACATGATAGGTAGGTTACCTCTACTATAGAGCTAATGAATTTCTTGACAAAAGAATGTAATAAATTTAAATTCAGACTATTAATTGTCACAGATAACAAAGAATGAGACAATGAATATGTATGCATGCATGTGTTTTGGTCCACTTAACTACCTTCATGTTTGAACCAATTTTTCTACAAAAAAAAAACAAAAACATTGCTAACTCAATTTTGGAATATGCAAGTTACATATCGCTATAACAACCCTCCTCCCTCCATATCGAAAATTACAAATAAACCCTACAAACAAATACTAAGAAAAACAAAGCCTATATATATATCATCCCTATAAAACTGAAATGCTCATTACTGACAAGTTACTTTCCGCAAGCAGAAACTATTTCAGAAGATTGAGAACTTCTGAACTATATATATTAATAATTTCACTTCAGTGTAATGCTAATCAGGTTATAAATTGGGTAACAGAAAAATGATTTCAAAGTTTTCTACTTTAAAAAAATAAATAATTAAACATTGCTTTCTTGAAACTAAAATCTCATAGTACTCATGATCCAATCATTTCGAGTTCAGATTTACACATACACATGATAAATGAGGTTGAAAATGCTTACCAATGGAACATCATCATCACTGAAGGTTTCTTCTTTGACAGGAGAGCTTAAAGGAGAGTCAATTTCCAGTTTTATGTTTCTGGGAGGTGAGATGGGTTCTTGCTTTATTTTAGGCATTTCCAAACCCTTGATCTTTGAGTGGTCTTTCGGAAATGTGGTTTTTTTCTCGGGTGAACTTTCTCGTTTCTTGTCTTTTAAATCATCGAAAGACTTGTCCTTTGACTTTTCAGCAATCTTATCCTTTGATTTGTCTTTTGGTTTATCACCCTTATCCTTAGGCTTGTCGCTCTTTTCCTTAGGCTTGTCACTCTTATCCTTCGGTTTATCACTTTTCTCCTTTGGCTTATCACTTTTCTCCTTAGGCTTGTCTATTTTATCTTTCGGCTTATCACTTTTCTCCTTTGGTTTATCACCACTTTTTTCTTTGGGTCTGTCACTCTTGTCCTTAAGTTTGTCACTTTTAGACTTGTCAAGCTTGTCCTTAGGTTTATCAGAATGTTTCTCTTTATGACCTTCAAATTTTTTCACCTTTGATGGATCCTTCAGCTTATCATCTTTAGTCCTATCATGATCTTTGGTTTTATCTTTATGCTTGTGGTCAGAAGAGTGGCCATCTTTCGGCTTTTCTTTATGTTTGTCCTCCCGATGCTTGTCAACCTTCTTAAGACCGTCGTGACTCGATTTGTCACTCGAACTCTTCTTTAACTTTTCTGAACTGCTTTTTGAATGTTCGTGTTTTTTCTCATGGTGGTGATCTTTGGATTTCTGGATATCGTTCGATGATTTGTTTACTTTGTTTAAGCTGTCTTTAGATTTGGAACTGGTGGAGAGTTTGCTGGAATCGCCTTCTTTCTTTTTGGCATGATCGGAATTGTGATGTGAGGAATTGGAATGTTTGTGATCAGAGTTTCTGCTCACATCATGGTGGTGTTTCTTTGACTGGTCATCAGATTTCACTTTATAATTTGAAACATTATTGTATCCATTAGGTGTGGAATTGCTCATCTTGGATTTCTCACCTAATATAAATGAAAATAACGTAAAATCATATATATTTATAGAATATACATGTGTGTATAAATGGTACCATAAACATTATGATATATATGAATGTGAAAGATCCAGTCATTGTTATAAAATGGCTAGTGAATGGGGGAGAATCGCTGAACCTGTTAGTGGAAGTAGAAAATGATCTTAAAAGACGGAGACCGAATCTACTGTTGGCAAAAGAGCTACTTTTTAACATAAATTTTTAAAATTTAAAGTTAATATATATCATATATATATATATATTTATTTATTAGGGATTGCATGTAAGCCTATATATTAAAAAGCTATTTATAGTTACAATTATATTACATATTTATGTTATATGTACACACTCTTTTGCAAAAACAATAACCAGATCTCAAAATTTCGCATGCAAATTCCTTTAGACCAAGTATGCAAACGATTAAATTTTCAAAGCCAATGAGTGTTAACTTCAATCATAGCGTGCATTTCTATTGCAAAACTGTCATTGCTTAAAAAAGATAAAAATTATGGACGGTTTATTTTTTCTTGTTTTCTGCCTTGCAGTTCCCTGGAGATGCAACCAGGAATGCCATTGAAGACCTTATAGCCAACTGAATGACTCTGAATGTAGTCGGGATGCTTGAAGCTGGCTGGTCCTACTGAGCAATAGGCTGCCACCTGCACCGTACGGACACTGCTGTTCAAGGGTGTTGGCAGCAATGGTTTCTGCGAGGAACTCATCGGCAGAATAAAAGCTCTGGAAGGCCAAGGTGCACAAATGCAAGGCAAGATTGGTTATTTGTGCAACAGACCCAAGTTAAGCAAACGGCATCATTGTCTGTCATCCAATGTACACCAGTCTCTTTCATACTGCTTATGGCACATTCCACCATCTCATGACACTTGGCTGAGGTGGGATTATGCTCACAGCAGCTTTTGACCCCACACCATCGACAGAGTCGTCTGGAGTGGTGTCGTAGCCGATCATCATGGCTGCCAGCAGATTAGTATCGCATAGTGTTCAACGATGAATCCCGCTTCAGTCTTGGAGCAGATGACCATCGGATCCGTGTGTGTAGGCGCCAGGGCCAGCGGTCCCAACCACCCTTTGTTTAACAGAAGCACACAGTAAAGCTTAAAACTCAGGCATTTGATTAGTGGCCATTGGCCAGCAGGGCCCTTTTTATTAGAGGCCACTTCATTGAAGTTAGTAGCCACTTTCGCGTGGCCACGAAACCTTTAAATACTGAAGCCTTAGGAGGGTTTGTTTGATCAACATTTTTCATTAAGAATATTAAGTAGTTTGTGGATTCAGAATGAGACCTCCCTGCAGAGTCAAAACAGACAAGATTGCATTGGGAAACAATAAAGTGGCGAGTGTGTACGGTGACTGAAGTCGTATTTTTAATCGCCATTCCCCAATATTTAGTTGCTCTCGACCGTGAATTTTAGCCTTTGGCACACAGCCATTAACTCCTGGTGTGATAGTGTAGGGTGCTATCTCATAAAACAGCAGAATGTCCCTAACCATCCTGTGTACAACTTTAACAGCTCAACAATATATTGATGAAATCCTGAAACCATTTGCCTTACCCTTCATGATGCAACAGCCTGGGACCTTTTTCCAACAAAACAATGCCCTATATAGCTCGGTTCGCATATCTGTGAGCAGCCTCCATACTGTTGATACTCTTCCTTGGCAGCAAGGTCACCAGACTTTTCGCCAATTAAATATGTATGGGACATAGTAGGACGCCAGATTAGGGCACAGCAAAACGTTGCAGATCTACAGCAACAAGTGAGGAATGCCTGGCAGAATGTGTCGCAGGATGACATTAGGAACCTTTATCACTCCTTATCTAGACGTATAGAAGCACTCATCACCAACATTTCACCAGCTGCTGATTTGAACATTCAGCATGCAATTTCTAGCCATTGATGGGTCCAACAGCCTTGAATTTTTTATCGTTTCAATAAAAACAGACAATTTCTTCATGGTGTTTCTTTTCTCTCTCTCTTTTTTTAGTACTTACATGCAGATATATATATGTGTCATAGAACAATTATAAAATCAGCTCTTTAATCAAATAAGCCAAACCTTTTGCAAAAGATGGCATATTTATAATATATTTCAAAATGCAGGACATTTGTTTTTCAAGTGAGTGAAAAATGTGTCTAGGCATATTTTGCATTTTGAAGTACACATAATTTGGACTCCAGTCTACGTCGCTTGCTTTTTTTTTCTTTCTTTTACATTCCTATTCTTTGATACCAAGATGTAATTGTTTCATGGCTCCTGGCCTTTTAAAGCTATATGTATATCATCGTCATCTCTTCTCCATTAGTTACTGATTTCAACAGCCAAAACTAACTCTTCAGCAGTGGTTTGAAAATGTTTCTAACAAAAATGAAAAAGTCAGGTTCAACTGACATCTCAGGCCCAGTGACTTGATTGTCCTAATATTTATACTTTACCATAGAAATACGAGCTTTTCTTATATTCTGTTTTTGTAGTTTTTGGAACAGAAATTATGATCATCTGTAATGGTGGACTAGCAATTTGACATTACATACAAACTGCAATACATTTACACACAGGCAAGTTTAAAGCGACCCAAACCCAGGATAAGAATAAAATATAGTCTATAAATAAAGAATTTAAAGACTATAGTCATGGTGATCAGAACTGTCGCATCATCAGTACACCAAATGATACCAACAATTTGTGTTTTAGAGTGCAAGGACAATCACAATCATACTGCACTAGGACATGCAATTTTCCAAGGAATCTAAACCTTAACTGGACGGTTAAATTTTTATGGCACAAAGAAGGGTGTCAATGATTTTAATCATATGGTTAAAACTAATTATTAAAATCATGATTTTAACCATGTGATTTATAAAAAAAAATGACAAAAATCCAAATTTATGTTATGACCTTTTTAAGATTAATGCTTTAAACTGAATTTTTTAAATAAATCAATGGTTTAAATCTGACTTAATAAAAAACAATGATTTATATTAATTCTTCAATATCTAGGAAAACGTAATTTAAAATAAAAATGACTTTCTTTTTATCATTTTCTAAAATATAGTATACAATGTAATAGATGCAAAAATAAACTTTATTATTTTTCAAAAATAAAGTCACGAACAGGGCAGGGCTAGAAATTAGGAACAGAAAGTTAGGTGTCAATGGCACCTAACAATTTTTTCTTAGTCGCCAAAATGATTTTCTTAGGTGCAATTTGAAAATAATTCATTTTGTTTGCACAGCATTATGAAAGTTTGCATAGCATATAAAAAGATACACAATAGAAATGGTCCACACTTTAAAAGTGAAAGGGTAGAAATGATTTTTATTTAAGGTAGCCAAAATCGATTTTGGCCTCCCTCCCTAAAACTCTGATCGCACTCTTTCCTACCCCCCCCAACATTGAAGTGGGTTTTTTTTTCACTATTTTAAGTTACTACTCTACTCCTATCAAGAGTTATACAGGGTGTTACCTTTTCAATTAAACACACAGTATATAATCCGAGTTATCTTTTTAACCATATATACACTTGTTAACATGACAATAGCCTACACCAAATTCGCGGGGGAAATTAATTACTCAAAATAAAAATTAGGTAGGTTTTCCTGACTTTTTTAGCTTTGACCAAAAAAAAAACTCATTTTAGTCTGAATTTTAAGGATTATTTAAAATGAGTGAAAATTCTTACATCATCACAACCCATACTTAAATTACATCAAAATGTACAATCTCTGTTACAAAATTATAAAAATAGCACTAAAAGTTTCTACTTTGGAGTATATTTGAATAATATTTTTATGAAGAGATTGTTTATATAGCATATTTAATCATATTCTAATTGTAAATACAATCATACTCAAACTAATAAAACATATTTTAGATTTGTTTCCACAAACAAATGGTTTCAACATATGTTTTTCCGTATTCACAAATTACGCTGTGCTACCGCTTTATGTGCATAAAGTACACTTACCTATTTTACTAAGTAACCAAGCTTTTATGCTTATTGCCATAAGCTAAGCAACAACATATATTGCATGTTTTAAACAAATTTATGATCTTGATCAAGTTCATTTTTACACGAAACAGAATCATATATGACTTTTTTGATCCACAGCCTGAATTTAAAAATATTTTGGGCATTTGCAATAATCAATCAGTAGTATTTAAAAAATACAAAATTAAATACTATATATATACTTTTTTTTTATATAACTTAACACAAACCATCCAGAGGAAAAATTCTAAGTATTTGATAGAAAATTGAAAATTTTACAAAGTGAGATTAATTTCTCCCATTTTATAAAAATTATTTAAACAAATGCTTAAATTTCAAAATTTAATTAAAAACATAAAATCAGTGTCATCGTTTTTAACCAATTAGGAACTTCTTGTTACATTTTATAAAAAAATACGGTTTTTCATGTTTATTTAATTCAAAAGTAAAGATCCTTAATGGCTACATCCATTTCAAAATATTTTTAAATACAAAATAATAATTATAAAATTAATAAAGAAATTACCAGGATATCGGTCTACGATCCCCCTGGAGTCCGGCGCTTCAGAACTTGGTGTCGATGCACTCTGCAACAGAAACACTAGTTAAATGCAGCTCGTTCAAAACAGGAAACATGATTTTTCAGATAAGAAAAAAATCAATAAGAACTCTAAAACAAATCAAATGCCTTCATACAATCCGAACTAATTTTAAAGAGGGCCATTTTGAAACTGAAATCGCGGGTCCGATTTCCTAAAGATTTTCCACGATTGCAAGTCCACTAGTTCCTTTAACAACATGCGGCGAGACGGGACTTAGAAAAATTTGTCGCCATTTTCACAAATAGCACGTAGGTACGTTGATTTCGCCACAGGAAAGGGGGGTTATACACTGTTCACAGGGAAGAAAGAGAATAGCAGATAGCGAAATAATTACCTGAACTTGCGAATAGTGGGCACTATCCACGGAATTCATCATCGAATTATAAATTTTTCACCTTCACAGCGACCGCAACACAAAGCGCAAAGTCCCTTTTAGCAATGCAGGCAGCCAAGTCCACAAAATCGCATTTACGCATGCGCGAAATGCTTTTTAAAAATAAAAAAAAAAGAGGAACCGATTATGTACTAGACCTTAGAATCTGGAAACACCTTCCACTGCGCATGCCCACGGACTTGATGCTTCTGAACGTTTGCTTAGGGGGTGGTATAAGGATTGAGGAAATTTGTATTTCGATCAAATCGAAACTCGAAATGCACCGACCAAGCCCATAACCGTGTGCGCATACGCTGGGACAAAGGCCAACTAGATTTACTACAGGCCTGCTCACGTGAGCCTAACGCTATAGAAAACCTGTCCCCAAATTTTCGCAGTGGCGATTCTCTCAAGCAGTTTTTCTCCGACAGAGGGCGCCTGCTACCTGGGTTAATATTCTCAATTTAACAGACTATAAATGCCAATTAATAGCCCAGTTTCTGATTACATACAGAAATATATTGCTTTTTGCTCAAAAAGTTATCGTATTTTATTTTCCAACGACGTTGATGTTACCGTGATATGACAAACTTTCGTAACAAGTTTTTAAACTAAAATTTAAATCTTACATACCTTTTTCTACTCTTTTATTTACACTGAAGACGGTTTATTGGATGAAATGATTTCTCAGGCATGATTAATAACTGATAATGAATTGATAGTTTACACTGAAAGCTAAATTGCAAAATGCATATAAAAGCAGACTTTATTTTAATGGTTAATAAAATAGAATTATATAGAATTTAAATCAACTAATTAATAATTTAATTATTTTTATTATAATTAATTATAAAATAAAGAATTAATTAGAAGGCTTGACACCTGTTTGGAAAGACTTTAATGGAATGTTAATGAAATTAACACATGAATTTACAATAAACTGATGATATAACTACACAATGTATAATATTTTATACATTGTATAATATTGTATATATTAAATACAATGTATAATATTGAATACATGATTTCTAATAACTTTTGACACAAGCCAAATTTTTAATACATCACATAATAAAAATAAAGAATCAGGTATTCATGAATAGCAATTCTTTCCAAAATAATTTTACTTGGAAACACAAACTACATAATAGAACAGCATGTCACCGAAAAACAAAATACAGAATAAACACTTACTGTGTCCTTAATACTGCAGATATAAATAGGCTAAATTTTATGAAATTGGGTTGAACGAAAAAATAAACTATTAGTAAAAGAAAATGTTTTTTTTATACACATTATTTATTTCCATGTCTCAAAAATGCACAATAATAGGAAAACTTATATACAGTAAATAATTCTACTTATATCAGTTTACATTCTCTGGAATCTTTATTGATATATCCCTAATAAAATGTAAAGAGGGCACAATAACGCTATTTCAAAAATGTAGAACTGCTCATCAAAATAAAATAATTTTCACTCTAATACATAGCAAGTAATAAAACAGCATGTCACACGAAAACATTCTGAAATATAAGATGATAAAGAATAAATACCTATTGGTCATATACAGCAGATTATCAATAAATTAAAGCCAAGATTGTTAATTGCCTGCTGAAATAGAAATTAACTACAATTTGTAATAACAATTTTGTACAAAATTATAATTTTAAAACCTTTCTAGACACAGGTTTTTTTTTAAGAAATTTTGTTTTGTGTTCATCAGCCAAATTGGTAGTAGTTTTAGCAAAATTACTTAAATATGGTCTTCAAAACTTCGTTAAAATTAAAAACGACAATTCTTTAAGATGGTCAAACATATTTGTACATCGAAGGACTGGATTTTTGCACAATCGTTTGTGTAATAAATTACGTAGTTTGGTCAATGTATTTTTTCCATTACAAATGTTTGGAATTATCAATTGCAGAACATTTTGAATACGTAATAACAAATCGATTAAATGTCGTTTGGGGTAAATTAGTCCTCCTCTATCAATATTTAAAATCAGTGCTAAAGAAGGTGCTGAAGTAGATGAAGAAATAAAAAGGTCTTTGCACGAATCACAATCCATATTGTCAATGACACTCTTATTATATATCCTGCGATATAGCCCATAGTGACAGAACGCAGACTTGTTGGAAGTGAACCTACCAAAATAAAAAATATTCTCTCGTTAGTGTAATTGTCAATGAACAACAAAAGATTTCTTAAAAGGGAACCACTTTTGTGGAAGCTCGTACTCTGACACAAGACATATCACAAATGATAGTCCATAAGTACCTTATTAAGAATATGAAATCAGTTTTTTGTGAATAGCACATAAATTTTTTTATTAATATTTAAAGTCCAAAAATCACACTTTTTAGGTGAAGTTTGATATTTTTTATTCGCACTGTATATGAAGATAATAACTTTTGAACTCAATTTGAATGAAGAGGGTAAATGTATTTAATGGATAAAATTATAGAATTACACGAACGATTATTCAGTGTATTTTAAACCATAATATAAAACTAAGATATTTAATGCGGATATTTGGCATGAAAGGGTCGAAATTTGCAGTTGCCCGCTTGCCCTGGCAATCAAAATTTTAGAAGGGCAAATTAAATAAAAAATACAGTTGCACCCTCGGGGAACCCAAAATTATTTTTTTAACCTCGATATTTATAATATAATAAATCAAAAATATCGTTAAAAGCAATATATAATCAGATTTTAAACACGTGTTTTTTATTGTTAATAGACTTGCTTCTCAGTCTTCCAACTCAGAGTGTGGATTGTGAACAAGGTTTTTCTGTCATGAAAAGGGTAAAAGGTAATTGGCAAAGCAAGCTATGTATTTCCGTTACAACAAGCTTAAGAATGACATTACCATCTGCAAGTATTGAAGATTTTGAACCAAAAGAAGCCATTAACATGTGATTAAGTGCAAAACAGAGGAAATCATACCACAAGCTGAAAGCCACAATATGAAAGTTGAAAACAAGCACCCCTTTTGCTAGAAGATTCAGATATATCAGTATAGGTGTACAACTGATGATAATTAAAAACTTGCATCGTGGGTAAATCTTCTATTCCTACTTTCACCCCTTAATATGCAAATGAATATGACAATAATTTTACAAATAAATATTTATTATATATGCCCAAGAATGAATTTTTATAATTTCATTTTGATGTGTTACATCAGTTTTGATTTCATCCAGAGCAATCCTGATTTTTGGACTTTGAATATTAATAAAAAAATTTTATATGCTATTCATAAAAAAACTAATTTCATATTCTTGATACAGAACTTAGGGACTATAATTTATGATAAGTCTTGCTTCAAAGCATCTTGCTTCCACAAAAGTGGTTCCCTTGTTAGTACTGATAAAATGCAGTCTTTTCATTTTACTTAAATTATAATTAAGAATACAAAGTTTTGTTGAAGTAATATAGTAATTATTATTACTATAATTATTAAATTATAACGAATTAATGAAAAGCTAACTCAATGAACAAAGCCGCTTTTATTATACTATTAGAACTTACAAAGTAATTTTTCTAGCTTTTTGTGCAGCCAAGTGTCGGAAACCAGGGGTCTCTGCAGTGGTCATATGGCCACCACAATAAATACGATAACCTACATAGGCTACAGATGCTAATGCATTAGACTAATAACATATGTATTTATTTTGACCACCATTTAGAAGCTGCATTATGAGAAGTATGACGTCACACGCAAATGGTCACTTGATCATATACTCTGTCGAAAGTATGTAGAGCCACTAAAAACCGATTTCTTGGTACTGGCACTACATATTTTAGCGACCCTAAATTTTAGTGGCCCCCCAGCTCGCACCCCGTAAGCACGGTCTTGATATCAGTACGTTGTTTTAAAATACCCTTCTACAGTAGAATGATGAAAAGTTATTAAGAAGTCTTGGAACATCATGTGTTGCAACACTTTTTTATATATTTGTTTATTTTTCTAGTGAGATAGTTATTTTTAGTTAATTGAAACTTTGATTAAATAACAACTGAAATTTTTAATGAAGATATTTTTTTATTAAATTTTTAGCCTTACATATGAAACCAGTTACTATTATTGGAATAAAACATGCACCATTTAAATCGAAGTTTCCTTTTTTAAATATACATTTTTTACTAAAAGATTTATAACTCAGTGGGACTAAATAAAATAAATGAATAGACTAAACAGATTTGCAATTTAATGGGAAAAAATCAAGCTATATTTTACCTGTTTCACATTCGAGTTATATAAGACTAGGTTCCAATATATCCATTCGATTTCATTAACCCTCTGCTTTCTGATGGCTTTTTGTAAACATGATCCCTACACCCGGGACCAGCCAACGTTTGAAATGGAATCATCCTTCTCCCTATTCTTATCTGAGTTTTAAATCTGCTCTCCCCTCCAGGATCGGGCGGGAACTAAACAAGGCGGGAAACCTTCAGAACGCGGGAAGACTCTACTCATTTGTCAGTCTCCCACATCGTGAACCATAGCCCTCTTTTGGCCACATCAGGGAACTACTAAATATACAACTATACATTAGTATATATTAAGTATTATTTTGAAAATAATATTATTAATCATATAGTGTAAATTTATGAGAAATGATTTATTGATCGGAATAACAAAATGTTTGAAATAGAATTTAGAAAAATATGATTATTATATATCAGAATGTAGTTTATTACTTATGCATCTATTATGAAATTACTTTGCCCAACTTTGCGCAAAAACATGAAAGAAGACATAAGAAAATTCAATTGTGAGTTAGTAAGGAAGGCCATTGAAAGCAACAAGAGCCTTAGGGTTGTTAAAGGAAGTTTATCTGTTGGGAAGAAACACATCATTGCATTAAAAGGAGAGGATGGCACCGTAACAAGAAATAGGGAAGAAATACTTAGAAGAGTTGAAGAATTCTACAAAAATCTATACGAAAGTAACAGTGGATTAAACGAAGACATTGAAATAGTCGAAGGAACAGCTCCTAAAATCTTAAAAGAAGAAGTTTCATTTGCAATAAAAAATATGAAGAAAGGAAGAGCCCCTGGTGATGATGGTATTACATTAGATATCCTAAAAGAAGCTGGAGAATATGTAGAAGACATACTTGCAAAATTCTTTACCAAATGTCTTAACAGCGGTAACATACCAAACCAATGGGATTCTGCAACAGTAATTCTTTTGCATAAAAAAGGTGATAAAGAGGATTTGAAAAATTACCGACCAATTAGCTTGTTACCTGCTATTTATAAAATCTTCACAAAAGTGCTAACACATCGCCTGCAGAAAAAATTAGATGCAGCTCAACCAAGAGAACAAGCTGGATTTCGAAGTGGATTCAGTACAGTGGACCATATTCAAGTATTAAGAGAATTAATTGAAAGAACACATGAATATGAACTTCCATTGTGTGTTGCATTTATTGACTATGAGAAGGCCTTTGACTCTATAAAAACATCAGCAGTCATCAACTCTTTAAGATCAACAGACATTGAGGATGTGTACATTGACATGGTGAAACGTGTGTATAAAAATGCAAGTGCAAAATTTCGGTTACATAAAGATACCAAAACTATCAAACTTGGCAAAGGGGTGAGGCAGGGAGATACCATTTCTCCAAAACTTTTTACTTCTGCTTTACAGATGATTTTTCAGCTGATAAATTGGAATAACAAGGGAATAAAAATAAATGGTGAATATTTAAATCATCTGCGGTTTGCTGATGACATTGTTATTTTTTCAACGGACCCATTAGAACTCCAAGACATGGTACAAGAGCTCTCAACTAGAAGTGAAGAAGTTGGACTCAAGATGAACCTACAAAAAACTAAGATCATGTTCAATAATTTTGTAGAGGAAACAAAAATACAAGTTGACAACACTGAGCTAGAAATTGCTGATTCATATATTTACCTTGGCCAGCTGATTTCAATGGATGGCAACATTATGAAAGAACTCAACAGACGTATTAAACTTGGCTGGAGTGCATTTGGAAGAAACAGTTTTATCCTGAAGGGGAAATTGCCTTTATGTCTAAAAAGAAAAGTCTTCAACCAGTGTGTATTGCCAGTTCTCTCTTATGTATTAGAGACGTGGAGTCTAATAGTTGGAGCAATACGAGAGTTACAGACAACGCAAAGGAGC